>BGZK01000869.1:0-261415 GCA_005406025.1 Eumeta japonica
GATCGCACTTTATGCTCATTTTTTACATTCGCTTACCAATCTTTATATTTTCCTATTCAATAATGACCGATATTGCTCGGTATCGTTTACGGTGCCGGAAAGCTTTTCACTTCCCGCAAACATTTATTAAGAAGTGATCTGCGCCAACGTTGACGCTACAACACACTCTCGTATCCACAACTTTCCTTCTCAACCGATCATCAAAAATTATAAAGTCTATCATGCTTTTGTTTTCTCCTCTCCGCTAAGTATATAAATGTATTTTTCTGTGGTCAAACATAGTGTTTATCACACACAAGCTAAACTCTTGACGTAGTAGGAGAAGGCGATCACTATTCTCATTCACTATTTATATATATATATCCAAATTTATTTAAGATTTTCTGATCTCTATCCCGCTGTACACCCACCTAAATCACCTAACATATTTCCTTCAGATCCTTTCATTTTTGTCGCATTTCACTACTACATTCTTACATCAGCCCAAAACTTCTCCCACACCTCGAGTGGTTTGGACATATCTGGGGCGTATATGCCTAAAATAAAAATCCATGTCAATCCCATTTTAACCCAGAGTCTAGTATTTGATACATTTGTAATCGTTTTTATATTCAAATAATCTTTCCGATAGGATGAAACCTACACGCAGGCATTTTGATTAGCCTTGGTCTACGCCAGACCAATAAATCTCTAAGGAATTGTGTTTGATAGCCCTACCACTAACCTTCCTTTTAGCTTTATTCACACAAACAATATCAAGTCACCTGCCTTTCATCAGTTCGCAGGCATCATCAGTTTTATCATCCATACTTATTCAGAATACCGAAGCGGACTTCTTTAGTCCGCGTTTAGTCTCTGGAGAACTAGGCGTAAAGAGTGGCGAACCTCGTCGGCGCACTCGAGCCAAGGGCTCCCGATTTCTTGTTACGATCTACGAAATCGGAAGCCTCCCCACAAACGATGGGATTGACCAGTTAAGCTCAGGAAGGGATTCTCTGGCAATTTTAGCACCCTTCTGGAGTAATACTATAATTTTTTTTAATTAAATTAAATTGTAAAATATTTGTATCAAAATAATGGGTAATTATTGCACATCTTTGACTATTTTCTTATAAACATTTGCACTCCTTTATAGTACATTAAGAAGTAGGCGCACCCTGCTGCCGCTGCGAAGTTCAAAAATTTGTTGGCCTTCTTGGATATAGTATTAGGTCAGGTTTCAAGACAAAGTTTCTTTAAATTTGCTAATCGAATGATTTCAAACACGGCGTCTAAGGTTCACCGTTAGTGCTTCACCATGTTTTAAATTTACTAACAACCAAAACAGGGTGTTGATTATTTCCCTATACCTATATGCATAGCTTTTTACCCAAATATTTTTAAAGGAGTTTGAATTAATTTATAGCTTTTCAGAACGGGCAAACTTATCAATCTACCTATGATAAATTGAATTTTATCTATGGACGGTCCGTGCTTAATTAATGTACTACTAACAATATGACTCCGAAAAAATAAATAAACGCAAAATCAACAATCGATTGAGATTCATGAGCGGTACAGCTCGTATTTTCCCCGCGACTTTTTCATTAAAAACGTTCGTTAAACGCGAGAAGTCGCCGCCGCCCGCCCCCGCCGGCGCCGCCCGCCCTTGTTTATCGGCCCCGGGATGTTTCCGCGTTTGCATTATTCATGCCGCGAGCGACACCCATCGATCAGCTGAAAATGAAAAATATTTCACGAGCGACTTGCTCGCGTTCGAGGGCCGGCCTCCGCCGACCTGCCTGCGAGCGGGCTCAAGCATTCCATTAACTGACTTATTTCGTTTGCGTACTTCCATCGATCGCTTATCGATTGATGAAACTCTTAGCTAAATATTTATTCAAATAAATATCGCCCAATACAAAATAAAATATATATCGCCCAAGCACGCAGGTCCTCGGTGCGCGGGAGTTCCATACTACAATAATATATTTGTGTTAAATACTTAAAGGACATTATTTTTAGTCATTCATTTGCAGATTCTTTGCACGAGTGCCACTTACACTTGACCAAGTTTTATTGATTGTTTCTTTAAGTACAAACTTCATTACTACAAACTATGATCACGCCAAGATTCACGTTAGTACTGCTTTTACGATAGATCAAAAATAAGAAAATAAAATGACACGTACTAAGTATACCCTCACGTACTTAGCGATTAACAGTTTGTATTGGACGTCGAAACGAAGCGAATTATAGATTTTTTATAATTGTTCCTGTTATATTATTAGTTCGAGGAAAAAGTTTTTTAGTATTTTAAAAGTAAAAAGTTTAAAGTCTTCTTGGTTGTGCTATAGTATCTGAGTAATTTTCATACTTTAGGCTGTTCAGCTACATTTGTTATTTATAACAATTTATATTTTTACATTAATGCATACATACACACGCATACTATCACATCTTATTATCTTTTATATTATATACACGTATTATTTATCAAAAAAGAAAAAGAAACCTTCAACGCTGACCTATGTCATCTCGCAGTTTTTTTTACTGACGTAACGGCTCGCCGCTTAATTATATTGTTTACTTTATATTTTATGTTACATCATCGTGTTATAATATTGTATAAGTAGTAATTATCCCTTCAATTATCCGCTATATTGTGTTGTGTGTTTATATCAGTGAAAGTGTTAAGTGTGATTTCCTCTTTTCCTTTGCCAATCTAAAACCCTGGACTGTCAAGGTAACACAGACCACTTACATCTAAATAAAACAAACAACCGAAACTAGTGATCTTCCTCCTTAACATAAAAACGAAGGTAAAGTACCTATACTTACATCAGCAAGCATGTCGATTGAAAATTCTCAAGATACTGTTTCCATTACACAACAAGATACCTCATGTCAAAATCAAATTTTTAAAGTCGGAATACGAGTTTCACCGTTCGGGCCAGGCAAGCCTAAAATATGGTTCGCCGAATTTCAACGCTTCGATGACGAAGTCACTATGGGACTCGATTTTTGTTATTGCTATTTAAACGACTGATATTTTCAAAGAGCGAATGTAAACATGAACAATACCTTTGTCAGGTCTTCCACAAACTAAAAAAAATGTATTATACTGATTAACACCTTTAAATGAGTACTCAGCGTCATCGAGATTATTTTTTCAGCCTACTGTTTTACTAAAAAAGTAACCCAACCGCTAAATAGCAAAGTTAAGGCAATCCAAGATCTTCCTGTATCTAGAAATGGTGTACAGCGTAATGGCGAATTTCCTGTACAGCTCAGTTGTTTTTGGGCATGGTAAATTTTTACCCGAGGCAGCCGAAATATAAGCACCACTGCACGCACTCCTCATAGGTTCAGTGAAAGGCTCCGCACCTGTCGTCATCTCTGTTTCATAGCTAAATTGTGATCTCGTAGTTAATTTCTTTAGAAAACAGATATTCGAAAGTCTAAACTCACTAAGCCAGCCGGGAGCGAATGCCTCAGCACAAATCATCGCACAGCGCTTCGTTCGGCCGAGGGTGAGAAGAGACTGCAGAGTATGGGCGAATATGTGTTTACAATGCCCGGGGACGAAAACAATACGCAATGGTACTGCACCGCTAAGTAACTTCCACCTGACACGCGAACGTATTACATTTGTTTAAATCGATTTAATCATACCACGACCTATCTCAGAAGGCTATCGTTATTGTCTAACCTCCGTCGATAGGTTATTTACACGGTGGTCGGAAATTATGTCTATTACCGACATTTCGGCCGAAACAGTTGCCAAGGCATTGCTGATTGGATAAGTACCCAGATTCGGGTGACCGGCTGATATTGTTACGCCAGTTTGAATCGGCACTTTTCAAATATTTGTCAAAAAATAATCGGATGTAAACATTAACGCACTACTTCTTACCACCCGGCGTGCAATGGCTTAGAAGAAAGATTACATAGGCAGCTAACGACTTACATTGTCTATTACGCTAATACTAAGTGGAAAGAATTATTACCATTAGTTTTGTTAAAAATAGGGAGTGCCTTTTAAAACTGATTTACAGTTCTCGTCAGCCAAATTAGTATATGGTGAACCCTTGCACTTACCTGGCGAGGTCTTCAAGTATAACTCAAATCGCGGCTCTAGAGACTTAACTGATTTTTCAGCACGCGTTCTTACGTAAAGCAGTTACAGCCATGTCCGACGATCTTTAAAACCGGCATACACAGGCCCGCATAAATACTGCAAAGAGGTGACAAAGTTTTCAAATTGCTGATCAAAGGCAAGGAAGTCACCGTCTCCATTGACAGGCTAAAGCCAGAATACTCACTGGCAGAACCTACAAAGGATGACAAGATGCCTCCGCCAAAAAATACCGACGCTAAAAATCCAAACGAAATTGTACGAACCACTCGTTCCGGAAGACATGTAATTTATCCAGATTATTTCGTTCCCTAACAAGATAACTGGAGCGCAGTGATTAGGCTGTTCAGTTAGATTCATTATTTATAAAACAATATATTTTTACATTAATACATACACACATACGCATGCTATTTACCACATTTTATTATCTCTTATATTCACATATTTATTTATCAAAAAAAAACCAACTCCGACGTATGTCATCTCGCAGTTTTTCACTGACGTAACGGCTCGCCGCTTAATTAGGTCTAATTTACATTTACATATTAAATTACATAATTTACATACAAACGATAGTTTACATTATGTTTTACAGTATTGTATAAATAATACTTCTCGCTTTAATACTATAATTTATAAAAATAAATTATCCGCTATATTGTGTTGTGTTCATACCAGCAAAAGTGTTGTGTGTTTTCTTGTTTGCCGCTACCGATCTGAACCAGTGGATCATCGAGGTAACACAGACCATTTATACCTAAATAAACCAACAACCCTATAATACCATTAAATAAATGACATTTTAAGAAAAGAAAAATAAGTAAAAATTTTGTCCCACCATTTTTCTATTGTTTTTCTGTCCATCAAAATGAATGAATGTATACATTTTCTACGTTAACGAAGAAAATGATACACAAGTCGCATAAAAAAATTGAGACGTTTGTTGACGTAATGCAGTATCGGTAAGAGTAGCACAAAAGCGATTCAAGCATTTATCACTTCGATAATACTAATGTCAGAGGCGAACCTCCCTATGGTCGACTTGTTACAGGTAAAGTCGATGACATTTAAAAAAAAGTAGAGCAAGATCGGCATATTAGTTTTTACGACATAGCTGAAGAGTTGGGGATTGACAACAAAACAGTTTTGTTCCATTTGAAAAAAGCTGGATATATAAAAAAAGCTCGATATTTGGGTCCCACACGAGCTCACTAAAAGAAACCTAATCAATCAAGTACTCTTTTGCGATTTTCTATTGAAGCATAATGTAACCAAACCGTTTTTGAAAAAATTGATCACTGGTGATTAAAAGTGGATTACGTACGACAAAAACGTGCAAAAAAGATCATGGTCATAAGGCAAGCAAACAGACTATAGCGAAACCAGAAATAACTCACAAGTTGATGCTGTGTATGGTAGCATTGGAAGGGCATTATTGATTATGAGCTTTTAGTGGCAGGCAAAACCATCCATTCGGATAACGCCTAACCACACACATCTTTAAGCACTCAGAAAATATTGTGAGAGTTTGGTTGGGAAGTATTAACCTTTCACCCTCAAATTTTCACCTGTCTCTGTCTCTTCAGAATTCTTTAGGTAGTGTTAGGTTAACATCAAAAGAGGACTGCCAAAAATACTTGTTGCAGTTTTTTAATCAGAAATCCCAAAATATGTACAGCAATTGATTATGCCACTACTTATAAAATGGCAACAAGTTGTTGAACATATACATATATATATATATATATATATATATATATATATATATATATATATATATATATATATGTATACATATATCATAATTGAATGTATACAAAATATGATGAAAATTAAGTTCGATTTTGTATATAGAATACAAAGAAACTTTTCGATTCGAAACTTCGACTTCGATTTCAATTCGATTCAAAATTCAAAATATTGAGGAAAAAAATACAGAAAGGACTATTTTCTGTAGTTTTTTTTTTAACATTTTAGGCACAGTAGTTTCGGAGATAAGGGTAGAATGATCAAATGTCATATATTTTCTTTTTTTTTTTTAATAATTTTGGACTATTAACTTACGCTTTACAAAAATAAGGAAATATATTTGAGACCTTCACAGTACCAAAGTAAGGCGCGTTCATTTGATATGTCACAAGGTGCAGTTTGCAAAACACTTTTTTATTATTTTAAATTGTAATTGTTCATCATTATTCAAATTCATTTATTTATGTTCGTGTTTTAGTTATATACATAAATAAGTCTACCGAACTTTAGTTTGATTCGTTGAATACATTTTGAGCAAATTGGCTGTGACAGACAAACAGACACAGGCGTGATCATATAAGGGTTCCTTTTTTTTCATTTGGAGGTACACAACCCTTAAAATAACAAGCGTGACTCAAATTTGCGCACTTAGCGTTCCATATCTAAGTATAATAAGAATTTTTAATTAGTCTAAAATAATTTTTAGTATTTGAAAACAGGAGATGTTTTGATGCTTACTTATTTCTCTATATTTTAAATTACTTATTTAAATACTTGTAGTTTACGTACAAAATAAGAATTATTTTTTAAAAAATTACGTGTATTTATACAAAGTAAATTATGTGATACATTCTATTGAGACAGTGTCCGAAGACTAAAATAAATTATTATAATGGCATGTGAATTAGTGACAAATTACGTATGATTTCAATGACCCGGTAGGCGTTGGCATATTGATCAGTGTCTTTTTAAATTTCATTCCTTGAAACAATTTTTCAACTTCTCAAACTAGGTAAATGTTTTTTTTTTAATTTTTTCAATTAGTTTTGCTTTTCGAGAATGCTTTCATTGCTTTTATACAGTTATAATAGATATTTTAATCATTTTTATGTTATTTTCGAATTGTTTTTTGGTACATTGTTATTTACATTGTAATATCAATTTCAGTCGTTTTAAAATGTAAATAAACATCACTAGTTTTTACCACCGTCAATTATCATTCGTATAATTGTATTATGAGCCTTTATATCTAGCAAAAAGTTTACGTCGGAGCGCTTCGCGCCCACTTCGAGCTCGTTCGAGCTCAAACGTAAATTTTCATAACACGAAAACTTTACGGTTCGACTGTTTCACGGGAAATTAACTGTACGAATTGTGGAAAGAGAGATAACGAGGTAGTGGCGGCCACGGGCGCCCGGCGGGGGGGGGGGATGCATTCACGTGGTAGATACGAGACTTAGTCGGCAAGGAAATATTAATTCGGTCGGAGCGGACGTTAAAGCCGACTCGAGACGATGATCACGTCGACGCGCTGGCTGGGGAGGGATGATGAGGCCACGGGGTCTCTCGCATTCGGAAGGAGAAGAAATTAATGCACATATTTCGTATACCGGTCGAAAGCCACAGTTCGATAATATCGCGTTACGCGCTCACGGCGTAGACGGTGGGCGCAAATGACACTGCTCTCTTTCTGAATGGTCCTTTTCGAATTCAAACCTCCTTTACTGCAAAATAAATTTTGCACGGTTAAATTCATTTTTGGTAATGTCTGAGATCTAGGTAAGCTTTATTACAAATAAACTTATTTGTCAATATATTTTGTCTGATACACGGAGTCAAGCAAAAGATTTATATACGTATGTTAAAAAAATAATTAACATATATTTTAAAGGACGTATAAAATTGACTGGTCTACGAGAACACAAATAAGACGACAAAACTTTGTATCTCAATAAAAAGGGGTCTGATTTTATAGCTCGTTCCCAAAATCCCTGGATCTCAGAACACATGACCTCTATTACTATTTACTTCTAAAACCTATTAGAAGGGGAGTCCACGATGCTAAATCGGGATTTATTCGAGCGTCATAGAGACCTATTGGGTTGCGAAGCTTAGATAATAAAAAGAAAAAAATGTCATATAGTACATATCTTTTCATCGGTGGGGGAAGCGGCTATAGATTTTCAAAAATATAAAAAAAAACTATTGCATGGACATACTCGAGCGCGTCAGATATGGATAGCATCCATGTCCAACGTATTTATAAAAATGTAAGTATATTAATCTGATTGTTTCCATGGCGGGGGTGGTCGTACGTAAGGGTTGAAAATATAAAAAAAGTTTATCGAGTTCGTCAGATTTTCTAAGGGGATGTTAAGTGAACCTAAAAAAAGCTCTTATATATTAATCTGAAGATGTGAATGTGACGCGAACTCGCGGCCATTATTAGAATGTGTAAAAAAATTCGCCATTTTTAAATACTCAAGCGCGTCAGATTAAGATATATATGATTCATCTTTATGTCCTAGACGTGCTGCCTCATAATCTGACGATTATCTGATTCGCCTATCTGACAATTAAAAAAAATATTTTTTTTAATCATTGAACTCAATTAACTGAAAAGCTCTAGAAATAGCATGTAAATAAAAAAGTGTATATTTTTTAAGTAAAATATTTTTATGTATTTCATCTTCAGAGGGGAATAAAGGCGCGGAGAGGGGAATACATGCAACACCCAGCTGCAGGCATTAAACTTTATCGATGAATTTTTGTTACTTCGGCTTGGGGAAATCGTCAGATTATACGTTTTTCGTCATCCTTGAATTATTTCCTACAAAATAAAAAAAAAAAAATTAGCCACGCTCCAGAATGTCGAGATGACGTTTTTTTTTACAAGTTCTAACTCTCCCACTTCTTTACGTAACTCGCAAATTGTCAGATTAGTGGAATATACACTTTTTAGCGTTAATTAACTCGCCCTACCTTAATCTGACGCGCTCGAGAATTTCAAATGATCAATTTTTTTTGCTAATCTGATCGATATATATGGGGCTCATATTTGCTGGAGGTACTCAACAGAGTGCAAAGATGCCCTCTTATATTAATCTGCCGCGTTTGAGTAAATCCCGAAATCCCCTCTTGGGCTCCCCTACAATATTAAATATGTTTCCTAAAAGTTTACAAGAAATTTTTTTTTGTTCAAAAGAGTAATCGTAATTTTATTATGGATTTTATGTACGATATTAATTTTTTTCATATTTTTACAACTAAAGACTCGTGCCATATGCTAGTTTTAATTGTCCTATTATCTTAATATTCGGGAAATAAGATTGGTGCATAAGTTTGTATTAAAGAGTTGTTACAATCAGAAAGCCCTTAACGTCCGCGAGTGTGGGCCACACTCAATTATGAAATCTACTGAACTCTTAGTTTCGTCTTCGAGCAGCCTCCCGATCTGCGTTTGAATTAACTACGTCTAACTTGTTAATTAAAGCAATAATTACTTCGCCATTCGCAATTGCGAGAAGACTTAGTTGAAGTTGTGTAATAATGAATAGTATCAGTAAATAAAAAAAAATGTTCCAAACTAAGTATTGAGCTTGTATTATTATATTATCAGGTAGTTAATACAATACAAATATCTTTTTTGTACATGTATGTATATATCGTATGGAAATACCTAGACTCAAGAAAACATTAATCAAATAAATGTTTGTTCGTGCGAGAATCGAAACCACGCCCTCAACTTAGCACGCAGGATCACTACCAAGTGCACCTATCAGGCATTCAAAATATATATAGTGAAAAAGAGCGTCAAGTATCATAAAATAATTCAGTAATTTACTATAAAAAAATTCGATGAATAATTTAACACGTCCAAATACAAGTTATAGGAAAAAGTAATGAATTTGTCGAAGTCGCGCGTTACACTCCAGACTTAGCGAAAGAAAGCTAGGACTACACAACTCTACGACTTCGACCGTCGCACACTCACACAGGGTACAGCCACGCACATAGTGTACTAGCTTTCTGCGCGCTGTTTCAACCGTGTGGATATTCGCTACTTGCTGTCAATCCCAATTAAACCGTTAAACCCTTTTACCTCTTTAAGAATTGAATTTCGGAATTCACTTTTTTATTGTATGTCAACATCTCAAAGGGAGCTCCTGTGCAAAATTTCTGCTTTCTAAGTTCAAGGTTTTGGGCTGGGTGTTAATGAGCCAGCCAGTCAGAAATTTTCTTTATAAATATAAATGGCGCGTATACTCACTCTATGTGGATTTATGTGTTTACAATTAAAAAAAAAGTTAGAATTTTATTGTCATTCCTTCATTAAATGTTTTTACTTTTATTTTAATTACAATCAAACATTTTTTATTTATTTAATTGTGCCTTTTGTTTAAAAAATAAAATAATATAGCGAAAGGAATGTCGTTTGAACGTGACGTCCCATGACACCTCGTTTTTATGGTACAGTACCGTCTTCGGCACACGTATTTCGATTTGTGTTCAGTTTCATTCCAGACACGGATAGTATGGACTGGATTTGCATAGAAATTTTATATATTAACTTATAATACATTACGTATTGAGGTTTCTTATTTCATTTGAATAAGATTTTTAATAATAGAACACAAGAATATTACCGCTAAAAGTTTAAAATATATTATTACAAATATATATTTATTTTATTATTATCCAATTAATACACTAGCAGCTGTTTCAGCCGATGCATGCTTATGTGCAATTGGTTTTAATACATTTTCAGACATTAATATCTTTAAGATTTTAAAGATGTTTGTGACATTAAATAAATGTCACAAACTTAAGATTTTAAAGATATTAATATTTGTGACATTAAATCAATGTCACAAATGTCAATATCTCTAAGATTATCGATGTTTTGACATGTTTAGTTTTTAACTTTAACAGTTAACTATCGCACATGAAGGTTTGAAGCACACCGCTAAAAATGTATTAAAACCAATTGCACATAAGCATGCATCGGCTGAAGAATGAATCGCACCTTAGTTGACTGACAATTGTGATGTTAAAACGACATGTTTTAACTTTAATAGTTGATTATTTCAAATGAGAGTTTGGAACACATTGCTGTTTATGTTGTTTTGCTATTTCAAATGTATATCACGTTTTTTGTTGTAGTTAAAGCGTTTCCCATTAAAAAAGGCAACGCGTCCCAATTCTTGTGACAAAACGTTCATTTGGGTTGTTAAACCATTTAAAAGTTTGGTTTGTTTTTCAAATTTTCCTCTTAAATTTTTGTCACGATTCCTCTCGTATTTTGGATACAACTAAAATTATAATGCTCATTAAGGATTAAAAAAGTTTCTATGAGACCTCGTTTTCTTCGCAGTTCAAGTGTGGTAAGATTAATTGCGAGTATAGACGCTCTTGTATCTCACAGGCACAATAACTTCTTTAGCTCTACTCTTCACCTTTCCTAGCAACTCTATTTCCTTCTTGAAGTATGAGTACCATATTTGGAAAGCGTACTAATAAAATGGACGTTTGTACGTTTTGTGTAATCCTTTTTGATGATTTTATTAAGTACAATATAGAAGTTGTTTTTTCGTTGATGCCAGTGATATATACATCCTACTTAATGTAAGATCTTTTTGTATATCAACAGGATGATTAGACAGGGAGCTGATCGTGTAAATACACCCATAGTCATCAGTACCTACATATAGGACGATACATTTCGGAGCACCAAAAGAATGAAGCCAGTTTTTGGTCCATAGCACGACACGGTCAAGTCCTGCTATATGATGTTATGTATGCTGAATGAGTTTCCAGTTATTTTAGTGTAGTTTGAAAATATGGATGTCACATTTAATATTTCAAGTCCATTGATCGGTTTTGATCCAAGCACAAACTGAAATTATAAATAATCTTAAAAGTGACAAAAAACAAAGATAAATATAAAATAAATAACTACGAATCCAACATTTGAAGATTTACAATGCGTTGCTTCATCGTGTTGTAAGTAAAGTAGTTATTGTTTACGATCCTATTTAAATTAGCGCCCTCCAAGATAAAATATAAGTTAATTAAAAATTTACTCGCCTTTTTTTAAAATTAAACAAAGATTTTTTTTTGCATTGCTATAATTTTTTTTGAGTCTTAAATTAAATAAAAAATAAACATACTACAGCAAATGTTGCTCATGTTTCCTTTGTCTATTTCAAATTATCGGTTTTATAATGTTATTGTTAAAATTATGATTTTGCTAAATTTCTTTTAAGGCAAGTTATCTTCAAAATTCTCAACCTATATACTAACGAATCGTTCAATTAAATTTCAAATTTAGTTCGTTTGTAGAAGCACTTCTTTTGAATCTTGTCCATCTTAAAGATCATCCCACCTACACCGCAGCAGCCGCGGGTTCGAGCCCGAGACCGCACCGCTATTTTTCTTATGAGTACATAATTATATGTACTAAATTGAAAGGTAAGTATCACTCCCGTCAATGGTAAGGGACCAACGCAGGGACGATGACTCAATATTTCTATTAAAGCTGAGCCGTGCCCTACGGCAGGAAGTAGAGGTAACGTTTGTATGGAAACACAAAAAAAAAAGGGAAACATTCAACTTTTTATGTAATTCTTTAATTAATATATAATAATAATTTATTAGAACGTAAGTCATCTTTATATTAATGTTCTCGGTCTTAGGTCCTCAGCCGCAGGACTGCGGCGCCGTACCCGACGCGACTCGCAAACTGCAAAGAGCCCCTCGACCTATGAAGTTCTAGTAAATAATGAATACATAAATAATGATGTTTGACGCTGTCATGTCGCGAATACGCTAATCTAATTCACACGAAAGCATTTGTCACGCCCCCGCACGTGCACAAACAAACGCGCCGTCCTTCCTCGGCGTCGACTCCTATTAAAAAATCTTTCTGTTGAAGACATTTTAATAAAACTTGAAGGCGTTCTTTTGTGCGGAGATGTAAAAAGGTCGTTGCGGCGGGGCGGGGGCGGGGGCGGGCGGGCGCCTAACCTCTCCCCGCAACTTGATCTCGACATCTGATAGTGTTTCCTCCGAGTATCGCACACTTTATTTCGTTGGGTATCTCAGCATGATCGAATATTCTAATTCGTCTGGAGAATTAACAAAAAAACAAGTGAGGTCAGTATGACGGTGACGTGTTTAGAAATTGATACAAAATGTATTGTTATGTAGATAGCTCGTAACTAAAACCGTACTTAAGGCTGACTGCCGATTGAGTTGCATCAGATATTATCATACCAGTGCCGAAGTATATTTTTCTTATTTTTTTATTATTTTATAAACTCACTTCTGTTTTTTAGGAGGATAGGCATAGGCTACAGAGCGCTACGTGGATTTTCATGTTTTTTCTGCCGCATCCATCTTTTACTACCGCACATAAACTTAAGAACCGAACTCCATTGTGGACTACATATTTTTTTATTCCTGGCGGAAAAATCTAGACCTTAAACCTTCCACTCTAGCCCTGTGCGGATCGAAGGCTGTCGACGAGCGCCAGCGCCGACGCACAGACGATAGTTTAACGTGTTCCCCGAAGCGAGGAGTTAATGATTTAATCTAAATTTACTTAAAGTTATTGTTCAATTCTCTCATCCTCAGGGTTTAAGTACAGTATTACCAATGCACGACGTTTCTATTGTAGCAATGGTGTCGGTGTGTGTGCAGTGGCAATGACGGCGTCTACAAGCGCTATTTTCACACTGAAAAGAACCGCGGTCTAACATGATCATGGGTAAATTGATCGATGAGTTTTGATCTCGAGTCCAGCTAAGCCACCGGCTTCATGCCGCGGAGAACACGCCCAACTTCCGATCCTAGGCGTTTGTTACCTCGATGAGAGCGGCCGTCCCCAGCCCCGACCCGCGCGGGCACGGCGGAGAGGCGCGACACCCAAGCCATTAGCGAACAAGAAAGTAATTATGAGAGGGAGTGTTTTGACGATCGAGTGATTAAGCTTGACCCGACGGCAACAAATGTATTACAAATCCTTAAAGAAAAGTATAAATGACAGATGGAAATATTTATAACAAGAGCTTCAGTCAAATAACTCACCTTTCACCTTTAATTCTCATATTTTTAGTTACGTTATATTAAAATTCTTCCGTGAAATGTATTTTATCTTTATTTATATCGTAGAACATTGTAAACAATACTGGCGTACTAATATTTTGAGAATTAACGCTCGTTCGGAAGGCAATCTTTCCTCGAGAAGAACGAGCAAGAAGTAATCACAATCGAATATTAAAACTATTACAGACAGAAACGAGTCTATGAGAAATCGAACTGGTTATGTGCATAAATATTAATTATTTACATTAACGTCTTAATTTCAAACATACTCGCTACAAACTGCATTTTTTATGTTAACGGCGATGAAAATTTTATTTTGTTGCAAATAATTTTATGTACGTAAGTATATTCTATTGCATATTACAGCGAGAAATGTTGTTTTAAACTAACAAAAGCGAGTAGACCAGCCATGAGAACAAAATACCAAAATGTACGCTGTAAAGTCGTAAGTGAACTTTATGAAGAATGGTAAAACGTTTAGTTATGTCATATTGTTTTAGTATTATTCCTTTACAAATGAAAAAAAATTGTATTTCGTATTAGTCGATCTATACTAGATGTTTTAGTGTCAAAAACGGCGTAGACAGGCCTCTGTTGGAGTTTTGAATCGCCGCCGACCGACGTTAGGTCGCGCTCCGGCGGCCGCGCATTTGCATGCAAATGGGAAATAAATTCGACGATTAAGGGCCGACGCCGTCGGCCGACAAATCGGCCGTCCGCGGCGACCCCGCCCGCCTTCTCTGCGCACCACCTTTTTACAATACCATCTGTATATTTATGGCCTTTATCATTTAACACTTTTAAAACGATTTTATTTTGATTGTTATATTTCAGGGTAACACGCAATCGAGACTAAACCACGTCAGCTGTAACTCTCAATCTACAAAAGATAAACTACATTTGATGTACTTTTATTACAAACTATTAGGCTTTAAATATTGTCATAGAAAAGTAATACTTATTCATGAGAAAATTTTGAATTACACACACGAATGAAGAAAAAGAAAAGTTGTCGCTTCTTTTTTTATTATTTCTTTTCATAATTTTTAGTTGATACTATGAGAAAATTATTTTTATTGGATGCTATTTTATAATAATGGTACTAATTAAGTTAAAAATAAGCCAGGCTTCACTTATTGTTAACTTTGTAACGATGATTAAATTTAACATTTATTTTTGTTACTTAAACAAAAGTTTTGTACCAATTAAAATGTAATTTATTATTATAAATTAGTTTCATACACAACTAATGAGTATTGCTTCTTACAAAAATTTTTATTTTTTCGCATAATTTCTTAAAAAAATATTTGTAATTCATATGTGCACAGTTTTCTTTAGTATGTCTGTTTAATAAAGCTTTTTTTCTCATTCACTACTCGAAGTAAAAAACTGAATTCGTAGCTCTTATTGTTATTGATTTATTATTTCTTATTAAGTTATTGATTTATTATGAAATAGGTACGTATAATATTTTACGAAACATTAATATCTACGTCTGGTATCTAAGCCTTGATTTCATTACACCAAATCTGTATATAACACACATCATCAAAGACATCTTCAAAAATCGATAAAAAATAAATCGCTATCTGCACACCCGCCCTCACGAAGTTTGTATTTGTCATGGTGTTTGACCGCGTGGATGGTAATATTTTATTCAAGTTATATACAAACAAAATAATAATAAAGTTATAAATAATCACCGATAAAATATTCCATCTTTTCTTTTCTGCAATTTTAACAATAGTTCGTACACGTTTTTCGACGCAAGTCGACGTTCCTAATTTGTCTCTATCACACTTCACGCGAACACCGCGGTCTCCGTGCATGAGCTTCAGCTAGGTGCCAATTTACAATTTTGGCACCACTATTTGGAAGACGTATTATTGTGTCGTTCGGTCTATTCTTACGCTAGAGTACTGATAATATATGTCGATGGTCTTAATATTCAATATTTCTATAGACTAACTCATGAATAAAATAGCATTGAATTTGAAATTGAATTCAATTGGATGGCGCACGGCCCCGCCCGCCCTCAGCTACATCTCGTTACGGCATTCTTTGCTTCTTGTCGATTCTCCTTTATTTAAAGTTCGACGTCCCGCGGGTCTGATCGTACGCTCGTAGCCGACTTGTCGACCGACCGCTCCGCAACGTTTAATTTACAACAGAAATAAATTAGAAATTGAAGTTCTATTTACGCACATCACAATGATCCAATTTTCCATATATAATTTGACTCTATAGAATAGATGGCTTAGACAAAAAAATTTCGTTTTTTTAAATTGTGCTTAATGACGTTAAAACACCCCTATTGCATGCCACCCTTTATCGTTTGATAAAACTTTTTATCAAAATACCAATACTTGAAATTATATAAAGAAATTTCTTAATTTAAAAATCTGTTCTGTCAGTCATACATGAAGAAGTTTATTTACATACAATTCTTGTTCACTTATTCCAAAAGTTATATTAGGCAAAGTAAGCATACTATTTGTGTAGGTATCCCTTTAACAAAAAAAAATCGCTTCAGCCAATCAAAAATCAATCTAAATTTCTTTTAGCGTAAGATTTTTCCCTTCCTTACATTTTTCGTCCATAGCGTTCGGCCTTAAGGATCGGTGTGTATTTCCAGTTTATCGAATCCCCAAAGCCTTAAGCCGTCGGGGGCGGCCGCCCTCGCGCCGGCGCCGCCGGACCCGAAATCGGAGTCGGCGCGCGCTGACCCACTTTATTTTTTGTTCTACGCCCTCTGAGGGTTGTATTTTTGTTTTAACTTTGTATAACTTATAAGACGGGCACGGAACGCTCGGCCGTACCCGAGTTTTTGCTATTGAATTTCTTCAGAAATCTACATTTCTACGTTAGCTGTTACCGACTTCCTGAATAAATTAGCAAACAACTATATGTCTAGCTTATCTCGATGAGTTGTTTGCATGTTGTTACATCTGAAAAGAGCTAACCTTAAGTTTCTTGCTCGTTATTCTTGAGGGAACACTGTTTTCCAAACTAAGGGTAAAAGTGTAAATTCTCAAAAAATTAGGACGTATTTCAAATGTTATTTTATTATCTATGACATATCGATATTTTGAATTTGAATTTCACAGACGGACAGAGTCACTTTCGCATTTCTGATATTTGTATGGATTATGTTTTCTAAAGTATATCATTGAATTAAAAAAAGAAGATGCAGTCTAAAAATTATTTTTATCTTTTTGACGTGACAACGTCTTAAATTAGGTTGCGGCTGGGAGTCACTTATGAAAAAGTGTAACGCTCGGTAACGTTACGATGAGTCACCGAACGAGAGAGAGAGGCCCGCCGAATGCCTTGCGTCTCTCTCCCACTCAACTATGATCGGTCTGCCGCGCGCGCAGCACTAGAGAATTAGTGCATAGCTTGCAAATGTATTGCAAGTTATTGTATGTATATTTGTATATAAATACGTATGTATGTGTAAAGGTAAAAATAAAATTTTGTTAATATGAAATTCAGTGCGAGATTCTTTGTATAAATTAATGTTTTAAATATAATTCTTTGTATAAATAAATGTTTTAAATTGTTACTATTATTTCATCCTTCTTCCTACTATACGAATGAATATTCACATTAAAATGATTTTACCATTCAAAGTCGTTGTCACGTAAAACTTTCGCCCGTATACCGACTTTACAGGCAACCAATTTTTACCAAACTTTTTCAATTATCAATAAATTTTTAATTAAGTGAAAGGAAGGATGGAACCCAGACCCGCGTCGGTACTGGAGTGGAAGGGGATTGCAAAAGTTTGATCAAATACTTCAGAAAGGATCCGAAGAATCCGTAATGAAGTATTGCCCGTAATTTCACTTAAAAAGGATTATTATTTTTCTTGTTAAACAATTCAGTCTGTCGTTTGTTCCTACTCTTACTACTACATTTTCGACCGGGTTAAAAGAGCATATTTCTTTATTACAAGCCACGAATTTGTGTAAAGATCGATATCGTAATAATGTTTTAAGACTTACGTGTGCTATCGTTTCGGCACAAATCCACACACGTTAAGTGCGAAAGCGTCTACTGAGGCACTTAAAGGGCGGAGTGCCTCTCGCCTAAACACAATATCCAACTCTCGAGACGTCGTAAATGAGGGACTGCATAAAAATATAAAAGAAGTGAAAGGTTGATTTAAGGAGCGCCGCCGCTGAATACGTGATGTGTGCGCGCGCGCCGGCCTCCCCGTCGTTACACCCATGTGAGAAATGGTCGATATTATTTATTCTATGTTTTTATGTCTTTCTTATTTCTTCCCTCTTCCGTTCGCGGTTTCGTTCGCGTCGATGACACGGAATATATCATTCGCTCCCTGCCCAAATCCCGTGTATTCATGCCGACGTTATCGAAGGTGATGTGGAGGTGAGATGGTAGACATGAATTTCGATAAGCGCATGTGCGCGGGTCTTTGTTTAAAACCGGCAACTGACAACGGTTAATAATTTTTGCTACAATAGCGACAGCCGAAATAAGTATAGAATTTAAACTTTTCAATTCCAAGATATAATCGTCTAGTTAAAGGTTATCAGCGATTAAGTCCTTTATTCTAAAACGTATTCATGATACTTTCTGTCAGTCCTACTTGTAATATACATTTGTTTTTGAGTTTGTTTCCAAGTCACTTTTATTATGATATGATATTTTTAAAAATCTCGTTCGTAATATATGTATTTATTTTTTTATTTTCCACTTATTTAGCATTAATTAAAAAAGGGAATAATAAATATCTATTGACACGCTATGTAACTCAACAAATGAATAATTTTTAGTACTAAATGGATTGTCCTTGTTTATTGAGGAGTCTATGGATAATATAAAATTTACAACCCTTATTGAAGATAATTATTTAATAAATACTTAGTTAGAAAAGGGTATTATACAATTTCCCAACATTTAGCAAACAAATACCCTGATGATAACCAGCTTACTGTGTTGTTCTTTTTTCATAAATATTTAGTGTTTATTTGGTTATAAAAAAATTAAAAAGTACTGCTACCTTTGCATTTGTTGTTCACTTATCATTTTTATATCGCTGTAGTAGTTCGGTTTGATGTGAGGTGCAATTTATTGTATTTTACTATAACTCTGCTCCTATAAATAAAAACCAATAGAATGATTGTAATATTTAATATCAAACACCCCATGTCTTTTTTTTACTATAAATTGACTTATTCTCTTAATAACTTAAGCTTTGCTTTTATTTTTTTCTAAACTAATTGATCATAATTTATTGTCAGGTTTTATATTGCTGTAAAACAAACATCTTCATAAGTAACAATTTTTTTTCTACTTTTTAATTCGGTTTGCTATTAAAGCGAGTTTTTTAGTTTTTTTAAAACTGCAGTTATTCGCCAGCTTCCACTTTATTTTTGTTGTAGTTTCATTTTTGTTCTCACGAGTAATGAGCAATTAAACGGTCAACCTTTCCAGAGGTTCGATAGAAGAGTAAGTGTACCCATTGCCTTGAGGTTGACAATAGTGACCTGAAAATTTAAAACACCCCCTCACCTTTCATTCTTTCGCACGTTTTTTACCTTATAGTGGGCGAATTCAAAATTGAGTAAAAATTAATTGCTCGACATAAGTTAAAGTTGTACTGTGCAGCTTACAGCTGTTACGTTAACGTTCCTGTAATAGCAACTTTATCCGAAGGTATTATTACCTTCTTATATCGATAGCTTTATTATTTCCTTATTATCAATAGCAATATCTTAACAATATGAAGTGGATTCACAATAATACGATATTAGATAAGAAGTTGAACAACTTCGTTTTCTTTCGTTAAAAGGATAGATAACAGGGGACTTAAAAAATAAATGTAGAGCGAATATGCCCGATGAACTAGGGTTGTCCTAGAAAATCTTATGCACGCCGAATCGGTGGCAGCTCGTACGAAACTTATTTCCGTATCATACCGGCGAATTCAAGAATTTTCGCCGGTAAATATACCGTACGCGCGCCGACTCGAGCTTGCCTCAAATGCTGCTGTCGGGTAACGCCACCATTCTACGCGAAGCTACTTCCGGGCGTCAGGCGTGCGGTACGCAGCGTGACACTTCTTCCTTATGCGAAGATGTCCTTGTATTTCAAGTACACTTCCCGATCCAATCTGCATTGTATGTTGAATCGCTTCATGTGCGATTCTCTTATTCTTTTAAGTTAAACGTTCTACTGCTAGCTGTTTTTTTATGTGACGCCATCAAACAGCGACCACTTTATCCTTCGTTCCCTAAAGTTACTCGACCGCGCTTAAAGTTGTCGAACCAGCGGTAAACAATTACTTTAGAAGACTTTTGTCTTTGAACGCTATTCTAAGTCTTTTGTATGCTTCTTCTGGTTAATTTGAAATAGTACAAAATCATCGCGCTAAATGTTCCCCTTGCGGACTAAGTTTTCAGTGAGCCAAACTTAGTAATCCAAATTTTATTCTCTTGAAGAAAATAATTTTATAAATCAGTATAATTAGCCACTATCGCTTTATTAAAAATTTTTGCAAAATATAATATTTTGTGTAGTCCGGTGTAATTTTCACGTATATTAATATCACTTATAGTTCGCAATGGAGCATATTCATAGAATCATTGAGTTTTATCATCCTTACGTCATGCATCATCATTAAGTCGAACACTGGTCATTTCTATTTTGCAAAATCTTATATTATAAAAAAAAAAAGTTAAACAGACTGTATATTTTTTTTATTTGCAGATATTCTATTTCTTTTTATTGTGATTTCAGTACATTATTTTTAACTTAATACACGATAGCGCCTCGATTCATGCTCAAGTTTTTCTACGTCAAATATACATACGTTTTAAAGTGGCGTCCGTTCATCTCGCCGCTCCTCCGATATTATTCAATTTCCCGGTGGCGCCGCCGCCCGCGCCGTCCTACGACGCGGTATCTCGTCGCTGTAAAATTTTATTACCTCGATCCACGTGATTTCGCTCGCTCGCGTGATCTGGCGCGGGCCTTCGCGTTTACGATTTTTAAATTGCGTCGATACGTTACTCGGCTCGGCCCTAACGCCCCCTGGCGGGCCGAGCGCCGCTCGCCTTTATCCTGTTCCTCGAGCTCGGATTTTCTTGTCTTGTATTCTTTATACCGAATGAAATCCCAAAAAACGACTTTATTTACACCATTTAGTTACAAGATTTATTGCTGAGTAAATAAGGAAAATATCGAATTTTACAGTAATGAGCATTATTAACAAATATGAACAAATTTCAAAAAAGCAGTAACATTAATAATCAATAAACACTAAGTCTAGACATAGAACTCGGTCTCATGAAATAGTTTTAAAAGAAATGTCAGAATATCTTGGAATTTTTTGTACTTATTTTGACATGGAAATGGAATGAGAGAAAACGCAATATTTTGTAACATCTTTCAATAAAATACCACTGCATATTAAAATTATTGTCTCTATCTAATCTCTTTCTCCTTTCTCATTTCATTCTAAAACTTATCGGGTATAAAGTCAAACCCGTCATGGTCACGCGTCGAGTCGTACGGTTCCGTGTCGTCTCCGGCCATGCCCGTGGTACGCGCGCCAGTGAAGTGGGCCGACCGAGTGCCGCAGCCGAAGTGCCAATTTATTATCGATCGCTAATCGTAATTGCCCCCGGCCGGCTGTACTCCGGCGCGCGCCGATAACCCGTCCCGCGTCACATCCGGCGCGCGCCGTCTTCGCCTTTCGTTTATCGCCACTGCGTCGTTTCCTTTCCGCAGATCCGTTCTCGTGAGTGTTCGCGCGCGTCCTGCAGCAGAGGCTGTTTATGCTCTATACTGTAACGGAAAACTTGGTAATCTTGATAATATATTTATTTAAAAAAAACATTGGAGAAGTTCGAATAGGGTATCAGTTAATTTTTCGTGGGCGTCCAAAGGGAATCTAAGAATATTTCAGCCCTTGGACGATAGCGGGTATCGTTCTGGTTTAAGCGATGTTGACTACCTTCTGATGTTTAAATTCCATGTAATATTCCACTCGCGGTCAGGTGTTCGTGAAGTTGATCACATTTGCCTATTTTTAAAATATCGTCTATCGTTCAACAAAAAGTGTGAGGGCAACGTTTTATTTTTGGTTCGATTACAGGTCAAGATTTGTTGTTGTTATCGCCAGCTGTTTAAATTAATCTAGCACTTCATTATCGCTTTCATTTGATATGTCTACACGGTTATGGCGCAATTAGCAATTTGTTTTCTTTAATTTTCCCGTCAAAAATGACGCCCGTTTAAAGAAATCATTCACGTTAAGGTCCGTATTTCTATCACAGACACACGTATTGTTTTATAGAATATTTGAGAGGCAAGCGCGTAGGCGAGCCATCAGAGAAAATATTATTAGCGTCGCCCATGGCCACTCTCTACAGTGTGCTACCGGTCTTTTGGATGAGAATAGAATATATAATGGGATGATAGAGGAAGCGAAGGGGAGTGGACCACCGGAATTCGTATATATTGGATGAAACGCAATAGCGAAAGATGCGTTCACGTCCGTATTCTGTGAGAGTGGGATATTTCACGGGTCGAACAGGCTCATTTTTCTTCTCAGTCAGCTTGGGTACAGTACGCCTCTACTACTTCATAAAACATTTGGTATACGTACTACCATACTACGTGTACCAAAAACCACCTTAATCGATCTTCCAGATTCAAAGAGAATTGGACGTGACAGACAGACACACGAGTGATCTTTTTTTTATTTGGGCGTATGGAACCCTAAAAAAAAGACGTAGAGTGGTGTCTCTGGTTATCGGTGCACGTTCTTCTTTATCGCCATCGGATTTATGGCGATCGACGCGCGCACACGTTTCCGCGCCATTTCATTGCGGCACGTTTGTGGGTGCCGTAAGGTAGGTTACACACCTCACTGCGCACCCACATTACAGTGGAGATGTAACTTAAAGTTTAAATGGAGTATTTCTCGTCGACCACCTCTGTGACGTAGCGATTCAAAATTCATTTTCCCTGGGTACACACTTCGACGAATTTATTTTTGTAAAGGGTATTGCCAAATTTACTATGAAACACAGAACCATTCAATTTTCATAGTGTTCATTAATAATTTAATAAACTATTTGGAAATTCGATAATAACCTTATCAAATATTACTTTTAAAACATACATCTGTTAGTATGATTTGTGTTTTATTTTTATTTGACTCTTCAAAAAGACTATTGAATAATAAATAAAATAGATATTTTATAACGTTTTCAGTATGAGTATCATAATAAAATAAAAATACAATGAATCCTTACTTAGCATTCAATAAAATATAATTAATGATATCATAGAATGTAGGAAATTTGCCAACACCGTCACAATTGACCTCTGCGCGAGCTACTGATTTTTATCTAGTCGGGTATTACCGGATTTGTAATGGCCATTCTACACATTTCTCTGGTGTCATATTCGGTTGTGTTTAGGTTTTTGTTATATTTTTATTTTATTTCGTTATATGAATGCTTCACTGATACTCATCAGAGATATCCTGATTCAAAACATATGACACGAGATAAGACTGTGACATATTTTACCTGTCCGTGGTCCGTAGAAAAAAATATTATCTACATCTTTGTGAGTTCTGTAGGAATAATACGTCTACAAAGTAAATCTAACTGAATTAAAAGTCAACAGTTCTTATAGTTTGTTAGTAAAATTATAAAGCGTAGTCAGGAAGTGTAGTTTTTGTCTCGCTGTTGGTTTTGCCTGGATAAATATCAAGCTTACTTGTAAGCGCGCAACGGTGACCTAGCTTTGGAATACATTTCTAAATTAAATATCTTTTTCGTTTTTCGGATATTGTGAATGTGTCGCTGTTTTTTCCAATAAAGTCATATTGGAGGAAACAGGTCTTCTCCAAAAATAGAATACTGAGCTCATGGTTTCAAAGCACCTATGGTTTTTGTTTTGCGAACTAAAACGTTCACATCTACAGTGGTTAAAACAAGTATTATATGTGTTTAACAGTAACTTTTACTAGTTTTGAAGTACACCGTAGCGCAGATGATAATCGAAATTGAAGGTTCAGCAGCGACAAGACTATATTTATTCGATTAGTCCTTCAGTTCACCGTTCACGTCTTTTATATAAATTAGCTATTATATTACTCACAATCAACTCAGTCGTTTTTATTGCTGTCGCGGTCTGGGCATCCAGACTGGAGCTCCGATCAACTCTCTTTTCTAACTCTCAATTTTTTTACTTCCCAACAAAGCTTTTCCTATTTTAAAATTTTAGTTAATAAGTAGAACCCAAATTGTAACCACATTCGCAGGACTGAGCACAGAGGTCCAATGCTTTACATGCCACCTACATAACTCAGTTATTAAAATATCTATGGCAAAAAATTTGTTTATTTAATTTTTATTACAAAAATATATAAAAAAAACATTTAAAAATTCTTGTAACTAGTAATAATTCAGCTAGAGTGTCTTAAGAGTTATCAAGTGTAATTTATTGTTTCAGGTAATTGTCAGCGATCGCTTTGACGAGATTAAAGACTTCTGCACAGGTATTGACGCGAAGATGAATAAAGGAGCGTTTGGAGTTCGATAACTACAATAATCATTTTTATGTCAGTGATACTGTAGGTTACTTAAGGCTTCGCTCCTGTACAATAATTTCAATAAATTATGTTTTAAGTCTTTATCTTGATTTCAGTACTAATAATCCCATATATGATTCAAGTAATGAGAACTCTGACAAAGTGGTATAGCCCTCATATCTGACCTAATAATTGACTCAACTTTGAAGTGAATGTTATTAAATAGGCGAAGAAATATATTTTCAAGACTTTTAGTTCATATATGATAGTAACTATGACTTAAAAGTCGTAGTTCCACGGAGCGAAGTAACACCTACGTCGGATAGCCGCATTGAACACCTTTTGCCGCTTGGACAATCCAAGCGCTTGCTCTAACGGTGCCATTAGGCATAATATTGTTCGGTTTAAAACGAATGGAAAAGCTTGGTAAAGCGGCTGCTTAATGGCTCTTGAACACTTACAACCCCAGGAAAGCTGCTAGTGCGCTGTCGACCTTTTAAAAAAGAGCATGTTATTTTCGTGAAAACTTTGTCGTAGTTTACTGATGATACCGATGATAAAACACATGATGGTAAATAATTTTACAGCATTATCATACATGGTAGAAAATTTCGCATGAAATGTATGCTAATAGAACGCCAGCCGTCAATATGGTGGCGATACTTTGGAGAGTGAAACGATAACGGAATTCTGTAGAAGGAATAAAGCTTAATTGTTTTTCTGAGCACTCCTTGTAGAATATGCGACAAAGCATGTACAAAGATGCTACGTCTCTTTGCAAGATCAACGACTCGAGCTAGTCAGATACTACAGAGTCGCTACCGATTTGAGATGCTCTGCATTTATTGTACTCTAAATGAAAAGGATGATATTGAAGTGCCCCAGCTAAGGGGTGATAGCAAAAGTTGATGTAGTTGGACCTTTGCTTTATAGAGGATAAGGTGTTGTTTCTAGCAGTCCAAGCTTCTTAAAAACGGCAACGGTAAAAGCGCAAAGTTGTGTTTTGCTGGGGCTAAATTCGAGAAGGCTAAGTCTACCCCACTCCAAAAGTTGTTCTCAGGCTGTTTTGATTTCAGAAACAAGTTGGTTTTAACACTTATAAACACAATTCCGTGAAATATTAGTGTAGTCGAAGTATAATGTATCCACAGAACTATCATCTGCATGCCTATGAATGTTACCCATCTTTAGTAAATCATTAATATATAGAACGAACAGACTAGAGATAGTGCACATAGCCTTGAGTGATGTTTGCATTCATGGGTTTTGGGATCTGAGCATGTGTCGTCACTTGCGATTTGATATTCTATCCGTGAGGTAATTGCAAATCCACTGCATAATTTCTCGGAAAGCCCATTAGAGGGAAATTCAAAAGGAGCGCTTAAGCTGCATAATAATGAGAACTAGTATGCACATGCTCAAACCGGTGCACTATTTTGTCATTATACAGTGCGCCACTTATGTGCGGTAGCGTAGATACGTCCATAGAAGTGCACTCCATTCATACGCTGGCTAAAGCTGACTCGTAGATGGCATATATATTATGCAGTGCCTTAATTCTATTCGTAGACTCCATGTCTATAGTTTTTGACCTACTGAATATCTGAGAGCCAATATATAAATGCAGCGCACACAGTGATCAGTCTATTTTTGGTGTCATGAGAAAAATTCCCGATTGCTTCGTCAGTGGTAAGTGTTCAATACGAAATAGCTATTATTTTATTTCATTGGTCAATAGCTTTGTATCTACAAGTGATAAATCAAGGAAGTAGTCGAATTACTAAATTCATATTTTTTTAAAAAAGTGCTAGGTAGTGTTGTTATAGAAAACGAGGGTCATAAAAAACATAAATTCTATGGCAAAATCTGACCGAAGGCGAATACTCGTAACCCTCCCACGTACGGCACACAATATGAAAGGATATGCACAACTCAAATGTTGAACAAATAGGTACTCAGTTGTAATACACATTATCAAAGTACTTGATGAGGCTTTCACACCCATCCTGCTACACATATTTAACATTTCGTTACTACACTACTTAAATAATTAAACCGTCTGTGATTCAGGTGTTTTAATCATATGAGTATTATCTTGATAACATGAAACTGTAAATCATGCAATAAAAGTCACTTACTTCAAGTGATGGGATGATGAAGAGTATTACTTATCGGGCTCCAGAAATTAATCACTTCACGCCCGCCTTATATCGCTGTAAAACGCAAACTCCCAAGCCCCATATTAATTTAAAAGCAATTCATATACTTCTGAAATATAAATTTTACTAAAATCTATTTTAGTTTTAATGTGAATCTCCTGTGACCCAATGAATTAGCGTAGTAGCTGTTGTAAATCCTAAAGGTCGACAATGAGCACTTATGGCGAGCCGCATTATCATTTTTTCTAAAAATTTCACTGTTTGCAAAATAGGATTTTTTTTTTTTATCTAAATATTTTTCTCTACACTAACAAATGATGTTGGACTTTTTATTTATTTGTCGTATGTATGCATTACAAGAGAGCGTGAATCATTGTTCTCCCTCGCGTCCCGTTGTTTGCGATGTAATTATTTTATTTGTAAGTTTAGGAGATAATTATATATATTTGTATAAGTTTCTTCCCCAAAAAATCTTGGACAAAGCGATAACTGGAGCGGGTCACGAGGCAGCAGCGGGCGGCACGCTGCGACCGTCCGAGGGAGAGTATACGAAACGACACACTCCCCCGGCGGCTCACACGCTGAACCTGGTTTATATGCCTTTCAGTTGTGGCAGTCGTATTGTTTGTATAAAATGTTATCTCAGTAGAATTTAGAAGTCCCGAAAACAACTTTTTACCACTTTTTTCTAAACTTTCTTATTTAAATTATTAAGCTATTGCATAGCTTTTATCGCGGGCTTTGAGCGCGGCGACCGAATCAAGAAATTCGGTAACGAAAATAAAACCTAACACCCCCCACTCCGCCTTACCATGTAGCTCGGCCGAGCGTTCGCTTAACGTGTATGTATATGGTACGACTGTACGAAGCTCGCACGGATTGAGACGAGCTGCTCCGAAATCGGACGAATACGTAAGCAGCTGTTTGTGAGAAAGCATATAGGTTTATAGGTATCTATCATATCTTTATAATGCCACACTCACCGCATGTGCCCCGTAAGTATACATGTAGGTATATATGTATACATAGGTGCACCTATGTACAACAGTGAATAGCAATTGCTGGTGAATAGTTATACGCGTAAAATTTGTATACAAAGTGTTTTAGATATGAATAAACAAATATTTATTAATGAAGAAAGTGATGAAAAACTTGAATTAATATCAAAGAAAAAAATACTGCTTAGATAAATAAATAATTATAATTGCATAACTTGATAAAAACTGCTATGCAATAGCATTACCGCGGCAGTCCCCAAGTGCCACACGTTTAATTTTCTATAATATAATATGATTGTAATCAACGAAGTAATAAATTCTAACCACTGATTCTTATTAAAAATTACAGTATAAAATGAATCATAAGATTCGATATAACTTTTGCACATTTATAAAAGAAAAAAGTAAGCACTTAACTGATAGATTATCGAAAACTTTTTTTTTTATTTTAACTACAATCCTTATTTTTAAGCGGAAGAAAATAGATAATTGTGAGAAAGGACGTAGTAAGTTAAAAATGTACAACGTTTTCTGCCAGCTCACCGGGCCGCGGGCGCCGCTATTAACTTCGTTTAATTACCGCGCCCGTGAACCTTTTGCCGGGCGTAAGTCGTGGGCGGGCGGCGGTCGGACGCCGCCCCGGCTAGCGGCTTTTTGCGGCGGCTTTTTTGGCTTCGATGAAACCTTTTACGCCACATGTGTTGTCGGTGCAAAAACGCATTGGATAGATACCGTATGAAATATTGGGATTTGTGCTCGGAATTTCTTTCGACTTCCGTCTTCTTTACGCCTAGATCGTTACGGCGTGCTACGCTTTAATGTTTCATTGCCGCGAGATATCTTTATAGTTGATATGATGATACCGTTACTTTGGAAATCTTTAAGGTAACATAAATTTTGACTTGTTGCTTTTTAGTGCTTCGCATTTCGACATAAACAAAACGAAACCCTTATAGGATCACTCTGCTGTTCGTCTGTCTGTTTATCAAAACCTTTTTTATGAAGAGCGTATATAAATATAGCGAAATAAAATGCATATTTAATTCACAGTCGCTCGGAGGCATAAAATAGCAAGCTTTTCTTTCAGCGCAATCGGAAGATACAGCAACTTTGAGGCATATTTTGATTACTCGCAAGCTCACTTATCCAAGCTGATACGTACTTGCAAGACAATTGATAATTATTTTATTTTATTTTTTCGGGTGTAAGTGATACGTTTATCACTAAAGTTTCACCGTAATCGGTTTAAGTAACCATAGGGGACAAACATTCATTTTATATATTAGAATTCCTTCATCTATTGTTTTTCGATCCCGATTCAGCTTTTAATCTTGATACCGATCCCACGTTTTAATGTAATGCGATTTAGTCATCATCATCATCATCATCATCGCCGCTCAACCTTCAGCCAGTCGCAATGACTGAAAGGGACAAGTCCCGATACACCGAAGGGAGCGTATTTATATGGGGAAGTGTAGGTTCTAGCTTGAATTAGAAGTGACGGGAGTGTAGATCTAGCCGGTATTCGTGCAACCTTTAGCCAGAAACTGGATTCGGGATAGGTAATAGATACTATAGTGTGTCAATAAATATAGTAGGGAAGGTATGTTCCTTCTGTTTTTCTTTTGTTCTTCGCTTCGTTTGCTTGGTGCAGGTTTTTTTGACGTCCATGTCTGAGAGTTGGAACAGTTCATCTGCACCCTTTCTAATTTCTTTTCTATTCTATGCTAATGTTGTCAATTCTTCTTGGTTCCTGTTGTAAAAACTATTGTCTTATTAAGCAGGCTTCCCAAGTGCCAAGAACTTTCTATTGTAGAAGAACTTAAAGCAGAGTTGAATAAATGGTGTCGCGCTCTTAAACAAATCCTTTCTGGATTTTTATTCAGTCAATCTTTCATTGTTTACTTTCACAGCTTGGTGAAAAGTTTTATCGTCCTTTAAGGAGTTATTTTTAATGTAATTAGTAGTACGTTTATATTAACAACAATTATTCTATAATAATTTTAATTATTGACTTCGGGATAGTTTTGAAGAAATTCAAAAAAGGATTTTTGTTGACAATCTCTTATATTATCATTAACCTCTAATTTAAATAACATACGTATGTCAAGAGCGTTTAAGGCATGCACATTTGGTTTTACCAAATTTCTTAATAATGTGCACAAATTTAGCATATCTTTTACATTGCCCTTTATCTGTACTCTATGGTCGGTCTTTGCACACAATGCATATAGCCATGTTTCCTTCTTATCACCAATTATTCCCATTATTTTTTAATTTCACCAAATTTTGTCTTTCTTATTTATATTGCTTCCTTATTTGCTCTATTTACCTTTTCCGCTTTGTTTGTTAAAACACGTGTCCCTAACTTTTATAATTTGTCGAACTCTTTGCTATCGTAAAACTATAAAAGACGTATGTATAAATTGAGAATATATTTTAAATCAACAACGCCTCTTAGAGCCCAATGTAAACTGCTTTACAATCACCGTTCGTCGATTAGACATGTTCGCGTGCAATGCAAAAACTATTGTACCGATTTACATGATTCTTTTTAATCATTTGATGCTTTAAATTAGACTTCATTTGTATATGATTGACGTACACTAAAAATGGTTGGAGATCATTTTTATTTATTTTCTTGGAACGAAGTTTCTTATCGCACGTCACACGCAGGCGCTCGGCGGATGGTAGCTGCACGAAAAAAAGTGTAATCGCAACGAAAAATCCTGACCGCTGTGCGGCGCGTGCCGGGCTTAGGGTGTACTTCTAGATCTCTCTGTCTCTTCTGTATTTTTCGTAAACTCACTGCTTTTTAGTGCATACTTCTCGATCTTTCTATCTTGCATTATTTTTTTACTAATTTACAATTATGTAATTAACTTCATTCCAACCGGGTGTCCCAAAGAAACCTTATTAGTGTTTTTCGTATTACGCTAAACTAAAATAACATTGAGCTACGTTTCAATTTATTGATATATTAGGACGAACATAAATATATGAAACGAAAAATTCCCTTGTATTTGTTGCTATTTTTATATCTTACATTTCCGACTTCCTTCATCTTAGCGCGATAAAATATGTACCACTTCTTAATTCTAACTTTAAAGTATTAAATAACCGTACAATTAACGGCCTCATATAAAATTTCGTACGCATACGCCTCTCAGTTAAGGTGAGGCCAGATCGTGGCAAAAAACCAATATATTTCAGTTTACCAGGTAGACTTGTTCTTTACAAATATTGATACATCCGTACAGAAAAACACGGACCCTCAAAGATCAAAAACATTTCATTGTATTAAATTTTATATTAGTAAATAAGGTCGTTATTGAGATTGCGCTACGATTTCGAAAGGATCCCTTTTATACAAAGTGCGTAGTCCGAATACGCCTTTTCAATCACTTCCGCGGGCGGCGCGGCCGGCGGAGGGACTCACGCGCCGCACACGTTCCCGAGCTGTGGCTGGTCCGGCGGTCACTTTGTACTTTAAGTAATTGATCTAATTTCAATATACAAAAGTAGTTCGGCCTCGTGCGGTAGTGGTTACCCGGGAAGCAGCACCGGCCTCTAGACGAAATTGTGTTTTGTGAGGAACATCAAACGTTTCATATTGAGGCTGTTAACTTTAAAGAAGTTCTGTCCTAACTACGTATAGACTATCCCGCGTGTGCAGTTCTAGACCGAAAACATCCTCAAACGGCTACGACCGACCGACGAGTGAATATCAATGAGAGCTCTTAAATCCGGCAGCCGTTTCATGTTTCGGACTACTTTTAGGATTTCAAAGAGCATTCACGTCTGTCAACATGAACATCGTGAATGTTTAGAAGGGTTAAATTAACCCAAAATATCCACACAACTTTGTGGCACAATGGACTTTGTAGTAAGTCTAAGATTTAAAAAAAATGTGAACATTAACAAGTTTCCTCTTCTCCGAACGGGAAGAGGAGGAAAATTTTTAATGATAATCGTAAATAATCCGCTGCGCCAGCGTTCCGGCGGGGGCGGCGTGACGTCATCATTCTACATCACGACCGTTTTAAAACTTCCAACGGATTTCTTTGTGAAACTTTTATAAATAACGGAGAGACGCCGAGGAGGCAGCGACTCGGGAACAAAGGACATTTGCCGCTACCCCATTTGAATGTTTGTGCGGAAGAAAGTTTTTCGATTTTTTTGTGTGTGTTGATCCGCGAAGATGCCTCTTGAAGTTTTGGCGAAAGATGACATTTCCTTCAAGAAATAAACGAATTTCTTTGTTTATTATTATCTCATATCTAAAGTATATAAATGGTTCAAATAAATATATACCTACACACATATTTGCAATCACATACACATACATTCAAATACGCATGTACACCTTTCCAGATATACAAATACACACCTTTTCCAGATGTACACATTCATTTTGGCATTGCGTTAAACAGCCTAGTGGCCTATAACATTGGTCTTCATTCTTATTTCTGGCACCAGATTTAACTATATCGTAGTTTTTGTAAACTAGATCAATGTCATTATCACTAAATTCTTATAATTTTTTTTAAGAAAGTTTATTTAAAATGTAATAATTTCAATTTAACATCAGTGTCGTATAGATGCTACGTATAGAGACCAGAAGGGTACTGGAGCATGTACCCGCATATGTGAAATTTCCTAAAGTGGCACAACAATTTTATTTTTTTTTTCTTTTTGTTCTTTTCTTTTGTACATTGTAATGTAATGTATTTTTATTGTAATGTATACGTTAAAATAAAAGTTGACGAATTTCAAATTTATTAAACCTATATTACATTAATTGTATATCGTATATCTTTAATTACAAACACGAATACGAAGAATGAGAATTATTAATAATAAAACGATCAAGGCCGTTTGAATTCACTTATTGTTCAATTTCAAAATTAAATAATGAGCACCGCAATGATTCCGTCAAAGCGGCTAAATAAATATAAGATGAACACAAGAATCTTATTCATTCGAGTTTTTTCAATTACTGGTTTATTCATTGCAATTTACCCTAATATTGTAGACAATATCCATAGAGGAGCTTCCATTGCTTGACATTAGCCTCAAAGTTTATCATTAAGATAAATTGTTGTCTCTGCGCATCTAGTAGCTGCCAGGTGTTACCTCGGCCGGCCCTCTATGTTATGTTTCGTCAGATTCAATCTGCAATCCCACATTAAAATTATTCGCCATGAAATATGTTGTGTGTCATTAAGTGGCATATAGCGAAATAAGTCAAGATAAATTATATTTTTAATGTTGATTATCTTTAAAATGAGGAAATCCAACATCTTGTTGGGGACTTAGGATTCCCTAGTCCTTTTAATAGGCCTGACATTATCTAAATTTTGTTTTGTAATTTGTCACATAGATATCGTAGACGCTTATTCGACTAGTCGTTCAATTAAATGTCTAGTCTGCAGTTCTGTCAAATCCTTTGTCTGAATGCAATGCTAGTGGCCTGCAGTTCACCTCTATTTTTATGACGTTACTGCAGTTTCTAGAGACCTGTTTTTAAAACGCGCTTTTAGTAATTTCACCTGTATGTTTGTTGTTTGTAACCGACACCTTGAACTCAATTTTGACCCACTTAAAACGGTCACATTCCATTTAAACTCTGTATTTGATTTATCAAAGACCGATTGTAATACAATAATTTCATATTTTGATGTATTAAATTTTGAATAAAATTGTAATTTCTGATGTTTCGTAAAATTTGAAATTGAAAGTTTTGGAAACAATAAAAGTTATTTAAAAAATTATAAAATGAATATAATGTTTTTTTTTAATTTTGGGAAAAATAAAATAAATTTAATGATTAAAAAAAATCGAAATTATCAAATTACACAAGAAATAGTTGAAATTGAAAATATTAAAAGAAATTTTGAATTTTTGAATTTTTTTAAAATTCGTAAGTAAAAAACATTAAAAAAATGTGTATGTCACAACTACGAGTATAAGTTGTATAGCGCAACGTTAGCTTATGCGGAGCGCTAAATTTTCACTCATTTTTGAATTCACCCAATCCAATATAATATAATGCAATATAATTCAATATGGGTATTCAATGGGGGTAGGCGTGATTGTGCCACGGTTCACATCTGCTCTGTTAAAAATACTCAAATTAAAAATTTAAAAGTATATTAAATCGAAATAAAGTGTGATTGTGGAAGGATTCTTGATAAACCTCGTGATATATTCAAGACACCAACTAAAAACAACAACAAAGACACAATCCGAAGAAAGTTAAGTGATAAACAAACAATAGTGACTGTGAAATTTACGTGTCTATTACCAACTACAAGACATTTGGCTGGTCTTTAACCATTTATTCTGTGCTCAGAGGTGACTAAAATCGAACAATAGTGCTTTCCAATAAACATTTTAGATAAAAAATAACCTCCTTACTCACTAAGAAATAACGCAGTCACCTAACAAAACAAAAAAACAATACTTTGATGACTAGTGGCGCCATCTGTTAGAATAAGTACGTACTACAAAGACCTACATCACTGCTGCGTTTTGTGACGTTGCATCGATCTAACGTTCAGTACGTGATACCAAGACCCGCCACTAGAGGGCGACACATATAAGTAAACAAAATATTACTGAACAATCATAGTAAAAATCATGGATGATATAATGAAAGCTCTTAAAAAAATCCAGCTGGAATTAGATGATCAAAAAAAAATGATTCAAGACAGTGGAAAAAACGTGACAGAACAAGTCACACAGAATATAAATAAAATATTAGAGGAAAAATTTTTTGCATTGGAAGAGAAACATGAAAAATTAAAGGAAACTGTAGATAATCAGGACAAAAGAATCTATTTCCTCGAAAAGCAGGCGAGACAAAAAAATATAGTATTCTTCGGCATCGAAGAGCTGGAATCCTCATATGAGACTTTAGAAAAAAATATGCTTGAATGGATAGAACAGCATTTCTCAGTCAAACTATCCTATAGTGACCTACAAGAGATTAAAAGGCTAGGGAAGAAAGGCGATAGACCACGCCCAGTAGTGGTAACTTTCCTGACCCTGGGCATAAAGATCAAAATCTTTAAGCAAAAAAGAGCATTACGAGACACAAATTATTATATGAAAGAAGACTGCCCTAAACACGTTTTAGAAAAGAGAAACCAATTACAAGAACAGTTAAAAGCAGAGAGAGAAAAAGGAAACACGGCTTTCCTAAAATATGACAAACTGGTCGTATTTAAACAAACATCAAAAAGAAAGTTTTCTCCCTCACCAATAAAACCGACGGAGAATATGCCCAAGGAAAGAAACACACAAACAAATAAAAAGAACAAATCACAACAACAAAATCCCCCAGCGAGAAGGTCAAACAGCATCTCTGAAGGAGTAATTAAACCGAGCATGCTAAACTTCCTAACAAATAAAAATACTAAAATTAATCAAGAAACCTCCAAAAACAATTCATAGCAATCAGCTGCCCTCCTCCACACAGATTCGACAACGAAATATTTAAACACAAAAAACATAATATATCCTCCAACCCGGCTGGTCACCGTGGAGGATTACGACCAAAACCCTCCAAAGAAAACCAAAAATCTAAAGAACAACAACACCAAACAAAATCACCAACTAAAAATATTAACATACAATGTTAAGACCCTATCTTCATGTGAACGTTTAATGGAACTAGAAAAGTGCTTAAGTAATATAAATTACGATATAATGGGAATCTCAGAAGTTAGACGTCTAGGCTGTGAAATCAAAGAACATGAGAACTTTATACCTGCTATATGGGACAGACAGCAGGACAATATGGAGTAGGCTTGTAATAAACAGGGTTATTAAAACAACATAGACAGCTTCATTGGTATATCAGAACGCTTAGCCATTCTCAACATAGACATAGGAGGCCAGAGCCCGACGGGCAAGAGAAGCCGAGGGAGACCACCAACTAGATGGGAAGACGACCTCAGGCAAATAGCTGGTCCAAACTGGACAGACATAGCACGAGACAGAGATGTCTGGGCATCTTTGGGAGGAGGCCTTTACCCAATCCGGGGTTTTTGCTGACTAAATCTATTTACAATAAGAATATAAGTTTTAGAATAAATAATTTAAACTTAGAAATAACAAATGTAACTTACAAACACTATAATTTAAGTACTTAACCATTAGAGTATATATATATATTTTCTATTTTTTCTATTTTTCTATGTTTTTTCTATGTTTCTTTCTTACGTAGATACTTTCACTGTGTACTTTTAAACTTTGTAAAAGCAAGAAATAAAAAGGTTTATTATTATTATTATTATTATTATTATTATAATATAATTCAATATAAAAGTGCTGAGGAATGAATGGCAAGAGGGCGTTTCAAAATGTCATGAGTAGGTGTTTATTGCCGGTTCTGGCTCACTGTTTTGCCAAGGCATTTGAGCCTTATGTGTATAGCAATAAAGGCGAGAATCGTTTGCAGTAAGTCGTTTTTCCCACGGTCGAAAAATCGCGTTTTTGTTCCTCCATACATATACCGTGCCGGGGCCCCGGGCCGTCGCCGCGGCCGGGCGCTCCCGTCCCGGTCCGGGGCTGCGCCGACGGGCCGGGCCCTCGGCGCCTTAGCGGCGGGCGCTCCCGTCCCGGTCCGGGGCTGCGCCGACGGCCCGGGCCCCTGGGCGACATATACCGTGCCGGGGCCCCGCCGCCGCCGCGGCCGGGCGCTCCCGTCCCGGTCCGGGCTGCGCCGAGGCCCGGGCCTCCGGGCGCCGCCGAGGCGGGCGCTCCCGTCCCGGTCCGGGGCTGCGCCGAGGGCCCGGGCCCTCCGCCGGTGCGCGGGCGGGCCGCCGGGCGCTCCCGTCCCGGTCCGGGCTGCGCCGACGGCCCGGCCCTCCGGGCGCTCCCGTGCCGGTCCGGGAGGGGTGGGGCTGCGCCGACGGGCCGGGCCCTCCGGTGCGCGCGTGCCGCCGCCGGCGGCGGCGGAGCGCTGGCGCTGCGTCGGCGCCCCCCCGGCCCCGGCCCCGGGGACGCCGGCGCTCCGTGGACGGCCCCGGGGCGCTGCGGGGGAGGGTGCTTCGGTGGAGCGTGTCGATGAGGGCGAGAGTGGAGCGCCGGCGCTCCGGGCTGACGTAGACAACGGAGGGGAAGGGGAGGGTGAGAATGCTTGTGGATTGTTATCGGCAACCACCGCATGTGTGTCGCCCACGCAGAAATGTGGTGTTGTTATCGTCTGTATAATATTGTAAAAGTGTGAAAAAGGAGCAGTACTATGCTTTATGCTGTTATAATATAGAGTACATATTTGTGTATTGAATAGAATTATAAGTGGAATATAATTCATAAATTGGTTTCATTTTGCAAATTTACACTGTCTCGGTGTTTTGAAGTTAAGCACTATAAATTGTGAGCTTGGGTTCAAATCCTGATGAGGTGTAAATTTTAGTTAGTTGTCTCTTTTTTGGGGTGTTTAATAGGGTAAAGAAACAAATAGTCACGTATCAAAACTTTATTTATTGCTTATCACTTATCTTATAATGACCCCATGCCAGAGTGTTATTATCTTCTAACACATATCGTTTATCATCGTTTCCGCTCAATACTTTTTCTTAGTTTATATGTAAACAATTGATGTTTGTTAGATTTAATTAAATACATATTTTATATATATTTGTTTCACTTTGAAGACACTTTTTGTATGACATGAATGTGAGTTTTTTGAACAGGTTTCGTTACACCTTTTACTCTTTTTCCAATTTCTTATCAACTATATACGCATACATTTTAGGTCGGAGTCCGACGAACTCAGTTATGATCGAACCATTACACTCATCTTTCATCAATCCAATAATTTTTGTTAACTAATGGTAAACTGTAAACATTATCTGTTGGATATTTGGAAGTATCATATCGATTTAAATCATTTTAATATCGTCATAATAATCATCGGTTTCTATTTCATAAATGAATGAATCAGTGTCTGTGTAAAGTAGTTTCACTTTATTTTGTATTTAGGTAAAATATAATTGTAATGGAAATCGTACATCATCATTTTGATAACTCTAATACACAAAATCCTATATACATCGGTTTTCATAATACACTTGCACTTTGTTTAATTGTATTCCCACAAAATTGTCATTAAATATTACGATACTATGAAAATTTGGCTGACTGATGTACCTACCAGCACCATATCTACACTTTGTCGTGGTTTTATATCGTCCCAATGTGATAACAATTTGACATCAACTCGTTTTTCTACATTTTCTATTGTTTTACCGAAAATGGAATTATTCATGAGTTTAAAAATCCTCTTCAAATTTATTTTTGCTTCACATCTTTTGTGAATTCAAGTCGATATATGTTTTAACCATGGTGATTGATCGAAAACTAATATTTTGTTGATTTTTTCAAAACTACACCGTGGGCAATGCACTGTTGTAAATTACGATAATGTATCACATAATTGCGTTTATCGTTCAGAGTTAACAGTAATTTGTTTTGTTTACCTCCTGGTGGTTTTATGCTTTCCGCGCAAAATGGATAATCATTATGACAATCATGAATGTTGGTGGGATATTCCAAATCTACATCTAATATATATCCTCTCGAACTATTTTCGGTGATAGTATTTATATCAAAATTGACAATTTCACTTTCTGATAACCATCTAAAATTACCTGTAGGCAAGTATTGGCTCATACTCCACCCGTATAAATTATTAACATCTAAGTATACAATGTATTTAGATGAATGAGAGGGATTATAATTATCATTCATGTATTTATTATTTGCTTTAGAATAACGACAACTAACTTGTGTTATACCTCCTCTTATACCAGATTGAATAAATTGTATTATTGTATAGTCCGATAGCAATTCTAAATTTATTTTAGTATATTTCAACATTGCATCCCAAGACAAAGAGGGTGCCGTTAAATAGTGACAAGGGTCTAAATGATATACATTACGACAAACTAGTCTAAAATTTTCGAAAATGTCAGCTAATAATAGTAAATCTATTTTTAAATATAAATCGCAATAACTTCCTAAATTATTTATCGAAAATGATTCCACACATTACATGCGTGAGAGTAATCTTCATCTGTAACATGTGAATTGGATAACACGCTAAAAAATTTTTTTGGTGGTAATAAAGTTTCATTAAACTTTTCCCAAGATGATATATACTCATATGGAAAAACGCCTTTACGTTTTACTAAAGGTAAATCAGTTTCGGAAAAAAAATTAGATATTATTTTTAACTGATTTAAATTGTTAGCTAGATTGTTCAAACTCTCTGATAAGAACTTGTATGAGTCGATGAATCTTAAATCAATTTTTTTATTAGATTCGAATGATAATCGTTGAGAGAATGAAATATATTTTTCTTTGTTATTAGCAATACAGTTGAGAGGATATTGCTTATATTTAGCTAATTCGCTTATAAATAAATGACTATCATAACCACAAAGGTTGTGGAATATTATTGGAACATAGTTGGCTAGCGTATAATTTAAATTACATTGTCGATGAGCTGCATTCCTAAAGTTACCTGAGATGACAATGATCGATTACTCGATCATTTTCTGATTTAAATGGTTTCTCACAAATATGACAGACTTTCAACGTTTGAAAGCGGATAAATTCTTCTTCTGATAATGAATTCAACGGTTTAGGGTTGAACATTATTTTGAAATCATTTCAATTTCAGAGTATATATTTTTATAAAGTGTTCTACACAGTCTTTACCGCGATATGATGCATATCTACATAATGATTGATCATAGCTGCTATGAATGTAATAACCATAACTGCAAGGTATATGTTTTGTACCTTTGTGGAAGAAATTGTACTATCACACGTTTTTGGTAGTGGTTCCAATATTGATTCGAAATCTGCATAAATTACAAATGGTACATCTAATTGTCGTCTGTAACTCTTAAAATTAAGATATATATCTTCACCTTGTGGTAATTTGACTAATGTCTTTACACATCCTATCCGTCTGTGTTCTTCTAATTGCTCATTACTATTAAAATACCATACATCCAAAACATAAAAATTTTGATGATCATGAGCATTGATTTGATTAGATATTAATCTCGAAAGGTTTTAATCCACACATAATGAGATTTACTACCGTTTTCAAAATATAAAAGATTGATATGATATTTTCTATTTGTGAATTTTGAATGATATAATGGTCCAACTATCATTTCTTTTCCACACCATATATGTTTATGCTAATGTCAATGTTTTGCTTTTCAAATAATTGATATTATGCATCGATACAGGAAAATTTATATTTTGAATGTTTAATACATTTTTATAATGAGGATATGAGGTGATCCGATCACTATTTTTAGAACTGGATATAACGCAGAGACGATCGCCCATGCGAAACAAGCACCGTCATCATAGTTCTTCACGTTAACACATGCATGTTTCTTCTCAATCCACTTTGGTAGAGGTAAATAAGAGCCTGCTATCAATTCTTTACATTTGTTAATATTTACTTCCAAATATAGTATTTTTTCAAAACTCCATCCACTTCCTTTTCTTGAAATTCTTCAGTTTTTAATATTACGCTTTTAAAATTGTCATATATTTCATTTAAATCGCTGTCTTTATTGATAAGTTCATTCCTTGTATTAAAAGATTTATCATCATAAATAATTTCACCATCTTTTAATAGATTGTATGAAGTAAACAATTCAATATTGATTTTCAAAAACCTATGTTCTTGAAGAGCAGTTTTGATAAGCTCAATTACTTTATTTTTGATTTTGTGTAGGTAAAATGACGGTGTGATAAATTCCTTTGCTCCGTTGATCTTGTATGTAGAAATTCTGTTTTTAAACATGACTGTATGAAGTTAATTCCATAATCTTCATTAGGCTCAAAACACATAATATTTTATGACGTTTACTCCGAGAGTGAGCAATGAGTCTATTTGATGGTACGTTTTCTTTACAGAAATCACAATAGTAAAACATAATTATTTTAAACAAAACACAAAACGATCATTCACTAGTAAAATGTAACAGCAAATTGTTGTTAGTTTTCTGTTAGTCTTATATATATATTGAATTTATACCACAACCTTTCAAACAATAACCGCAAACCACAATTTAATTTTGTTTTGTAATTAATGAAGACGATGTAGTATGAAAAAGTCAGTAGATAGATGGGTAAAAAGATAAATAAAACGAAAATTTAAATAAATATATTCATTTTATTAAAAGGTTTGTTCATATTTACATAAAAGAAAACAATTGTTATACAGAATATTTTTACCAAAACTTTTGATTTCACAGTCGACTATAGAATTTTTATCACATAACTTTTCCATCATTTCATTAAATTCATCTCGATTTTGCAGATGACACATTTTAAATTGTTTCTTAAACATATTTAATCGATTAATGAACGTTAAACGAAGTTTTACGAGTTCTTTCAAACGTAAATTGATACACTGTATACATTGTTGAATACTTTTCCATTCTGCTTCAGAAATCAATAAGCTCATATAATAAGTGGAAGAGCTTACGTTCAAATACTTGTTTTGGTTCAAAACAACCATTTCAAAAGATGGACGATTTAGCTGTTGAATGTCTTCATCAGATAATAGACAGTTGAAAAATGCACTTATATTCTCTTCATTCTCTGATATATTTGTCACCCATTCATCTTTTGTTAAAATAAGACGATCTCCGAGATTCACTTCCAATTGAAGATGAGAATTCCCATTTAAATATGTTGATATAAAACGTAGATTATCAGAATTTATTCTATAACATGATGTTGAAAATTCACTTTTACAACTATTATTTAAAAATGGAACGTAAAATGGAGAAAAGCAAGCCATAATGTGCGAACACTTCAACAGCTCAACCACAACTAACATCGACATAGAGAGGTGATATATATATACAGTAAGATAAAGTAAAATTCTATTTTTTGTATTTTTCATGATACTTTACGAATAATATTATTTAACATATTGTATTCACAAAGAGAATCATTAATTATTAAACAATAAGCGGTAGTATTTGAAGCCACATTCTTTTTAAATTCAAATTCAATTCGAATATCAATTGTTCCATTTTTATAGGTATCGTTTTGTCTAGAACAGTCGATAACAATCAAAGGAGCGCGTTTTATAATGTGGAGGATCTAAAAGCGGTTTTGTTGTTTCGTTTCCATAATATGACCGTTGAAATAGAACATATGCGTTATAGAAAAAGGAGAATTTGTCGTTTTCGAAATCACCCATGAAAGATTCATATGGGTAGTATTGCGAATTTAGATAAAGCCTTGCATTTACTATATTACAATGATCAAAGGTACTCATATCTTTGCTTTTATCATTTTTTCGGGCCGTTTGAAAACCAATTAGAACATATCTTGGTTTGTCTAATTGAGAAGCAGTTTTAATGGCCCAAATATGTTTATTAGTTGTAGGTAGTAATGGATATTCATAAAGATCCCATGTGCGAAAAGCGATTTCGACTGGTATATTTTTTTCTATCAAATGTAAAAGCTTAAGTTTTTCTTTATCAGAAAGACGTATAATTGGCATTCTCCATGTAATACGTGTTATGTTTATTTTAACATCTTTACTCGCATCCTTTACAACCGCTGAGTTATAGTTTGTGCTACTTCGATTCAATATTAATTCATGTTTAGCGTTAACAATGATCTTTTTGTAATCTTCGGCAAACCCAAGTAGGTGAGAAAGAGGAATATTAAAGCCGAATTCGTCTTCGATATCTTTTACAGTATCATTGTACCATCCAAAACTTTTCAAACCTTTCACCATGCCTTCGTTATAAGAAACATAACCTTTCATAGCACTTGTAATACCACAATTTTTCGATCTATCAATTTCCATTCCATTCAATTCATATCTAAGATCTTGAAACAGGTAAGTAGGACCGTTATTCACAAAATTGGCATCCTTTTCAATAGTTCCTTCTACATAAATACTGCTTTGACATGGTAATACTATTAAATCTTGCTGATGTATGGAAATTCTTATCTCATCATTATTTTTGAAATTATCATTGAAAGGATAGTAAGAATGCACCTCTATACTTTCTATAGAGTCATCATAGCTTATTTTTCTGATATATCTAATATGGACGACATACCTTTAAACCTAAAGAGTTTAAGAACAGCTTATTTTCTTCAGTAAGATACTTTGATGATTCTTTATTGTATTCTATTGGTTTTGATTTCGTTCGTGTAGGTGTAAGCTTGTTTAAAACCTGTGTGCTACTGACACTCGGTAGCAGCACGTGCTCTTTTTTTTATAGATTATCATTTCGAATAAACCAAAACATACTATTTCATTCGTTTTATATGAAGTCTGACTGATATATTTTCATTTCTAAAATTGATTAACTCATCATGCTCATTAATAAGTCGAACTTCGAAGTATTGAATGGAATTACTCTTTAGCGGTAAATATATAGGATTAGCTGGTGTTTCTAATATTTGATAACCTGGTGGAACATTTGGAGAAAATTCATGAATGACGTGGGCAGCAATATTATTAACGTACGATCCCTCAATTAAATTACAGGTGACTCTGATGGTATTTGTTATAAGAATATCAATAGAAGTGTCGGAAATGTTAACTGTTTTCTTCGGTAATTTACGTTTAGTGAAACCTAGAAGAGAACCAATGGAATGTTCTTTATCAAAGTGAATATCGTAATATGGTGAATACATAGTACATTTCATTGTGTGTGCATCAGAAATCATATCCATTTGTTTTTCTGGATTTCCATGAGTCTGTTCAAAAAACTTTTGTCTCTATATAATGAAAAACATCATTTATTTCATATGACCCAATAGGAATTTCTATCACCTTGTCTCCATAATGAAAAAGATTATTACTACTGTCTACATTTGGTATCGAATTATACGATTTAAAATATATCAATGCACACTCAAATTGACCTTCACCTAATTCTAATGCTGGTAAAAAATTAGCACTTAATTGTGAGTTTTTCCCGTTTAAGGTAATCACGTAAGACATCTTTCTTCGGAAAAGGTAGCTAGTGAAATAAACAACACAAAAAAATTAAAATACTTATATTTTACATCAAAAACGATTTAATTTTACTTCCTAAAAATTTTAAACATAAGTGACCACATTTATATGATGTAGGATTTTGAACTCTATCATAGTTGTATTTCACGGATACCCCATGCATATACTTAAGGAATTCATTTGGTGGTTTTAAATTACCAAAACTATCAAAATATTCACAATCACCTTTATGTTTAACATATGCAACCCAATGTGTACCACCACCTTCTTTTTTATCTAAATTTATAATACCGCATTCATCATTTTTCGGTTTTCTCGGTAAAGTTTCTCTCATAAAACACCTCTAAAATGAGGGATGTTTGAAGCAAATTTTAATATATCATTATCAGTAAGCGGACGATTAGGAAGATGATGGTATTTTATTTTTTTTGAATATGGTGATAAATACAGCCCCATTCCTTTTTATATGGTTTTAGATATAATCCTTTGCCAATATTTACACCATCATTTGTTACTTTTTCTTTATTTCTATTCATATCAGAAATATTTTTACTGTTGATGATATCCCACTTGCCAACGATCCCTGCTGCTAACGCACTAAGAATAGGTATTAATGGAAGAAATCCACCTCTTTTAGGTAAAGGTATTACACGTGGTATTTTAATTTTTTTACCTTCACTAATTTGTTTAGCTTTTCGTACAGCTACATTCATCAAAGTATTCGATTTCATACATCCTCCGCGTTTATTATGATTTTTTAATGCTTTTCTACTTTCTTTTATGACTTTTGATAAGGGTATCCCCATTCCATGCTTTGTTTTAAATCTCATGATCTTGTCAACAAAAAATGCTGCAATTCGTTCGGATGGTTCTGTCTCACTTGTGTTCCAACGATTATGAGCTATTTCAGCTAATTTTGAATCGGCTAAATTTCTGTTTGTGATATCTTTATGTAACCAATATGCAATATCGTGATTTTACACGCTTCGTCTAGCTTATTTATTCCTTTATCGCCACGAGCTAACCTCTTTTGCAATTTAGTTCCAGGTCCGCAATAATTGTAACCGGGAATATGTAACTCGAACGGAAGGTTATCGATCAAATTATTTAAAACACCACTACCACTTACCATGATCCAATCATTAATGAGATAGCGGTTCGATAAAACGATTATTATATTTGCAAAAATGCAATCTTTTATTAGTTGGTTTAATATTCTTTAGTTCTTTAACTAGATTTTCATGTTTATTACAAAATAAGACTATTTTGGAGACATCATTAATTAATAAAGAAGGGTTTTTCAATTAAACCATATAACAGGTAACATTAAAAATAATTAACATTAATATGAAAATAGTTAAACAAAATACACGTCTTCCAGTACAGGAATGGAAGATTGAAAATAATAAATCATCATGTAAACATGGAATTTTATTACCGAATACTATTCGATGCTTAATATGTGGTCCATCGAATTGTGGGAAAACAAATGTACTTCTGAGTCTTTTAATTGAACCTCAAGGAGTCAGGTTTCAAAATATATATCTCTATTCAAAATCTCTTCAACAACCTAAATACGTATTTTTATCACAGGTTTTAAAAAAAGTAAAAGAAGTCAAATACTACTGCTTCAGTGATAAAGCAGATGTGATACCACCTGAAAAAGCACATCCTAATAGTATTATTATTTTTGATGATGTTTCTAGTGAAAGCCAAGAGAACATCCGTCTTATTTTTCAATGGGACGTCATCGTAATGTAGACTGTTTTTATTTATGTCAAACTTATAGTAAAATACCAAAACAATTGGTACGCGATAATGCAAATTTTATTATTGTATTTAAGCAAGATGATTTAAATTTAAAACATATTTATGATGACCATGTTAATGTTGATATGACTTGGAATCAATTTCAAGATATATGTAGAGAGTGTTGGAATGAGAAATATTCTTTTCTTACTATTGACAAAGATAGTGATTTAAATAAGGGACGGTATAGAAAGGAGTTAGACTGTTTTATTAAGATTAATCCGTAGTTCATATTATTTTAAAATATACCTATATATAAACTGTTTATATTGTAAAATGTATCAGTATGTGTGAGTAACTAAGAAACGAAAGTATAAAATAGAAAGCTGTTTAAGCCTCATTATTGCTAAGGTTTCATAATAACTGGTGAATAAATATACATATATAATACCTATGGAAGAGGTATATGTTACCTATCAAAGAAGTCAGTATAGAATACCTGTTGAAGAGGTATAAGAAACCTGTTGAAGAGGTATAAGAAACCTGTTGAAGAGGTATAAAATACCTGTTGAAGAGGTATAAAATACCTGTTGAAGAGGTATAAAACATCTGTTGAAGAGCATTTTAAAATTGATAAATACTTTTGTTTGTAAAAATGAATGTAAGCAATACTGTTTTTGATAAAGATGTAAAGAAAAAATAATTAAATCTGTATCATCAATTAAAATAAAGTGAAAGAATTGAAATCGAATGATTTAAATACGTCTCTAATATTTGAAAAAACCTTTAAACCTATTACCGAACCATTAAATATACTAGCTGGTCAGGTTGATAAAAAAAAAAAAGAAAAATTTACAAAAGACATATCTGAAAATAACTCTATTTCACCTACACCATATAGAACTAAGAAAACATTGAATTATTCTTTACCTACACTGTTTTCAACTCCGAATAAAAAGAGGAAGATAATGACTGCCACCTCAATCGAGGATGACTTAGAATCATTCGACTATTCTAATAGTTTGTCTCCCAAAGGATTAGAAACAGATGAAATAAATGTTGAAGAAAATTTCATCACACCTACATCACAATCAACCCCTTTATCAAGTAAATACTTGCAAGATTTTATGATATCTCCGAACAAAAAAATTCCGTTCGGAGTACGTTTACAAGATAATGAACTCTATATTGGGGATACCGTTTTGAAAATTGATAAAGATGATTTATACATCAAAAATATTAAATATAAAAGTAGTCCAGGTCTGATGGAATTATTATTCAGGAAAACCCAAATAAGAACCTTATTGTAAAGAAGATTTAACAAATTATTCTAAAATAATAAATAGTACAAACTTATTACGCCGTGGTCATCACCCTAGTGGTCAAATACAAGGTGATAAAAGTTACAAATATAAACATATCGTAAAAAAAATTTTACATGATGAAAAAGATGGAGAAGGATTGCTAGTAAAAAATGTTATAAAAAATAATAATTACACTTTTTGGGATGATCCTAATGAATTAGTAGATAGATTAAAATTACTAATAGCATCTCAATCAGCTGGGCACAATGGACACACAAATGAAATTTTATCTATATTAGAAGAACTCATTGAAGCAAACATTATTAAAAAACCTTCAAAAAATTTTTTACTGAAACAAGGAATTATTTTATATTAAGTGGAACTAATTTCTATTTATTTTTATTTTAGAATATATAATAGATATTGTTTTATATTTTACATTACGACAATGCCGCTCGATAAGTTCGGACATTATTTAAGTGATGATGTATGGTACAACTCTCGTGGTAAAAAAAATTTTGATTTCGGTGGTAAAAGGTTGTCATATGTTGGTCGAGGTATTGATAAATCTGATGTTATTATAAAAGATCAGATGGATAGTTCCATAAAACTTCTAAATAATAGCTTAAAGTTGTATGTGCAAGAACAAGTAAACGATTTAAAAATAAAATTGGTAATGAACTTAAAACTATGTGAGATGAAGATTTAGCAGAGCGTATGTCATATATTCAATCTGAAAATAAATTAAAAGAAGAAAATAGCAAATTAAAATATAATACGTAATGAGTAAATATCAGGTTGTACAAGAATTACATAAACAAGCTCGCAAAAACTTCGAGCGGAGATGGTTTATTCAAAAAAATATAGATGATACATGGCAATTAGATTTAATTGATATGCAAAAATATTCTCGTTATAACAATGGGTGTAAATATATTTTAATATGTATAGATACGTTTTCAAAGTATGCTTGGGCGCATCCTTTAAAAACAAAGACTGGTGAAGAAATAGTTCAAGCTTTACAATATATCTTAAAAACAAGCAATCGAGTCCCGAAAACGTACAGTCCGATAATGGAACAGAATTTTATAACTCAAACTTTAAGAAATTAATGAAAGATCGTAAAATTAATCATTATTCTTCATACAGCATTCTTAAAGCAAGTATTGCGGAACGTTTAATTAAAACAATAAAAATTGGCTATGGCAGTATTTCAGCTTATCAGGATCATACCATTGGGTAAAAGAAATTAAATTAATAATGCAAAAATATAATAACAAAGTTCATAGAACTATTAAAATGAGACCGACGGATGTTAATAAAAATAACGAAGGGAAACTTTTATCAACTGTGTACAATCACATTCGAACGAAAATAAAACCTAAATATTGTGTTGGTGATAACGTTCGAATAAGTAAGTATAAAGCTATGTTTGATAAAGGTTACACTCCCAATTGGACCACGGAGATTTTCAAAATAAGAAAAGTGCAAAACACTAACCCAGTCACTTATTTATTACAAGACTACAAAGGTGAGAAGATTTTAGGAGGATTTTATGAACAAGAACTTCAGAAGGCTATGTATCCCGATGTTTACTTAGTTGAGAAGATCTTAAAAACGTGGAAAAAAGTTTTTGTTAAATGGTTGGGATTTCCCAATTCTTATAATAGTTGGATTAATAAAGATAATTATCTGAATTATATTGGTATTTTATTTTAATCCTCTTTAATGTATACAAAACTTTATTCAGTGTACTACAACAATGTTGTCTTCTGATAAAGGATATGTGAGTATTATATAAATATACATATAATTAAATGACAAGAATATTATCACGCTGTAGTGACCACCTTTACAATTTTATTGTAAAAGTGACTAAAGTCTTGTCTTATTATCATACTTATTGTTTCAAAACATTTATATATGTATTTATAGTTATTAATATTTTATTACACACTATTACATATTTTCGAATAAGTATTAAAGGTATTATTCATAAGTCTTCATTTGCTTAAGTATATGCTCATCCTAATATGAAATTATTGATAGCAAAATGATAAGTAGAGGGTATAAATATTGCGAAATGAACCACTGAAGTTGCACTTTTAAATTTGCATTGCAGTGACATTGCATACTCTTTTTAATATCTTAAAAGTGAAACAATGTTTATCACAAATTTAATTAATTATACAGTTATCTTTACATACAATCAGCTATGGAGAAAAGAAATGTGAGTATAACTGTTCATTATACCGAAAGTGTTAAAGAAGTAACTGTACTGTTAAAACTAGGTAAATTCTTTGCTTCCTATTCAAACCATGAGTTCGTTGATAGATAAATTAAATGAGTGCGGTGCGGGTATACAGTGGATAAAATTATCGAATCTAGAAGTAACGTACCCTACAAAATAACAAAAATTTTCAAAAAAAAGTCAAATTTTGAGGAAGGGGAGCAGGTCGTAGCAATGATTGAACAAGGTTTGGTAGGCCTTCCAAATAGGTTTACCACCTTAACGAATGAAGATATTTCAAATATGAATAATTTAAGATCATTGTATATGTATATTCGAGGAAAGATAGGAGTTACATATAAAATCGAATTTTCTGATAACTTAAATTAAATAAATAAAAAAAGTTAGTCTAAAAATTATTGTAGCAATTGATCCTTTTTTTATTTTACGGATAGTTGTATAATTATTTTTGTTTTTTTTTCAGAGTACTTATATTGTGGAGAAAATTTCAGAGACATAGAGAGCTCATTTACATCGTCGATGATGGAAAATAATCAAGAATTCAAGGAAAATAAAAATAAGTTCGTACATTTATTGTCTAAGCACGAATTATTGAAAAATGGACAAAAGGAATACCACATACAACACTATATTCTAGTGTTTTAAAATTTTACAAAGTATGTATAATAGCACAAATTATACATGCTATTATCAACTAATTACATTTTGGGATAGCATATGTGAATGTATTGAAACTAAAATATACAGTAACGTAACATATGAAACTTTCTTGAAAGTCATCATAGAAATGTCTGAAGATGATTTTATTTATAATTTTGATGATTCGAGTATAAATAAATTTCTATGTATATTGTTTGCTATCTTAGGAGATTATATAGACACGTCTTCAACAGTGTCTGCATATGATAGATTCTTTTCTGATCATGAAGATGATAACGATTCTGATAACGACGAAAATAAGGAAAATTATTTGAAAATATATAATAACTTTGTACAAAGTCAGAATTGTATATAACTATTTTTCCAATTCGTTCTAATTATATAAATAAATTAGATGGTATTATGAAATATAAATTCAGTGTAATATTTTTTGGCTTTTAAGTAACACATTTAATTTGCTTACCCTTGTTTAAAATTAGAATTGTGTATTTTAAAAAAATAATGAATACTACATATCAAGAATCTAATAAAATAATGATCACGTGTGCAATCCTGCATACCCGCAATATGCAACCACATCTGCTCGTCTTATCACTTTTAAGGAATGGCCTAAATCGTTACCAGTAAAACCTGAAGATCTAGCAGATGCAGGATTTTTCTACACAGGTCGAAGTGATAAAACTCTATGCTTTTATTGTGGCGGTGGTTTAAGAGACTGGAAAGATAATGACAATCCGTGGGAGGAACATGCCGTATGGTTTGCACGGTGTAAGTTTCTATTGTTGGTGAAAGGGAATGAATATGTGCAACGTGTTGTTACAGAAAATTGTCTTATATTTCCTTCCACAAACCATCTGTAGAGAAAGTTAATGTTGTAATAATTGTAATTAAATATAAAAAAATGTAATCAACGAACTTATAAAAATTTTCTCCACAACAAAGCGTTTCTTTTTTTTTACTGTAATCATTAACATTAATATTTTTTTCTTCTTGTAATAATTTGTAATCTATAAATATTAAGATAAAAATGTAATCATATTTTTAGTACTAAGTCAACAAATAAATATTCATACGCTTATTTTCTTTCGTTTTATTTTCTTATAACTTCAACAAAAAAAAAAATAGTAACGTACAATTATCAATTCATAATAAAAAAAACATATTATCTACAATTCTCACAACCACTATTTCAGTGAGCTCTTATCAAAGTTCAAGTTCATTTTGCTTCCGTTGTCGCTTATAATGACTCAATATAAATATAGTATATTTTATTTCTCGGATAACTATCACCTGTACAAATTAAAAAAATAACTACAGTAAAATCAATGGTAATTATATTCAAAGAAAATATTTAGAACATTGTTTGTTGATGAATTATATAAGCTAATTAGACAGGATAAGTAAAACTCGAACGAACAAAAACAAAAAGCAGCAAACGATTCACAACCTTATCATCATACACATAAGGCTCATATGCTTTGACAAAACAGTGAACCAGAACCTACAATTTCACCCTCATCGACACGCTCCACCGAAGCACCCTCCCCCGCAGCGCCCCGGGGCCGTCCACGGAGCGCCGGCGTCCCCGGGGCCGGGGCCGGGGGGGCGCCGACGCAGCGCCAGCGCTCCGCCGCCGCCGGCGGCCCGGCACACGCGCGCACCGGAGGGGCCCGGCCCGTCGGCGCAGCCCCCACCCCTCCCGGACCGGCACGGGAGCGCCCCGGAGGGGCCCGGGCCGTCGGCGCAGCCCCCGGACCGGGACGGGAGCGCCCGGCGGCCCGCCCGCGCACCGGCGGAGGGCCCGGGCCCCGGCGCAGCCCCCGGACCGGGACGGGAGCGCCCGCCTCGGCGGCGCCCCGGAGGCCCGGCCCCGGCGCAGCCCCGGACCGGGACGGAGCGCCCGGCGGCGGCGGCCCGGGGCCCCGGCACGGTATATGTCGCCCCGGGGCCCGGGCCGTCGGCGCAGCCCCGGACCGGGACGGGAGCGCCCGCCGCCAAGGCGCCCCGAGGGCCCGGCCCGTCGGCGCAGCCCCGGACCGGGACGGGAGCGCCCGGCCGCGGCGACGGCCTGGGGCCCCGGCACGGTATATGTATGGAGGAACAAAAACGCGATTTTTCGACCGTGGGAAAAACGACTTACTGCAAACGATTCTCGCCTTTATTGCTATACACATAAGGCTCAAATGCCTTGGCAAAACAGTGAGCCAGAACCGGCAATAAACACCTACTGTCATGTCGCTACCGTCAACCTCGGGTCCTCAATGCAAGGCTGTACGGTAGATTATCCACTATTTATCTGGTTCTCGGTTGTTTGCTGCCGGACAGGCTCATATAGATGTATTCCCGGAAGGTCACTAAATTGAATTCAAATAGTAGAACTTAATTTCTCAAAGCTAACAGGGAAAGTTCCATGTAATAGTGAAGCTTTGGATCAAATGGAAAGGTTACTTAAACATGAATGATACAAACTCAATCGCCACACGTAATATATTTTAAAATCAAGGCCCTTGGTTATAAATACTATTGCGTGGGGCGTTTTGTGCCATATGTTTCGTACCATTTTTGGACAATCGTACCGATCTAATATTTTCGAGAACTGATTTACCGAGCACCCCACGATTTTTTTACAATAGTACTAATATTTTTTGTTAATTATTTTATTCATATATTAAGAACTATTTTTCCCCTTTTAGTTCGATTTATCATTTGTTTTTTAGTTTTTTTAAACTATAATTTTTGGGTTAAACTATTGAAGGTGTGTCTTGATTACTGTAGGCAAGAAGAACTTACTTAAGGAAAGACGAATTATTTCAATAACAACATAACCATATATTAAATGGCTAAAATATTAACAATAAATTATAGTTTTATTGTTTCATATTTTAAAGTCATTTCTTATAATTACTTTGTTGCGAGCTATGCTCTTAAAAATTAATAACAAAATAAAAAAATCTACCTGTCAAATAAGTAACAGAATAGGACTCTGTTTATCTCAAAATATGGTTGTTTATGTTTATGATTTTGATTGGTCGGAATATTTACCGACCATTAGTTTGTTTATGTAAAACTTGACACGTTCATGACCTTGTTTAGAATTAAAGATAACATTGGTATCATTTTTTACATTTAAGGAATATTGTAAACCATTCGCTTCTGGAATACGTCTTTGTGTATATCTCAATATTGGGCCGAGCATCGTTAAGCTTCTGTTACAACACACCCATAATGAGGCCTCCTGGCGATAGGATTTGGTTGTTAATTAAAGGAAAATATACAATATTCCTTATTGCATGTACATTTGTGTATTTATTTACATAGTAAAATATTTCAAAATAAAAATCAGAATAAATAAATTAAAAAGTTCAAATATAATATTAATATTTTAAATTTCACTTTCAAATAATATCGTCATCCAAAGTAAATAATAAATATAATATTATAATTATTACATAGGAAAAAGTCTTCCTAATATCAGGTCGAAATTGTTACAATTTTCATACAAGTTTAGACTTGAAGTTTATTGTAGTAAGTTTTATATTTAAAGCTCTAAATGCGTTATCTTTAATTAGATATTGTAAAAAATGTTGTATAATACAGTAAAATTAAATTATTTCTCAATACTAGGTATGTAAAATAATTGGTGGAATTTGAGGAAACTGATGTGTATGTATTCTATACCCCATAAGTCTTGTCATCTGACTGTTATATTTGTGTAAGCATAATAATAGTGTGCGTTCAAATTATTGCATTTCGAAGTTCATTTAATATTCATTTAATTTGAAACGCACTTTTCTTAGTATAAATTACATTAAAAATAAAAAAAAAATTTATTCTAGACATAAAAAATAATAATACTTTTTGGCTTTTTTTAGACATAGAATAATTTTACGATAGATTTCGAAATATTAAAGAATCTTTAATTTCAGAATGTAAAAAACGAAAAGAATGTGTTCTGAAAATCTTTGTCCCTAATAACATTCAGGGCGATACATATTGTTCGTTACTTTCATCACTTTATTATTTTACTAGCTCTGGCGCGCGGCTCTACCTGCATGGACTTATTCTACTCGTGTCTACTGATGTTCCTCACCCACTCGCCGCGCTATCGACCACGTTCCCAATCTCGATTCAGTTCTTGTTCTCGATCCCGGTCTCGCCTTCGATTTCAATCCTGATCTCGATTTGGATCCCAATTCTGAGTAAATTATTCTAAAGGACATATATTCATAAAAGCCAGACTTCTGATTCTAATTCCGTTACCACGCTTGTTTTCGACCCCGATATCATTCTCTATTTTGGATCCTGGCCCCTGTCTCGCTTTTTTTCTCCGTGCCACTTTTAATTTTTGATATTGCATCATTCACAGTTCCGAGTTTATAAGAAGCCATAGCAAAATTAATGTCATAATGAAATATAGGCTACGTCAATCGGAGATAGTGTAGCTTCCTATTAGTCTAGGTTTTTTTTTATAAACCGTGTAGTGTAGGGCAATGTAATCGAAGAAAAATGCTAAAACAAATTTCATAAAAACTTTCTCCTTGAAAAGATGCACATATGCATAGTCTTTCATGGTATTCAGTTTAGCGGTGTCGAATTCCATTACATCGAACAGACCTACATCCATCTTTATATATTTAGATAAGGATATACAAAATAATTTACAAGTCCTCAAGTTTGGCATGAAATCTCTCTACATATTGTTACGAAACGACCCTATCGTAGGTGCACAGATTGAGATTAAATGAAATGAACCACGTAGCACAGCAGAAGGTGTATATTCAGAAATACAGAATCACAATTATCACCACGGAACCGTTTGTCGGTATCGCGCTTGGCTTGTTGGAGCTACAATCACAATAATAAAACTTATCTCCTTCGCACTGCTCTTCTCTATTTATACTCTCCGACTGCCCTCAAACTATGCAGCAAAATAAGGCGAAGACATGTCACGTTCGACACAAACAAATAAGATTTATTGTCTCTTGAAAATTCTACTCAACAAATTCATTAAAAAAATAGGATGTAAATAATATTTGCAGTTTGTAATTTGCAAACAAAAGAACCGACGCGGTGTAGGGGGGTGCGCGGCGCGGGTTTTGGCTTGTTTGGTTACTGAATATTATTTTCGGATATATTTATTTTAAAGGCGAATTTTTATCGTTCTACTCGTATTTTTAACTCACCGAACATTATTCGAAAAAAATCGTTGATCTTAATAATTTGATAAAATATTAAATTAGAAATTTGTTTGGAAATGCATGCAAAAAATTAATTAGAATAAAATAATAAAAGAACTGGGGTGGGATAGTCAAGTTGGTTTAAGTTAAAAATTTAAATACATTAATATTAATTTTCTTATACAAAGTGTAATATAAATTTAGTCTTTTTATTTGAAATTGAATATAACAATTATTAAGTACAAAATTAGAATATCTTAATGTTATTTCTAAAAGTTGGATCGAATTTGTAACATCGGCTTTGGCCAAAAATTTTCTCTTCTAATGTCAACTTAAACGAGCCCAATTTCAAAATTCTAGGACCAGCCTCAAATGAGATAGTTTGCGGGGTAAAGTATCCCAGACGAGCAGTGGAGGATAGTAGGACATCGACAAGACGGACCGGGCGGCGGAAGGAGGTATACCTCTTGGGGGTGTATGGTCACCTATTTGGCGACAAGAAATTTATAAAACAGGAAATAAAAAGTAGAGAAAAGACGTTATGCGGGAGGGCCGTAAGGACACAAGAAATACACTTATGAATAAACAGGGAGTAAAGTAAAAATCTTTTTTTTTTTTCCGGTTCCGGCATCGAAAGTGTAAACAACGTATAACAGTGAGCTCCGTAAAAATATACAATTCTACTATAATTAAGTGACGTTGGACACAAAAACCACACACAAGTTTACGTGAAGTTGAACTATAACACAGTGCTGCAGAGAAAATCCAGTGAAACATCCACATAAACTGAAATTACTCCAAAACAACTTGCGATCAACAAGTCACCTCAACGTGCAAAACTCCATCATTAATCAATAGTGCCAACCAAACGAACCTAACTGTCAGTGATATCGCTCAAAGTCAACTGTCAACTGACACTGACAATCTGGAACGCGACAAGTGTTGCCACAAGTGAAAGAAATTTTCCCCTAAAAATAAAACAAGTGTTGCCACCACACGAATATAAATTACCCAACTTTTAAAATGGAAAACAAATGGAAATCTTACTTATGAAAATAAATGAAAAGTTTAATGAACAAACAACAATACTGTCAACAGAAATTACGAAAAATGTTATGGAAGCTTTAGATGAAAAATTGAAAACGTTGAAAGAAGAAAATAACAACCTAAAAACAAAAGTCACAAATTTGGAACAAAAAATATTATTTTTAGAAAAAGAAAAGCGTACAAACAATTTGATTTTATTTGGCATCGACGAAAAAGGAAATTCAGAAATAGAACTAATTGAATATGTAAAAGATATTATATTAAAATCAGGAACGCAACTAGAAAATCAAGAAATAAGTTACATCAAACGAATTGGAGCACAATACGATAAAAACCGACCAGTTAAAATATGTCTTACAACAACGTGGAAGAAACATCTTATCCTGAAGAACAAACGTAACCTTCACAAACGTTTATATCAAAGAGGATTTCCGAAAGAAGTTCTCGAAATACGAAAACAGTTACAAACACAAATGCAAACAGAAAGAGCGAATAAACGTAGCGTTTATAAAATACGACAAGCTTATTGTAAAAACCAGAGAACACCCGCGAAAAGAAAGAGAGAGTTTTCAGGATCGCCAACCACTTCAAGCCAGAAAAACCAAGCACGAAGAGTACTGAAACACAAAGACATCCCAAAGTTTTACCAAGGAAGTCATTAAACCAAGTATCCTTACATATGTAATAAGAGAAAGATCTGCTTCATGACAGAGCTGCCAAAAACAAATAAAGGCCTTTCCAACCGGAACCCATCAAGACACAACAAGAAGTAAAAATGTAACCTCAATAAACCAACCCCAAGCCGGCTGGTCACCGTGGGGAAGTCGACCAAACCCTCAACAAATCTGCCAACTAAATCCAACACGAAAAGAGAAAACAAGATATTTTATACATATGCACACTAAATACACGAACCTTAACATCAGAAAGTTTGTTAGAATTAGAAATAGCTACCAAAACATCAAGTGGGACATTTTGGGCATAAGCGAGATGCGAAGATTAGGGAAGGGATAGAAGAAAGAAGCAACTTCATTATGTACCACAAAGGAGAAATTGCTGGACAAAGAGGCGTAGGATTTCTGGTAAAACTAAGACTCAAAAAATCAAATCATTGGATTTGAAGGAATAACAGATAGATTAGCAGTACTTCACATTAAACTACCAAAATATCCGAAAACGTGGACAATCATTCAAGTCTACTCCGACAGAACAGGTGACAAAACAGACATAGATATTTTTTACTACAAACTAAGTGAAGTTGTTGAAACGTACTCTGAAAACAATATTGTGCTCATGGGTGATTTTAATGCTCAAATAGGCGTTCAGCTACCTGGGGAAGAATACGTTATAGGAAAATATGGAAAAGGAAAGAAGCAAAATGGAGAAAAATTAGTAGAATTTCTGCTCGAGAATAACTTGACACCTCTAAACACTATTTTCCGAAAAAAACCCAAAAACAAATGGACTTGGATCTCTCCAGATGGCAACACTAGAAACGAAATCGACTATATAATAACCAACAAAGCTAGATCATTCAAGGACACGAATATAATACAAAACCTAAACTTCAATACTAACCATCGTATGGTCCGTAGCTGCCTGAACGAAAACGTAACAAAAAATCCTAGACCAAAAACAGTTAATATAAACTACCCACCCGTAAAGGAGAACACAGAAGACCTGATGGAAGCTATTAACTCTAATATGAATATAAACGAAAAGTACAAAAGAATAGAAAACAAACTCAACGAATATGCAAGAAAACAAATAAGAAAGAAGAACGAGCCCTATCTTAGCGAAAAAACTTTAGAACTAATCGAAGACAGAAAAATCTAATAGCCAAAAAATAAAAAAGAAAACCAAACAAAATATCTAAACTTAGCAAAGAAATTCGTGAAAATATGAGAAAAGACAAAGAAATAAGAAGAACCAAACTCTAGAAAACCATATCAACAGAACGGGAGGCACAAGAAAAGCTAAAGGAACTTCGAGAAAAGGAAAAGAATGGATAACAAAGTTAAGAGAAAAACCTTCAAACAACATCTCGCAGCAAAACCGAAATATAGCAACAGACTATTATCGCTCACTATATCACGAACCACGTCAAACTGGCGAAATGTCTTTCGACAATGGAAGACAATGAAGATATACCAGAAATACTAATACCAGAAGTGGAAAAAGCTATAAGAAGTCAAAACAGAAAAGCTCCTGGTCCAGATAAAATAACAAACGAACTGATGAGAGGAACAATCAAAGAACTAAGTCCAATATTAACAAAATGTTCAATGAGACTTTAAATACTGGCTTCATCCCAAGCCAATGGGCGGAATCACACATAATACTCCTAACAAGAAGGGCCCAAAAGATGATATAGGGAACTACAGACCAATATCTTTAATTTCAAATATATATAAAGTTTTTGCAAAAGTAATTTTGGACAGAATATCAGTCAGGCTCGAAGAAAATCAACCAGTGGAGCAAGCAGGATTCAGAAAAGACTACAGTACGATTGATCACATACATACAATAAAACAGCTCTTACAGAAATACAATGAATACAACAAAACTATCTACCTGGCCTTTATAGATTATTCCAAGGCCTTCGATAGCCTAAAACATGAATCTGTATGGCAAAGTCTCAAAGAACAAGGAATTCGAAACGCTTACATAAACATAATCAAAAACATCTACAGAGAAAGCAAAGCTTGTATCAGGCTTGAGTCTACAGGAGATGTTTTTCCAATCAACAGGGGAGTCAGGGGAGACCCACTCTCGCCAAAGCTATTCACAGCAGTACTGGAACAAATGTTCAGAAAACTTAATTGGGAACATCTTGGACTAATCATAAACGGAGCGAGACTGAATCATTTAAGATTTGCAGACGACCTGGTCATAATGGAAGAAGACCCACTTCTACTAGAATTTATGACACAATCTCTAGTAGAGAGGAGCAGAGAAGTAGGACTAGAAATCAACATAAGCAAAACTAAAATGATGACAAACTCAGTACCCGTAGACATAACCATCAACGGACAGAAACTCGAGTATGTAGAAGAATATGTGTATCTGGGTCAGATAATATCGCCAAATGATCAAACATCCAAAGAGATAAACAAAAGAATTGCAACAGGATGGAATAAGTATTGGGCTTTGAAAGAAATCACGAAAAGCAAAAAATTATCTATGAAGATCAAGAAAAAGACCTTTGACACCTGTATACTGCCATGCATCACATATGGCTGTGAAACATGGGCTTTGACAAAACAACATAGGGACAAACTAGCAAGGTGCCAGAGAGGCATGGAGAGGAGCATGCTAGGTTTGAAACTATTGGACAAAGAAAGAAGTATAGACATCAGAAAAAAGACCAAAGTAACAGACATACTGTCGCGTATTGACCAACTTAAATGGAGGTGGGCTGGACATATGCTCCGTTGCAAAGGGAGAAATGGAGTAAGCAGGTGACAGTCTGGTACCCTAGGGATGGATTTAGATCTCGAGGTCGTAAAGCTAAAAGATGGGAGGATGACCTAATAATGACCTTAGGGCCCCTGTGGACCAGGGTCGCGGCAGACAGACAACAATGGAAGGAGTTGAGGAGGCCTTTGCCGTAAGGCACACCGAAATAAGAGACATTTTATAGGAACAGTGTTTTAAATATTTTGTAATGTAAATCAAATTGTAAATTTTCGGAAATAAAAGGCTTATTATTATTATTATTATAAAGTAAAAATCTACCCCTCGGTAGGTTATAGTAGAATTGGAGTGAGCGGATTATCGTTGTAGGGACGAGATGCAAACACCATCAATTGCTACGGAAGTTGTTTATTACATCACTTTCGGAATAATACACTTAGAATGTAATATTAAACTAGATCGGACACTCGCAATACGGTATAAAAATTTCTATTACGTTCAGAGTTACAAAAGGGCACGCCAAAGGCTACACGCTCGGCCGGCCGGCGGCGTGCGTCTCGTGGCTTACGTTGCGATCCACAGAATAAAAAACTGAAAACTGAACGCCACGCGGCCGACCAGTTTCCTGCGTGGGCGCAATCTCATTATATATAAGAAATAGGAAGGTTTGTTTGTACATAATTTTATTTATTTATTTTATACATTTTTTAATTACTATAAAGTTTATTTTTATGTTGCTGCAAAATAAATATAAAATAGGATTACAGTATTGAAAGTACTATACTAATAATTATAAAAAAATGAGCGAGAGATAGGCTAGTTTATGAAAGCATCTAAATAATGACCTAAGGCAAAATTTGAAAAAGAGTGGGAAATAATACAAATTGACATACTAAGAGGCACTTCAAAATTAATAGTTGTTTCATATAATTATAAATGTTACCTAATGGCAAACCTCATTGGCGTATCAGTTATTAATGGTCTGAAGTTGATCGCTAATCCGCTTGCGGGATTACTGATGCTGAAGTTTTTGTATCACCGCGCTAAAATTCACTCTCGCCATTTTTTCATAACGTGACAAAAGAAGTATAATTTCAAAAAACTGTTGATATGTAAAAATTGACGTTTTTAGTCATTAAAACCAATACCATTACCCCCGTTCATATTCGACGCAAGTTGCAAACTGTGAAGCGGCTGATTAAAAAAATCATAATTTCTTATACGTTAATTGTTTTCAATAAATTAAACAACGCTCTCCAGATACTGTATCAATCTTCAATATAAAATAAAAATTTAAAAAAGGTATATTTATGTAGGCTTAAAAATGTGCTTTAGAATTTTGCTAAACATACACAATTTCAGCAGTTTTTTGCGATGTTCTAAAAAATTAACCATACTTTTTCAAATTTTATTTTTTTTACACCAAATACCAGAGATTGAAAACATTTTCGATTACATCAGTAGGAGCCTTATTATTATAACAGTATTCGGCAGGTACTATAGTAACTATCCTATCCCATACCACGCTGAACTGAGAACTAATGTAACGCGCTACCCGTTACGTAACGCCCATCATAGCGTGATGCCCATTTTTATAAAATGACTACAGTTAATTAATTTCAAAATCAAAATTATACATATCATAAACTTCTATTGTACATATACCCTTTAGTGAAATCATACGCTAATTGAATCTGACTTTATTTTTTTGTTAAAAGTACCTATATAATAGACCACAAAAATACGATCTACCGATTGTTGCCGTCATTGTCTTAAACGTTAGATAATTCAATATTCCACATTGGATTTTGTTATAATTTTAATACAATTTTTTGTTTTTTTAAAAAAATGAAATTCTTTTATATATTAAACGAATTATTAACATTTTTGTAGTATTGTAGCTTTTATCATTATCGTATCTTTTGATACCCTTTCTTTCCCTCTACTCTAATGATTTAGGGCCCTGTCGCACTTACATTAAAACGGCCACCCTATTAAAGCAATCGAAAAACTTTTGGCCGTCACAGGAGGCCCGGAAGATGTAAAATATTGAAGTTAATATTGGAATTTATAATTTACCAATACCAATGAAGTCAATATATAGTAAAACAATAAAAAAAAATAGTTTGTTAATAAAATGAATATATTTATCTTATTATTTTAAATATAATAATAATTTAAGGATATTCATGAAAAGAAAGGATGTTTCGATTTAATGATATATGACTAATTCTAATTCTTTTAGGAATTCTGCAAATTAATTTTAAGAAGTTATACTTGTCTTCCTTTTTATTTTTTTTTTTTTGAGGATAAAGGATGATTATTTTCATTATTATTATTACTATTATATCCAGGGGCGCGCTCAGAGATTCAGACAGGATATCCAAAGCTAAAAAAATCTTATCAGTTTCAGCATTGCTTCGGTTTTGCAAGGCGTACAGATACTTACCGTCGCGTCGGCGGGCCACCAACCGAAACAATGCTGAATTAAGTTTTTTTAGCTTTGCATATCCTGTCTGAATGTTTGTGCACGCCCTACCAATACCTACCGCAGTTAGGTTCTACCTACACGTAGTATTAAGTTACTCCAGCAGAAGTGGACTCGCTCTCAGTCAATTAATGGCAAACTACTAGGATATGAGAGCCGTGGCGCAGCGCTAATTGGGCATTTCGCCGTCGCCGGGCCGGCGCCTCGGCCCGCCGGCGCCGATCGTGTTAGGGTCCATGATTTAATCTAAAGTTCGCCGACGCAGATTGCTGTCGCCTCGGGCCTCATAAAATTACAGGCGGTGTGCTGACGGCATCAATTTCTAGACTTTAGGGAGCTGAAAATTGATAGCCGAAGATGAAGTGGGTAGCGCACTAATGAAGGAGGCCGTTTCGCCTAGTTCAATCTTTTTCGCTCGTTCTTAGTAGTACTTACTACCTTGCGACTTAAATCACTAGCTAAAATTGATATTCTTTTGGGTTGGAAACCATATTTTGCTGGGTGTGGGTATGATATTTTTATTGTGCGGGTAAAAATTGACTCTTATAAGATCACATTGTTATTCCTCTATAGGTCTTCGAGGGCTTTTTTCAGACACGATTAAAGATATCAAGTTGAAATTGGTATAAAGTAAACTGACGTTGTTTAAAGTAAAGAAAAAAATAAAAATTTACATAAACTAAATATGTGGCGCCATCTATTGGCATGAAAAGGTAACTATTCGCCTGCGCCTAAAAAATTCGAGCAAATGACATTTCTGGAATGTAATTCTTCAGTTTATTGTCTTTTTAATTAAAATCTAAGTAATTAAAATAGAATTTGAGTAAAACTGAAAGCGAAAATAACTCTAAAAATAATTTCATACATTTTTATTCAGTTTATTCGTAAAATCCAGTAATTTCAAAAATAGAAAACTCTCAAATCACATCTAGAACATTCGGAAGTGACGATTCGAGAATCCCGCCAGTTAAGTATATAAGCAGGCACACTCGGCGCTGCGAGTCAATCTTCTTTTCAAACGCTTACAGTGAACATCGAGATATAAAGTGAAAGTAAAAGCTTTATACTGTCAATTGCTGAGTAAATTATTCAATAACGTTCTTTATTGTGATTCTAAGTGAGAGTAATTATTTTTATCATTGAGTAAAGCATCTAAGTAAGTGAGTATTTGAGTTGTAAGTGAAACAAATGTCTGTGAGTGAAATACAGATCTGTGGGGCTCCTCCTCGAGCCAAAATCTATTCCTGTGAGTGAGTTTACATACTGTGGGGCTCATCCTAGAGTCAGAGTCTATTTCTGTGAGTGAGTTTACATCCTGTGGGGCTCCTCTTCGAGCCAGAATCTATTCTTGTGAGTGAGTTTACATCCTATGGGGCTCCTCCTCGAGCCAGAATCTATTCTGTGAGTGAGTTTACATCCTGTGGGGCTCATTCTAGAGCCAGTATCAATCTTTTCTTGAGCAAATCAGCTATTGGTGACTTCTAGATGAGAAACTCACCGTATTCAAGGCCTGGTTTATCTTTTCACCTTGCAAGGTAGCGGGCAAGCTCCCTTGTGGTACACTCCTGAGAAAATCACCGTACCCAAGGCTTGGTTTACGGGTTCAACTTGTCTAGCACTTGCAAGTTCCCTTGGATACATTCTAGAAGTCTTCCTCTTTTACTTTTCAGCTTCTTTTCAGAGTCTAGTTGGGTTTCAGCTACGAGAGACTTCACTGAATCCAGAGAGTATTACAACCACACGCAATTGAGTGTCCAGAGGGTTAACTTCAAGAGAGTATTATTGCTTCCACTGTCTATTTTTTGTGATCATAAAGTGGTAATCGTATTTGTGCGTTCAAATCATTAACTTATAACTTTAATTTTGTAAATTGAGTTTGTGATAAATAAATCTAAGAAAAACGGACTCTCTACCTCTTATCTTTTAACAGACGTATATCTGTCTCTTGGAGGTGTGAAAAATTCGTGCTTCCTAACAAAATAAATCAAAATATACGACCATTTTGTCAAGCATTTTGATATTAGCTCGTCACTCATTAAAAATGGGTACTCTCCCTTAGTCAAAAATTTGCCAAAAAGCAAAGTGTTATACTAGACAAAAGGAAAAATCTCAAAACCGTTTTTATAGTTATATTACGAAGTGAAATATTTTTTTGTGATTACGAACTGTCATTTTCAGTTGGAGTATCGAACGTGATATAACCTGATGCGTGGGAGTTTATTTCTTAACTTTCCACTATGAATACATAAATTTTGCAAAACGTTTAACGTTAAATGTCGTCATAAAGAACGATCAAAAATCCTCAAGGCTCTTGATGGATGCAATCCCTATATGCATAATTGCACGAAATACCTCGAATCCTAATCGCTCTTGTCCGAGTTTTTATGTAGCGATGGTGCTTGTTCCTTTTCAACATTAGGTTCGTTCCGGTTTTGCTCACGATTTCGATTCTAATATCGATTCCGTTCTAGATGCCGATCCCTTTTCCCTGACATACGTATGTTGACATATGTAAGTGCAAAACGTTTATTACCAATTTGGTACATTACGATAATGTAGATAAGAACAGAAGGTTCGTTCAGACGTGATGTAGAAACGTTAACAGACAAATTCACGTAAGTTCTACTAGTTTCATTCACGTACGATGTAGGTGCTTGAAGCTAGAAGTTGAACCAACAGTTAGACAAAAATTAATATGAATTCTATTTGTGTAATGAAATGAGGCTGAAAACTGTGGAAGTGTGAGTTTTATTCCAAAATTCAAGAAAATGGGAATTATTATAAAAATGATAATACATTAGAAATATTTGATATTTGTAAAAATAAGTTTTTAGAAGCATTTAAAATACTTTTGCGACCGCTACGGTAGGATATTCATTTTCAGTAACAGCGCCCTCTAGCGTCTTTAATTATTAAAACAGAGAAATCAAAAGAGTATTAAAAATACGTTATTAAAAGTATTACAATATATATATTCAAATTTTTTGAGAAAGGTTAATAACTTATCTAAAATAAATATAAACACAAATTTCCGACGTGTCGTTGGGGACTTTTTTTTAAGAATATCAAATTACTCAAAAAGCACTTGGCATGTTGAATTATCTTTCGTTTTAGCCTATAATCATAAAAACCTGTGGGAGTTTAATCCAACTTTTAACAATAACACTCAAAGTCAGATTAAACTTACGCATGATTTAACAAATTGCTATGACAAGTACAAGAGAAGTTTATGTTATATGTATAATTTTAATTTTAAGGTCAAACAAAAGTTGTCGTTTTTGATAAATTGGTATCATTTATATGATGGGCACTACGCAAAGGGTAGCGCGTCACGTACTCTTAGTTCAGGGTGATATAGCATTTAGTAGTTGCCACTGTACTGCTAAATGTTATTGTAATAATAACATTATTTTTAACATTGAAAATATTTTTTCGATCCACGAAGTAGGAGCTTCATTTTCAGCAAAAATGCGGATTCGCTCTGGTGTAGTGAAGTCTGTCCAGGTTACTGATGGAGACGTCGAAACATACATATGGACAAGGACCAAATGAACGTTAAAAGAAATAGAAAAAAAAAATATTTTTTTGGAAATAACCGCTAAAGCGGTTGTGTTTAAGATATTCCGTATGCCACTTTTGAACTTATTAATTTCTTTTTTTATGTTTCTTATTTTTATATTAAAGATTGTTTCAAAATCTGAAGAGCTTTTTTTTGATATTTGAAAATAATGAAAAATTTTTGATGAGTCATTTTTTAAATCGGCCTATTCACGACTTACGATTTGTCGAATGTGTTTTTTATACTTTTTATTTTATTCCTTTCGCTATTGAGTTCATTTTCAATGTACTTGTAGGTTGTGTAGAGCACGAGATCTGTTATTTTTTTAATAGTTTTATTATAAGTACTTATTACTTACGCATTATTTTAATTTTACCACACAAACGTAGCCAAGACGATCCTAATTGGTGCGACTTCCCACTCGGTACGTCTATACTACCTATGGTTCATTATGTTGTTTACTGTCTCTAGAAACACAAATACGTTGGCAAAAATTAGTCGTTATCACCGATTTTTGAAAGGAATAGATATTCTAGACTTGCACGTTTACTATATTATATTTTATGTGGAACAAAATAAATTCTAATATCGGAGACGAGGGTTATCCCACTAAGCTGTTGGTCATGACGTCACAGTGACGTCACGCGCGCTAGACGAGCTGGCGTCCTCGGTAAGTGAAAAGCTCTAGATTTCTCTAGAGAATCGAGAAATGTTATCGCACCGATGTGCCTGGAAAACCAAACCCTTGAACATTTCCCGTAAGAAGATATTCTATATTCCAGCGCTATGAAACGAATGACGCCGAAGTTTCCAAATTACTATTTTCTGTTTTTCATTTCATTTCAGACCTTAATTTAATATTGAAAATAAAGAAGAACGACATTATTTTTATCGGGATCTGCCTGTAATCAGTCTATTTCACAAATAGTTTCACAAAATTTAAAAGAATGGAAAATAGAATTGTTGTGGTTAGTGATTATTCTAAAACGGTTGTAAAAAATAAAAATTAAATTATCAAAATTTAAGATTGAGACATGGAGCAAAATGTCAAAAAATGAAAATTTTAAGTTAACTATACGAAATAATGGTTCATATTTTGTTATAGATATTGTTTATTCAAACCCTAATAACCGTTTCTCTCTGATTCTTCATAAGTCATGCGCGAGTTGCAGTCGTCTAAAGAGGGTTCTGTTCTATCAGCGTTATCGCATTGGTTGTTAGTGAATTTGAGCAACATTTTTTTTTAATAAACTGTTCGTTCTGTATGTCATATGATACGTTTGATCGAAGTTTGTTTTTATAATTGTCTAACTAACAGTCCAATATTAGAATCATTTTATTAGCGTTATATGTTTGTTATGTGATCGTTTCACCTAGCTTCATAAATCGCATCGTATGTATACCAAATCACGACGTTTTTCATCCTTTACATTAGGAGAAACGATGCTGTGGCAGATGTACACACAAACAGACATGAAAGCGATCCTATAAAAGTTCCGTTTTTTTTATCGGATGTATGAAGCCATAAAAATATCTCATCTTGCTTATTTTAAACAAGATTTCACTCCGTATTGAGAACACTCCAAGAAAAGTTTAAACTTAAAAAATAAGATCCGGAGTTAAAATGGAGTCGCGTATCGCCGGAGAGACCACATATGATATCGGCTTCACGACAACCTATCTATTTTTTATATACAATTCGAGAACAAGTAAGCTTATATGATCTAGTCTTAAAGGCTATGTAAAGATAATATATTTACGAAGTCAACCTTCATATACTATTTCTTAAAGGTGTTACTCGTTCGGTACGCGGCATCGACGTCATATTTCATCAAAACTGGTACTCGATGCGTCACTTTGTAAATTAACTTTACCCTAATGACGAAAAACGAACTAATATTATTTTAGTTCAGTTAGTAGTCATTACGCCTTTGATGAGTCGCGCCTCGAAGTTTGTGTAACGGCGCCCGAGTCAATCAAACTTCGAGTTGGTTTTATTTATTAGTACGAAGCGTCAGCTGCGAGCGCCTTCAAGCGCTCCACCGACGAGTGAGCGCTTTGTGCGACCAGCGCGTCGCGGGCGAGAATGGACGTGCTCAATGAGATGCGTCTCTCAAGAGTCGAATGGAAAACTGCTCATTCTTTTCAACACTGAAAGCTCCGGTGACGTCAGCGTGAGGTGTTTACAATTGCGCTTCTTTCATAGTAGATTGAAATTTTCTCTCATTTTTATTTCACAATAACGAATGTAGTCTCCTAAATGTTTGAGTGCACGCGGTCGTGACGGCGCTCTCTCGCCGCTCGAGCGCCGTCGACAACAAGCGCCCGCGTTGCATTCTCAAATGTCGCCGTTTGAAATCGGGAGTAGGAATTTGTTATATTAAGTTTCTACCATTAATTTTCTTATCATTTATATTAAATTACTGTTTACACTATTTCACCCCAAAATTTACATATTGTGTACAATATAAACAGTATCATCACACAACGTGCGCGTATTTGATATAAGATTAGATTAGATAAGATGAAAGCGGTTCGAAGCGGGATAAACTATATTCTGTAATAATAATTAACAGCTGGAGTGAATCCTGTACATCGTAGTGCCACTCGAGGTTCTCGGCCGCGCTCCTAGACGTCGAGAAGGACGAATCGGTAGCGAAGTGAGTCCCTTTGTTTCGCTTATAAATAAATTGATTTCGCTTATAAATAAATTGCCCTACGATCCGGGCGTGCACAATCATAATGAAACCTGTCTGCAGTATGCAGTCACATGTGGCGTTATATCGAACACCGAAGCAAATCTTAGTAATAGTTTTGTCGAACCGCCGCACTAATCAGTCAAATATTTACGTAAGTTTTGTGATGGAATTCACCTTTGAAGAGCAGATGCGAGAGCCAGCAGCCCGTTGCGTGGTGCGTGCTTATTAGTGCATACTGCATGTCGCAGGCGTCTAGTAATGAATTTTCGCAAAATGAAACCTTACACAATAAAATATTTAAATTTGAAATTAGATGTTGGATACTCCTGATCTACTTCTAAAAGGTGTCAGCCAGTTTATCCGCAGCAACGAACGTGTTCACTGGTCTTCATTCTTATAAATATGTATGTGAATCTGTATAATAAAAGTGTCCATCTATGTTTCTGTAGTGAAAAAAGTGTTCATTAGTCCGTCTGCAGTAAGAAAAGTTTGCTACTATATAGTAAAAGTGATAGGATCTTTATTGCACAACTCGGCTTCGGTACCAAGACTGTACTTTCGTACTTAAAACTCTATTTCCCTGAAACAGCTGAGCCTGGACGCCGTACACTGCGGCCGCTTTATGCATCGTAAAGCGGAACGTCAGGGAGATCGCCTTAGGGGCCCGCAATGAATGGATCTCCGTACGGCTGAAGGTTTTTTTTATGGTTGGGTGTTCCAGTTTTTTTTTTGTGTTATCGTAGAAACAAATCGGCAAACGGATTCTTACAGAATAATAATTAATAAACTTAAACTGTATTTAAACTTAAACTTAAACTGTATTTAAGAAAAAATTGAAATGCCACAATGATGGCATGTCATGTTTGTGTATAAAAGTGTATAAACATTTCATTGTTTATACTATTACAAGGAAGAAATTTTAAAAAATAAATGGTAGATGATGTAAAAATGTACAATGTAAAAATTGTATAAGGAATTGAAGATCCAAATATTATAAAAACTAACCAAATCGTTCACCATTTAGTATCTACACATAACACAATTTCGTACTGTCAGGTGGCTCAAACCATTCACGAAGTGCCATATGATATTGTGATATATGCAGAAGGCGGAACTAATAGTGATTGTTTTTTGGTACAAAAGATAAAAATTATCAGGCTGTTATGTATGTATATTTCAAGATAACACACTGATATCAAATTCAAAAACTCATAAACTTTCGAATCAGATAGTAAATGGTCTATCTAAGTTCTGTCGTACCTAACCCGCCCTCACTTCGGTCCGGGACTTGGGCTGCTAGGGCAGTAGCTCGACTTAAATGAAGTTGGCGCCCGCCCAGCCGGGTGCTCGCCGGCGCTCCCGGTGCTATTCTCGTGTCGACGGAGTTTCGAACGGATTAACCACCGGGCGCTGGCCGGTGGCGGCGCGAGCGGCGCTCACGTTGAAAAGCTGATTATGTCGATATCGAGTTCAGCATGTTCCTAGTGCTCCGGTCTTGTTACACCGTCCGATTTTACATTAAAGGATTTGTGAAAAGTGAAGTCAAATTAAAGCAATCGCTGCGTGCTTAGGAGAACGCGTTACACTTTCGGTGACAGCGGCGGTTAGCTGCTCTTAAACCGCATCGAGGAGAGTCCGGGCCTCTCGTTCTAAAATCGTTGGACCATAAAGCATAGCTGCTAAGGGAAGGGATAATAAAAACCTGAAGTACTTAGTTTACATAAAGTTCTTTGTCGGCTGAATGGATTTTGAATTTTGAGATAAATATTAGTTAACAAAAATATATTATTTACTATGATTTGGACAAATATACCTTGGGAGTTCTGTACAACCGTAATTGTGTACGCAGATATTTTACCCATCGAGTATCTAGACTATTTTATTTGTTTTCGATAACGCTACTGGCAACACAACGGTCCCGCTAATGCTAACATTCTTAAAAGCTTATTTAAAAAAAAATCTTTTTGAAAATACGTCCTCACCAATATTTTTTTATTTTTTTGTATTTTGACTACACACTTTCTTGCGCTGTAAGTCAGCACAATCATGAAATGTGACAAAGACCTTGCTTTCTGCTAAACTACACGAATCTTGATCACAAACATGTACTTATCAAATTTTGATGAATGAGTTTACGAGTGTCAAAAGATGTGAGAAAATGGTCGTATCCTTTTATTTCGTCGATGTATAATAGAAGATTGATCTTTACATACAGCTCTAAAGGACCGCAGACCTTGGTATTTAATATCAATTTCAACTTAATATCTCGATGCGTTCCTGAGAAAATGTCTTGATAGACAGACAAACGGACAACAAATAAATCCGTTTTATTATTTCTAGATACGGAATCCTTAAAAGTTAAGGTTTTTGGTTTTGTCTAGTTGACCTGAAACCGTATAACCGAGTAAGTAGATAAATGAATGTTGTCTTTTGGGGCTTTGCTATTAGGTGCTGATATCGACACGGAATGCTGTAAGACCGATATAAATCTATTAAAAATTATGCGAATATGAAATAATAGGCTTTGTTTATTATGTATCTCTATATATTAATATTCTATATATATATATATATATATATATATATATATCGATAGATACAGATATATATATGTACGACGAATTCGCCCGGATTCTTTAGGAATCGGCAAATTAAATAAATGTGTTGCTCTGTAAGAACAAAGGTTTATTTTACATAAGTTCACATTTTATGGATACAATTGCTATGTACAGTTCGCTATGTATAATTACACTATAGTGTTAATGTCATACCTGTAAGGACAAAGAAACGACATTTTAAGCAATTTCATTAGTTTGTCGATTCCCTGCGCTTGTTAATTTTTATAATATTGTATTTCGTTAGTGCTCTCTCCAACTTGAAAAAAACATTGACATTTGTCGTCCTATACACAAGCGGAGACGTCTCTTCTAAGCTGCCAGCAATTGAGTACGGATTGTCAAAGTAAGCACGAAGAAATGTAATTTCTTTACATATACATAATATGAGTGTTTTATTTTGGACTTATAACGTCAAAACATAACACTAATGGTAAGATTTCGATGATTATCTATTTCGATTTGAAATATAGTACAGAGCGTGTCTACCTGAACAAAGCCTGCCCTGCTTTGAACAGGGACACAGGGGCAAAACCTCAATGTGTCTTTGACCTCCCATCCTTTCTATTTCCTCCAACTTACAAAATTTAATGTCCGTGAAAATTAAAATATTATTACCCCAGGAGGGTACTGACATTACCAAAGAATTCCTCCTCGGGTCAGTCCCGGGCTCTCCCATCGTATCTGGAGGGACAAATTTTTGTGCCGGGAAATCGGGAGCTCTAGGCTCGATTGCGGCGACGAGGTTCGCCATCCGTCATGCCCAGTTCTTCGGAGGGGCGAAACGAGGACTGGAAAAGTCCGTCCGTAAACTAAGGTGCATAGTGAGCGCGTCGAATCCAAAGCGAAACAATTAAAAAGCTGCATTTTCTTATAGTCACACAAAAATATTTGTCATTAACTTTTTAATGCGTTATTCATAAAAACAATTTTGTAATATGATAAAATATGTGATGTATGTATATTCGATACATATAAATATATGTTTACTCCTAGTTTTACTCATGACAACAAAAGCTGTGGTGTTTACAGAACTAATAAAATGAAATTTTAAACACTTGTGGTTTGCGAATAAAAAAACTTAGATTTTGACCCGATCAAATTTTTAACTTTATGTGCACAATATTGGTAAATCAACCCAATTCAATATTGAAAATTATAGGAATCCACGATGCACGAGTATAAGTTACATTTGCCTTGTTTTTTATTACTAAACATTCTTTTTATTTACGTTTTTTTACATAATGAACTATTACTTACTGCTAATGATGGGTTGATATAAGAATTAATAGAACATAGCTGTCAGAAGAAAAGCTAGCATCAGCAGAAATCAACCGATTTAAGTATATTTATCGAATTTTAGCTTATAAATAATGAGAGAATACATATGGTATTGTGTTATTTATAGTTAAATTGCTTAAGTTTGTGTTGTAGCTAGTTTTAAAAGCTATTGTTCCGAATCGTATTTTTGGCTCTGCAAGGGGACTCTCTACGCTACCTAAGAGATATAGGGTGTAACACTAAACAAAAATGTAGAACCTTGAGGGTATAGCGGCACCCGCGCCGAACCTTCGCATTCGTATAACGGTCTGGTAATTAGTTGTAATGCGGCTAATCGCCGGTTATGTTAATTGAACTCCATCTAAATTCACATTTCATTTGCATTTTTTGTTGCGTCAGCGCGAGCCTGGAGGACCGCCGCGGGCCGTTTGTCTCTACGTCGGACCTTCTTTTTAGGACCATAGAGTTGATGACCCTGATGGCATTCAAAACTAATACGTTCTAAGCCCTCGTTCTCCGTCGCGTCGTCTCGCTCCCTCGGGCCCTTCGGCCGCCCAGCTCCGCCGAGGGCGGCCATGCGTCATTTCGGGAGCTGAGGCTGTCACGCACAAGTACGTCTGTGTGGTCCTCGTCCCGGCCGCGAGGGGGCGTCGTTAGCTCTTCTTTCGGCCTACGATGCGTATAATCTCAACGTCATATAGTCTGCTCGCCATTCGTTATTGGCTCAAAGCAGATTTGGGAATTTTCTAGCAGTTTGTTAGGAAAGCTCGGTATATAATGATCCAAATATCAAATTGTTGAATTTACCGTACCTTACCAAGAGAACACTTATTGAATTGGAAAATTATTTGATATGAAACGTTAAATTTTGGTACAGTGATGAAAATCGTCTCATCGTCGTTTTTATATTTATTTTGTACATAGATTTATGTGATTATTTGCGCATGTGACATCTAGTAGGACAAAATCTCATAAACACATGGTTTTCAAAGTATATTAAGAATTGTAACCAGTCTTGTAAGACTAGTAAAAGTTTAAAAAAATCATCATCTTAACTGCATGAAACGACAACTACCAGACGTAAAAACTTGATTAACTAAAAAGAAGCTCATACATCACTATGCGTGCCTATAAGAGTTTCCCTCAAATTCCCTCGAATACCGTCGTCAGATCCCGCCTTGGCGACTGGTACCGCTTCGGGAGTATTTCCGTTCAAACATAAAAAAATCTCAATCAGTCCTTTATCAGACGACGATCACGAAACCCAATCCGCAGTTAACCCGATCTCCTCCTATAAATCGTAATGAACATCAAATTATTTTATGGAAAACACAAGTTAGCACACCATTCAATTAAGTAGGAAGTTTCAAATGAAAAAAACCACTTAAAAGTTTTCTCATCTCCTACTGATGCGTGTAATAACCATCAGTCGTTATTCCTAAAGGCCCGCGTACATTTTCGTCGCTAGGCCCGCGACTCTAAAACGCTTGTGCCGCATTCTCTCGACGTAAGCAAGGCCGCCCCGAGCCGCGCACGAGCTGGTGCGGCGTGCTCCCGGAGCCGCGCCGGTCTCGAGCCGGCTCCGGGCGGCGCGCGCGGTCCAAACGACATTGTTATTGTACTTTTTGTTAAAACTGCCCGCCGCTCAGCTCCTTTTATGTAAACATGAATTTTTTACCCGACCGTAAGGTTTTACGGGTTTTGCACTTTTATGTCGCATAAATTTTCCACAAAGTCGATTACATTTTTTTGTTTCAAGTTTCTGTACGAAGCTGTCGAGGAATGCTGTTCGCTATTTCGCAATGGCCCGCACGGACTATAAACAATACACTTTTAGAGAAAAATAGGGTTTTAGGACTGAAGTTACCATTTTTATGACATTTGTTTAACGCTCAACTTGTCGACTTCTCCGTTATTTACAATTGAAAATATTTCTTATTGAAAAAAATATATTGTAGTGAACAAAAATTATATGACAAAAAATCTCGACTGTTAAGCGATTAAAATATATAAAAAATAAATTTAGAGTATTGTTGTTTAAGTATTGTAACATTCTGTTAATATAGTGATCTTTTAACATTTTTCATGCTTAAGAATTTTGAGGACGAAACAAGCAATGAAATTTATAAATCAAAATATGTATTTTGATAAGATAAATGGTTTATCATAGTAATAAATACTTTTTAGTTGCAAACGAGCTTGCAAACCACCAGAGATTGAATGACCATCGTCGCCCATGGACACTCGTAACCTCGAAGGAGTCACCGGTGCGTTTCCGACCTCTTGGGTAGGAATAAGATATTTGGTGAAAGATAGATTGAAAGACAGGCTGAGGGCCACTATAACTCTCACTCGCTGGACGAAATACAGCAACAAAAACTACTACTTTACGTCTGTATTCTATGGAAGTGTGCTATCACTCCGGTCGAGCACGACTCTGCCATTCAAATATTATAGCATTATTATTGTTTCCATTTTACGTACCTAATAAGAGGCGCTTAATATTCATTGGATTTTTGTGGTATTTAATTGGCAATCGAGCAAGCAAGCCAGCAAAGAGGTGCTCATTGCCACCCACAGATACTCGCACACTCAGAGGAGTCATTAGTGCATTTTCGGTTTTTTGAAAGGAATAGAATATCTGAGGAGGAAACGATTGGGCCAAAGGAACTTTTAGGGAGGAACAGAGGAGTTACTTTATATCTCACGAAGAGGGGAGGAGGCTACCGAAACTTTCACCTACTGGGCAATATGCATAGCACAAGCTGCTAGTTTATGCCTAAATTCTGTAAGAGTATGGTATTTTACGGCACGAGACGACTCACCTTCATGCTGCGAACAATTTAGTCACAGCACAGCTGTACTGAATTTTCTCGTGTGAAAACTAAAATATTTTTTTAGATTCACCGTAATTTTTCCCTCGTTTTTCTGAAGACAAATTAATTATTTTTGCTACAAGCACGAGTACGTATCGGTTTAATTTAGCAAGACAGAACAGAAATATAAATAAAAATCTTCAAATTGCAGAACTTTTCTTTTTTTGTAAATTGCCTTTCTTGTAAATCCTTTTCGGCCGGTAATTAGTGATACTATGCAGGTTTCGGTCGAGACACGGGACGTGTATTTTACAATTTGTGTATACACGCAAAACTTTTGTGGTGGTCCTAAAACATTTCAAAAAAAAATAGTTTTGCATTAAAAAATTGTATTCTATAAGTTTTATTTTAATATATTACAGCATTCGGGTGCTACACGCCTAATTATCTATGAACATAAAGTTACACTTTAAAGCCAAAGTTTTGCGATACAAATTGACGCCAGTCCGTATGGGGCTATAATTTACAGCCCCGTACGAACTAACTTTATCGTTTAGTGATTGGCGATGGTTGGCATTCATATTATCAAGCGTAGATTATATACATTTTACGAGAAAAGATAGTATAATAATTTGGATATTTTTGAAAAATAAATATTTACCAAATTTTATTTATCAAAATTAGGAAATCAATATTTTCAGGAATAAAATAAAAAAATACATTAAATGTTACTAAAACTGCTTAAAATATAATAAATAGAGATACTAGAAAACGCAAACCCCGTCATTCATAATTTTGAATACGTATAAATGATAAGATTTTAAACAAACCATAGACGTAGTTTTTGCGTTTGAAAAGTTCTTTGCGGATATTCCACTTTAAACTACAAACTACACAGTCCCTAAAATCTTTGCCCACTTTTGCTGAATATTTTTGGAAGTGTAAAATAAATGTATTGGCTTTGCGTTAAAATTTACTCATGCCGATTATGATTATTTTAAAGCTTTCAAATTTATAAAAATAAAGAATACTGCCGATTGTGATGATTCTTCTATAAAATTATTGACTCTGCATTATTCCATGTTTAATTGTGATTTTTAATGCTTGCCTTTATAATGGTGTACTTCCGGATCGAATGAAGCAAAGTCATTCCGATTTTTGAATTCTGTAGTACACGTGACCCTTCATACTTTAAACGGATATCAATACTAGCGACACTTTGTGAAATTGTTGAATAACTGGTCATAAATTGACTATTAGTGCATTTTTATAAAAATAATTTGATGAACGTTAACAGTTAGATTTCACAGAGGTCGCTCAACATCCGAAGCCGGCGTTGGATTTATTCAGCAGATTTTTAATGCCTGGGTGGGACGCCATTGGTATTTTTTGTTTCGTCCAAGGCATTTGATTGCGTTCATCACTATATGTTGATCAGGAAAGTACATTACTATGGCATCAAGGGTCGATCGCTTGGACTTCTGGAGTCACATTTGTGTGGAAAAGTTCATAATGTTGATATTAATGGAAATAGATCGTCAAGATCTTCAAAAAATATGAATACCCCACATGGTTGTGTTCTTAGGCTGTTTCTATGTCTATTTCATATTAATGATATACGACAGCTTGTGAAGGATGAACATGAGACTGTATTGTTTGCTCATGATACTTCTTTATTTTTAAGGTAAATAGGCAATAACCAGCTTTTAATAAAGTAAATAGTACCATCTCTGAAATGTTGGAGTTATTTACTATTAATAATCTTCGTCTCAATGAAAAGAAAACAAACGTTAAATTTTCGTTGTTTTAATACGAAATTGATCGACGCAAACGCAGTAGTTAAAAACCAGATATTAGATATTGTTGACAGAAATTTATAGCTTGGTGTCATTATAATTACTAAATTAAAGTGGAATTATCACAAAATTGGTAAAAAAGCTTAGTTTTGCAGCATGTGCGGTGATAATAATTGAGTAGCTCACAGACGAAAGCACCGCGAGATTAATTTATTCTAGTCGCTTTCATAGACTCATGATTTATGAAATTTTTATGGCGTCATACAGCCGTTATGAACACAGCTTTTCTGCTGCAGATGCGAATTATTCGTACCATTTATAATTTTAGATCAAATGCATCTGTCAGAGAAAAAATGCAAGAATTTTTTATTGTAACTGTACCGTCTCAATTGTAAACCTATTGCCATGTCTAAATGTCAAGAAAAATATAAAATCTTTTATAAAATGAGGACATGTATAACATTAATACTAGAAATAGTAATGACCTTTCTGTTCATAAACCTCGGTTCATTAAAGTTTACAAACCATTTAAGGGGCCATGGGTGCGAATCTATAATAAGGTCCCGGTTGAAATTCAAAGTTTGCTATTTCATGAATTTAAAAATGTTATTAAAAAAGTTGTATGGCTACTAGGGATGTTACGCCATATTTGAATATGTTAACGAAAAAAAAATCCTCGGGGATTAAACTACTAGACTATTATGTTGTTTTGTGTAAAGAGAAATAAAGCAAAGAGAATAAAAAGACCAAATCTCGAGTTTTTTACCTATTTTTCTTAGAGTGAATTAGTATTTGAAATAAATGGTAATATTAACATTCCGGTAATATAATGGTTTGACAAAAAATAATAAACATGAATGTCAATCAACATTTAAAATATAGAAAATGGCTTGTTTCTAATCGATGTAGGTTTATTTTAATTTTTTATTTCTTTTTTAATAATATGAAAGTTTGTTCTTAATCTTTTTTTACTATTGTTTATTTTTTACGTTTTAGTAGATATTGTATTGATGATAATTACTAATAATATTATAGCCACCATTGAATTTAAAATTGTAAAGTAAGCTTTTTCTCGAGGATTTGCTTGCATACGTTTAGTGGAAATCAGCGTTGTATTTAACAACCGTTCCATTATAGTGTTTAGAACGAGCTATCACATTGAATGCTTATACAAAATTTTGTGTTTGTGCTGTTCACTGTTAAGGAGTTCCCTCGCTGAGTGCCAACCCTGAGTTGAGCACTCAAGTCATGATGATGTTTAAAACAGGCTATCACCATTAAGTCTATACACAAAATTTCATGTTTGTGCTGTTCACTGTTAAGGAGTTCCCTCGCTGAGTGCCAACCCTGAGTTGAGCACTCAAGTCATGATGATGTTTAAAACAGGCTATCACCATTAAGTCTATACACAAAATTTCGTGTTTGTGCTGTTCACTGTTAAGGAGTTCCCTCGCTGAGTGCCAACCCTGAGTTGAGCACTCAAGTCATGATGATGTTTAAAACAGGCTATCACCATTAAGTCTATACACAAAATTTAGTGTTTGTGCTGTTCACTGTTAAGGAGTTCCCTCGCTGAGTGCCAACTCTGAGTTGAGCACTCAAGTCATGATGATGTTTAAAACAGGCTATCACCATTAAGTCTATACACAAAATTTCGTGTTTGTGCTGTTCACTGTTAAGGAGTTCCCTCGCTGAGTGCCAACCCTGTGTTGAGCACTCAAGTCATGATGATGTTTAAAACAGGCTATCACCATTAAGTCTATACACAAAATTTTGTGTTTGTGCTGTTCACTGTTAAGGAGTTCCCTCGCTGAGTGCCAACCCTGAGTTGAGCACTCAAGTCATGATGATGTTTAAAACAGGCTATCACCATTAAGTCTATACACAAAATTTTGTGTTTGTGCTGTTCACTGTTAAGGAGTTCCCTCGCTGAGTGCCAACCCTGAGTTGAGCACTCAAGTCATGATGATGTTTAAAACAGGCTATCACCATTAAGTCTATACACAAAATTTTGTGTTTGTGCTGTTCACTGTTAAGGAGTTCCCTCGCTGAGTGCCAACCCTGAGTTGAGCACTCAAGTCATGATGATGTTTAAAACAGGCTATCACCATTAAGTCTATACACAAAATTTTGTGTTTGTGCTGTTCACTGTTAAGGAGTTCCCTCGCTGAGTGCCAACCCTGAGTTGAGCACTCAAGTCATGATGATGTTTAAAACAGGCTATCACCATTAAGTCTATACACAAAATTTTGTGTTTGTGCTGTTCACTGTTAAGGAGTTCCCTCGCTGAGTGCCAACCCTGAGTTGAGCACTCAAGTCATGATGATGTTTAAAACAGGCTATCACCATTAAGTCTATACACAAAATTTTGTGTTTGTGCTGTTCACTGTTAAGGAGTTCCCTCGCTGAGTGCCAACCCTGAGTTGAGCACTCAAGTCATGATGATGTCTAAAACAGGCTATAACCATTAAGTCTATACACAAATTTTCGTGTTTGTGCTGTTCGCTGTTGAGGAGTTTCTTCATCGAAACCCAACTTTGGGTATAGCAGCCTTGTCATAATAGCGTTTATAACAGACTAACACAATTAAATGCATATATAAAATTTCGTGTCTATGTTATTAACCGTTAATGAGTTCCACTATTCATCTCCTGGCTGCATTATCAGTTCATTTCGGAGGTACCAGATTATTGCATTGTCGTCTAATTTATATGTTTGCATGATTTCAGGTCAATTGTAGGTCACCCGGAAGTGGTCTAAAATTCACTTCCAAGATTCGATTACAGACACCGGGGAAGGTGGAATTAAATAAAAGCCGGTAGTATATTAAAACAAAGAAGAAATAAAATTAATTTAACAATGCATATTTAGTTTTAAAAAGGAATTTTTTTTCACATGAAAACCTAAAATAAATGGATGAAAATACTTAACTTTTACATCAACTTGATAGCAATAGTAGTTACATAAAAAACCGATTGCGACATGCAAACGTATAGGTATACATAAAAGTATATATATAATGCGAAACAGACAGACAAGTACAGAAATCGCAACATGTAAACGGACAGATAAACATAGTTGTGACAAGTTTATGCTATTGTTTTTATGAGTCTCTCTGTCTCTGTCTTTGTCTCCCCCCCTCTCTCTCTCTCTCTCTCTCTCTCTCTCTCTCTCTCTCTCTCTCTTTCTTTATCGCCGTAACATCGACGCGTTTATTCAGAGCCGGTGCGGAGTCTGTTCGATGAGCTTTGGAGGCCGCGGGCGCCGGCACGCGGCGGCGTCACACGCGGCCGCGCGGGCGGCGCCGACGACGGCCGCTAACGACGCGGAAAATATGTAAATGCGCGAGTGGCTTATGCTAATGTGAGCTCGGGTGACAACTGAATTTTCATAAATTACAATAACGGGGCCGTCGCGCCGAACGGTTATTTTCGCGTTTGACGGTGCCTGCACTACACGTCTGGGTTTTTGTGTGCCGTACACATCACACCGCCACGGTTTCCGAATTTCATGTCCCTCGTCGGAACCCGTGTATAAGTATGCGTTATCACACGTCCGTGTCCGAGCACACACAGCGTATGCATCTGCGACTGAAACTGCACGTTGATCTATCATTTCAAACATTTGTCGGCTACCGATCGCCAATAAAATCGATTACCGATATAAAGATCTATACCGTATCTGAGAGTTGTCTCTAGAATTAGCAAAATGTTGAAGTGAAAGATGTTTCATTTATATTAAAATGATAAATTCCATCTTATTTTTGAAGATGCAATGGAATTTAAAATATTCACGCAATTTGTCAAATTATTTAAGTGCGCAATTACTAGTGGAAAATTTGGTTTTTTGCTTATGCAGCTGAAGGTAGTGCAACAATTAAGTTAACCAGTACGTGACAGGAGTTAGACTGTACATGCGTGCTACGTGACAGCCCGCGCCGGGCCGACCCGCCACACAGTGCTAATGTCTTATATAGGGTTTTTTGTTTACTTTTATTACTTAAATTAATTTCTTTTAAAAAGTGTACAAGCCCATGTTAAATAATTTATTGTTGTATACGCATTAGTGAAAACAGTTTATAATAACCCAAATGATTTTCAAATGTCAAATAACGCACAACGCTTACGACCGTTTCCTAACATTAGTCTGTTAGTCATAACAAGTGATTCTGTATTTCAAAGGTCTGCCAAGTGAGTGATCACTCCGGCCCAGTTAATGACATATATTTTGGGCATTTCAACACTGGACGGGACGTTAACCAATCGGTTTTGTATATTGTATCGCGTGTTAGTCTTTAAAATCGATCACAAGTTGGCTTGGCAATATATTAAGGTTAGACCGCTTGCATTACACACGTCCGTCCATCAGTTTGCACTACACTCGAATGTATCTGGCTGGTACCACCTCATGAGATGACACTTATACCTCCTAACGGGACGTTTGTATGGTGATGCACGAAAGCAGTGGCACTGCTTACTTGCTGGTACCCAGAGCTTGCACCGCTGAAAGTTTTTGTCACTCTAGTTCTAACTGAAAAGTTGATTATATTTTTTTATGATGAAACCCATTCCACAATCATAAGGATGTATAGAATCTTGCAAGATATTAATTCCCTGGCCGCACTGGCCAAGCTTGAGGACTGCCCACCGGCTTAAAGCCCTCTCAAACGAACGGAGATCGATGCCCACATGCATGGCGATGTATATGTAATACGAGATTTTAACTCTAGGTATTTTGTGTTATGTCCAAAATAAGGTTTAACTATTTTATATACCATTTTCGAGAACTTTGTTTCGGAAGTGACCGATTTATAATTGTTTAAAACAGCTTTGTATGACGTGATTGTTAAGTGTCTTGTTAATGCTTACATTTGAATTGCTTTTTTATTCTATTTTTCATTTTAAAGTATAGTTTGGTGAAGCTAAACATGATGACTTCGATATTCCCTAAAATAACTACATAACATATACCATTATATCTTAAACGTATTTAACGTATATAACGTATTTTTTGTAACCTACTTTGTGTCAGTATGATTCATATTTTACTACGCCTATTTTCCCTTTTGTTGTATTATTGTTGTATTAATCAGTGTTCATTCTTAGATGTGCCATTTATGAAGTTTGTCCACGAAGCCGTTGCAGTCTTTTAATTTTGAACCTTACCCCACACAAAGTAAAGGTCTCGTTTCCGCAACGCGGTCGGGATCGCTGAAACCTCAAAGAGACCGAATGTTTAATCAGAGCTCTCTAATTAGGCGGGTTGGCCCAGACAAATATTTGGCGAAACACATAACGGACAGACGGACCTAGGATCTGAACAAACGGCGCGGGGAAACAGCGGCGCGGGCTTAAATAATCCAGATTGAAAGCTCAGGCGAATATCTAGGTCAGCGGAGTGAAACGGGCCGGCACCTCTTCAAATACAATTTGGATTCATTCTCGTGTTTTGCTTTACAATAACAGCGGCGAGGTTAATGGTGTCTTACAAACCTTTCCGAACATTAGTAACACACAATACAACGGTATGTCAAACGTTTATGTAATGTGTATCATATTTTAATTATATATTTAACTTCGAATCTGTAATGGGACTAAATATGTATGTATGTACACAAAGTACGTTTTAATATATATGACTGAGATCGCATATTGAAAGTTCCCTTTGATCAAAAACTACCTTATTTACATTTTTTTTTTTATTGTTTACTTATTTAAAAAGGCGTCATGCAAATATTAAAATTTTGTGAGTGTTCAGAAGGATGGATAAAGTCGGAAGATGACGATCTGCCTCTTTGCACGACGTCACAAAATTTAATTACACATCACAAGTATAATATGGGTACTATGCACTAACTAAAATAGTCTAGTTTGTATGGTCCTGTGGGCAAATAACTCAATTTAAACACTCGGGCAACATAAAATATTATTCTTTATGAAAAAAAAATATATGTTTGACTTGGTCTATCCTCAGTGTTTTTAGTAATAACATTTTATATTTGTAGCCTTGTTTATTGTAGTGTCTGAAAATGTACTAGATGGCGTAGCACTATTCGAATATGGCGGCCCATCGAATGAGACCTCTATCTGTAATGTAGTTCATGTAAATTGAGTCAGAAGTAAAAGCCAATCGATTATAAATATACGGACTATTCGGTATATTTCACGAAAAATATCGCCTTTACATATGTAGAAGAAAACGTCTTTCGTATGACCTTTTGGAAGTTTTTGTAGAGCGAAGGAATTATTTTTTCTACTGTAAATAAATTAACACTTGTATTTATTATAATAAAAAATGAACGTACTATAAGAATTAAACAATTTGTTCGAAATCATCTATGAAAGTATAATTTTATACTAAATACGTGCTTAGCTTATTATTGCACTTGAAGTAATTTTTTTATGCTAAATTCTCAAAATTGAATGTAACGTTAACTGTTTTAAGATTACATAATTAATATATAATAATTTTGATTTCTAAACTCGATCACTGCAAGAGAAAATCACTTCTATACGCAACCGGACTCAACGGCGTCATTTTTTGTAAGCTTTAAACGCATTTATCGTTACATTTTTATTTTGCAGCTGACTTGCGTTTCATTTATTTCGCTCTCTTGATTTGAAAAATTCCGAGAATATTTGTGAATTTTAAAGCTTTTAGTTATAAATATTCGCAAGCTACTTAGTCTTTGTCCTCGGTACTCGAGGAGTGCGTCACATTTTCAGTCACATCGCCCTGTGCAATGACGCTCACGTTTACCGGAGCAGCGCGAGCGTGGGCGCCGCCCGTACGGCCACATCTTGGTAAAGTTAGCCTCCTCGTTAATACGAAACAGAAAGTGCTTTAGATCGTAGTTGTAATGCTGCAGTGTCGCGGTGGCGCCTTGTTTATGGGGACCGTAGCCATCTGCGTGTACGACTACCTTCAAAGTGTAAGATTTGGTTACTGAGATACCTTACATTTGAAGCTCGCACCTATGGCTATCGACATCGGAACTGCACGGTTTTTTTTTATTTCCTGCGAAATCTGACTGTGGGTTGTTTAGATTTGTAAATTTGGTATGGAATAGAGTATATTCAATTTGAGTGAAAGACAGTTTTGTTTTAATATCTGCAGGCATTGCGTGTTTGTGTCCCGTGTTGGTTCGACGCTCACGGCCGTCCCGCTTATGAGACGTGTCGTACTATTGCTACCTGGTGATCTCTAGTGTTAGCAAATAAAAGTAGCCTCACTCGGCTACATAGCGAGCTAAGCTCGCTCAACATCTTATAGGTGTATAAATAACCTTGCTTGGGAAAAGGTATGTTAATTTCATAAGGGCAAAATTGACGTGTGAATTTTTTACAGGTATTTTGCCAATTGAAGTTTCTATAGAACAGCAATAATCTATTATCTTAAAATTGTACGAGATGCTACTATAAAATAACGTTATATAATTTATTTTTCTGTACAAAATCGATTTTTCCGAGGGAAGGTATCAAGCAATCGCTAGGGGCCGTTTGCGAGACTTTCATGGCATGCGTGTCCATATGTACATGTGTAAGGAAACATAGTGATCGTATTTTGTTATAGCGCAAGAAACTCCTAAAAATACATTGCTATTGTTAAAGAATATAGCAATGTTACAAATAATTGCAATGAATATAATTTTACAAATTCACAGAAATTCCACAACAAAGGAAACGTTAAAACTGAATAGTTAAATTAATTCTATAAATAAATTGACGTCGCATGTAGTACTTTTGATGTGACAACGTTTTATAATTCGATGGAGTCGGCTGTACGCACGAATAAAAACATGACTCATGCGGCGTTACCTCGCTCTGAGGCGTTCCATTTAAGGCTTGAAGTGCAAGCGAGAGCGCGGAACGAGCGACAAAGAGGCACAATCGGCCTCCGCGTTCGGCAGCGTTCGACATCTGTCTCTCTCCTACTTAAGTGAGCGATGCGTTCGCGTGGACAGCTGCTATACAATAACACATTTACATGTTTTCGTCAAGTATGAAGTGCAGTGAAAAGTGAATGTGGTGTCAATTGTTTATAGCAACGATAATTGCGGTGATAAAGGTAATGATTCTTTCGATATTAAATATATATTCAGTGATATATTGTCGAATATTCGTGCTTTCATCATTAAAATAAATAGCATCGGTCCGCTAGTGCAGCGATTGTAGGTTATGCTATAATTGACAAAACTATAATAACAAGTTAACAGAACTATTTCACGATGAGTAAAAAATCAATTGCTTTACTATTCAATCGAAATAATTGTATATTTCTTCTCCTTCTCTATATCCATACAAAATATCTATCAAACAAATAAAATTAAAATTTTCTTTTGAAAAATAAAACCATTCCATCAGTATTTTCTTATGACGTTGTCACGTTCAACTATCGTCAGTAAACCGACTTTACAGACAACCGATTTTTTTTGTGACGCAAAAAGAACGTAGTTAACGGTAACGGCGGGCGACGAAAAAAAATTAGGTATAGACAGTGTTTGCGTAAGCGCTGGGCCAGATGCGGCGGAGATTACGTTCGTGTCACACCGCGCCTAGAAGTAATGGGGTACTCAGTCACAATTCTTTTGTGTGATTATGTCATTTTATTACGTAAATATTTATACGTCGATTCCGTTCCTTCCATGTACTCGTAATTAATTTCCAAGCTTCATAGATTTCATGAAAGTTTCCAATCTTTGGATACAGATGGAATTTACGAGATTAGTACACCGATATCTATAAAGCTTTAAGATAAAACTGTTTCATATCAGATTTCCCATTGTGGAAGTGCTAGGAGACAGCTTTATTCCGGCTTCGTGGGATGACGTTCGCGTGGTCCGAGTGCTGCGGAGGTCGCATGTCCGGCCTGCGCGTGCGGGGCTGTTCGTGTTGTAGATCAATATTGCCGAAGGGACAATAGTCGTCCGATTCATTTAATTCTATCGTTTGAAATAATTTTGAGAAGTTGTTACTTGTGTAACCGCATAGAGCGACGACAAAGCGGTGCAACTTATAAGATGCGTTATGCGTCGAACGAATACTTTAAGAGCGATTACTTTAAAATTCGTTTAGAGTATAATAAGCACCTGTAGTTTTTCTAATAGTAAAATCAAGAAAATTATCAATAGCCTGTGCACACCGCGACATACGACTTTCGGCGGTACCCATCTGAGCAGTTCCCGATCCACATCTTTCTATCTTGATTCACGCACGCGATTTAAAGTTATAAACAACGCTACCGGCAGTGTTCTAACGCAGACTGACGTTCACACACACAATGTCCTAGCGTCTAGTAGAATTTGACGGGTGGTTGTCCCCCGTCCTTGGGTTCGTCACATTTGCCCGGTGCCGTTCGCCGTCGCCGCATTCTACCGACTTTGACAGTTTCACGTCACTTTCAGCTGTCGGCCCGTCCGCTGAAATGTCCATAGTGACGATGTCTATCGCCGGCTTAAGGCGTTGTGCGTGATAATACACCGTTCTAGACGTTCGCATGTAACGTGGTCAGATTGTTTGTGTCTAATTATGACACTTGTGAAATTGTATTAACCTAAAAATGAATAAGTATATATCAGATCTTTACATTCGTTATATTATTTAAATTTTACACTCATTATATATTTTAAACTCGTTGCATTATCTATTACGTTCTCTATATGATAAAAAAAAAAATGTGCAAAATTAAAAAAAATGTCCATTTCGCTGTAAGCGTAACAATTTACAGAATATTGATTTTCGGAATTGAAAACGAGTTATTGGACAGTAGTGTGGTTCGTACAGTCGTGATCGTTGAATTCACGCTGCAAATCGGTCGAGTAGGTGGTGTGTAGTTCAGTCTTGACTTCAATGTGTGACCTTGACACTCCACAACACTGGTCCTTCAACTTCGTGCTGCATTAAGTGCAATGATCCATCACGAGACTGAGTCGTATTGTTCGTTTACTTTGATCTGGTAGGCGAAGTTACTTTTTAGGAAAGGTAACTTTTTTGGTAAACAAAGAAATCGTGAAATGTAATGTGTACTAGTAAAAGTACAATAAAATAAAAAATAAAGAAAAAGGTATCTAAAGTTAATTCTTTAAACTAATTTTAGCAAGTTATAGGTGTGTGCTTTGACATCGACATATTATAGCTTAAACTTAGTACGTTTCATTCTGTTTCAGGCCTTAGCATAATAAATGAAAATTGCAAAATACATTTACAGACTCAGGCATAAAATATTTAAAAATGCCTAAATATTAATCTTAACCATTTCTTTCTTTTCACCGGGCAGCGCTACGTAAAGAGTCGTGAAATGTATTTTACTTTAAATATGTATTGATGATAATATAAATCTATTATTTTTCGTTGTACTTCAAAATAAAAACACGTTATTCGACTTCAGGGTTTTCCGTCCGTAGCTTTGTCGTAATTCCGCGAATGCCACTGAAGATATGCTGTGCGACCGCTGAGCGGCGCTGTCCGTACACTGTGAGCGTGAGCCTCGACCAGAGAATAGTGGGCGAGGAATTTGTCCACGGGGGGAACATACCGTTGAACTCCAGGATTGGATAAAATCGTACCGCCTGCTTCACTCCTCGGAGGGCGCGCCGGGACATCATTCCGAACGTTGACACCGCACCGCATTTTGTATCAATACAATGAAATATTCGCTATACCGCATCAATATAAGACTAATGCATGAAACGGAGTGTGTCTTCAGTAAGTGATTTGACAAAAAAGAAGAAAAACTACCTACCTATATACAGTACTAATATCATATTGAAAGTCATATTTCAAATATAAGTAATGGTCGGTTTGTATCATCATTGATTAATTCTGTATCGAACAAACGTGAATTGATTAAATTTGTTCTGAAGTAGTAGTAGTAGTGTCACATAAAAGAAAAAAAAAACACGGAATAAGTGCGGATAAATCTCACATCCTGAAGGTTCCGTACACACCTAATTATGTATGTAAATATTTAGTAAATCAAGAATTTCAATTATTTTTGCCTGTTTTTTGATATAGAAATTAAGGAGACATCGGCCTGGATTTCTGAAGCTTGTTTATTCAAAAAGAATTTCGAATTTCTTAAAAATTATTCCAGTTTTTGATGGCCTTGACTTTTCGTAATGCTAAATTAATAATATTTTTCCGTATTTCTTTTTCCAATTGCGAGTGTATGTTTATAATAAAAAAAAAATGTTTTTCTACAGTATAATTGCAATTTACCAATTTTTAGATTTTTTCTTACTGTGAGACGTTCTTGCCAAATTTAATGATCCTAAGTCAGTAGGAAGTACCTAAAGGTTTTGATTTACTTACGAGTTTCAAAGTACGAATTATAAAACATAGTGTTTCTCTATATTTTGATTACGTTTATTTACAGCCTTGATTACATTATAACTTCAAAAGGCAGGAGACGTAAGTATTTGATGTTAATTTCAACCTGATTACACTCCACGTATTTAAGAAAAGGGGTTTTGACAAACAGACGGACAGACGGACTATAAAGTGAACCTACGAGGGTTCTTTTTACCTTTGAAGATGTGGAATCTTAAAAATTACCTTATTTTTTTATTACGTTGACTTAGAAGCTTGACATTTTTACAGATTCAAGGAACCGTATATAAGTATTTTATGTCAGTTTCAACTGGATAACTCCACGCATTCTTCAAAATTTTGTGCATATGAGCACATTTATAAACATCCACGTATATATCAATAGGTGCGTTTATAACTATCGGTTTGCATGCATGAGTTTGCGTTCATATATAAACACTGAAATATATATGTGTAGGTGTATTTATAAACATCCAAATATATGAGTATCTGTGTATAGGTACATTTGTAAACATCCAAGTATATGTGTGTAGGTGCATTTACAAACATTCACGTATATCGATATAGGTCCATTTGTAAACATCCAAGTATATGTGTGAAAGTACATTTATAAACATCCAAGTATATGTGTGTAAGTACATTTATAAACATCCAAATATATGTGTGTAGGTGGATTTATAAACATCCAAGTATATGTGTGTAGGTGCATTTATAAACATTCACGAATATCTGTGTAGATGCAATTATAAACATCCAAGTATATGTGTAGGTGCATTTATAAACATCCAAATATATATGTGTATAGGTGCAATTACAAACAGTCACGTATATATTTGTAGGTGCATTGGTAAACATCCAAGTATATGTGTGTAGGTGCATTTATAAACGTCCAAGTATATGTATGTAGGTGCATTTATTAACATCCAAGTATATGTGTGTAGGTGCAATTACAAACATCCAAGTATATGTATGTAGGTACATGTATAAACATCTATGTATAATAAGATATTTTAGGCACGCCTATTTTTTATTGCGTTTCTTTAACTTTGAAACTGCAACTAACCTTAAATAAGTGCGCAATAAGTAAAGAATCTCTCATCCGAGATCGCGGTAACTAATTAGTACCATAATCCGGCCTCCGATCAAAATGAGCGGCTCCTTGATTAGCGGCTAATTGAAGGGCCTAGGGCTTGCAGAACTCCAATTAATTTTCTTATTAGCTACACGATGAGAATGGTTTATCGTGTTTTCATTAATTATTTTTTATATAGCAGCCTGATATTTACACTTTCCGTGGCCCACTACTAAGACATGCCTTCCCACGATCTTCTCGCTCCACACGCCCATCCTCTACAAGCAGAAGCGGCCAGCGACTGTCGTCGTCGACACTACCACGACGTCCGATGCCAAACGCTCGACATGCTCTCGGAGGCACGGGCGAGTCGTTTAACTTGACTCATGAACTCGTCAGTCGAGTCGCCGTCGTCGGGCGCGAACCCGATACCTTTTATTGCGGTGCGGTCTTAACTGCCGATCCAGCATCGTTTCGATTGCCTTTTCGATGCTCGCGAATGTCGCCGTGGCCCGGGCGAGTGCAACATCCATGCTACTCAGACCGTGACGTCTGTATTTGAGTCAGACACTGGCCCAGACGGTCAGCGCAAACACACGATGTAGTCTGTGTGATTGTGCTAACGGACGTGCGGGCGATCGGCCCGGAATGGGGACGCAGATGTGTTACGACATAAGTTATTAACGTGAAGATGTCGACGACTTTGGTGTTTGTAAGAACGGCATATCATTAAGGATTGTCTTATTTGAGCGGCTACGATTTGAACACGTTTCGGGTCGGAGTACTAAAAACCGTAATTGCGAATACCGTTTAAAATTAAATTACATCCCCATGTATTATTAAAAAGGAGGCATTTAATTTAGTCCCGGGTGGCCGCGCCGAAATGTGCTGAGGAAAATTTTAGTTGGGCAAGCGCTTTTTCGGCTAATGAAGGCGTTATATTTCAGCGGACTCCCTCCCCCACGCCCGCGCCGCCCCCGCCGCCGCCCTTCCGGTCTTCATTCAACGTTCAATCTTTTACAATTACACGTTGTCGCGAGTCGGCGATCATTTTATACAACTGACAATCAAATGTACGGTAATATCATTCAAAAGCTTTAAACGGTTCCAACGCATCACCACTCTGGTATTTTTTTTATTAATAAGCACAATTAAGTACATACTTAAAATAAAAAATTAAACTAAAGGTGTACTGTAATACAAACCTACACAATGAATGAAACAGTAAAAATCAGTGCTCACAATTATAGCTATTGTTTATGCGTATCTAAGTATAATTCATAAAATGCTTTCATTCTTAATTATACCACATGTAATAAACTGCGTATGTGATAAACAAGGATAAATAAAGTCGGTTTTCCCACATTTAATGCTGCTTTACATTTTAAAATAAATGACTACCAATTTATCGTTTAAATGGCAATAAAATTCCTAATATAATTCATTAACTTGGTAATTATTCGCTAATTAGTCTTCATGTTATTTTGTGTTTGAAAACTCACATGACGTTTCATTCATTCATAACGTCATGAATAATTTTATTAATTAACCTGCTACGTGAAACCCGAAATTATACTAAAATTGAGCGCGTAACACCTAAATGATTTTATTAATATAATTGCCGAGTGAGATTCTGACAAATAATGCTTATATTGTAGCACATTTGTAGCAATACACATATATGTATACATATATATGTAGCAGTGAAGTGCATATATATATGCACTTGTGTATACTTGTACACAGTGTACTTATGTAGTTGTACTATTAGTATATTGGACTTTATATCTGAATTAATAGAAATGCGCCATACCATATTATTTGTAAGTTCATAACAATTTATACTATATACTGTAGACATCTTGTATGGAACGTTTTATATATTATGAAATATTCTGTTCGGTTGTTGTTTGTGATATAGCGTGAAGTATGAATTTTTTACTGTAATAGCACAGCTTTTGATGAAGTTTAGTGGTAGGCAGACAAACGCACAGAATTTCATGCAGGGTATGCAAAGCTAAAAAAACTTACTTGGTTGGTGGCCCACCGACGCGACGGTAAGTATACCCGAACCTTGTATAACCGAAACAACTGGTAAGTTTTTTTGGCTTTGCATACCCCGTCTGATTCTCTGTGCACGCCTCTGCGTATAGTTAATGTCCAGCTAATTTTATTATGAAATGTATTTCAATTATGAAAAAAGTAAATTAAAACTTTCAAATGCAATATTATTATTTCTACAGATATAATTATGATGGCGAAGAGCAAACGATGACTCGGCATGTTTCCAGTACAAGAGATAAAACTTTGAAATTGCAGCGCAGCCCTTCCGCCCTCCGCATCGAGCCCTTGAAACTTTTTTCCCGTTAATACAGAAGTCGTCCTACAGATTACACCGGGACTAATCCTGATTAACGTCTTCCTCTCGAGGTTTAAAGAAATTTATGGCGGCGGCGTGCGCGTGCGCGAGCGCGTGCGCCGCCCCCGTTAGCAGTCGTGTGCGAAAGTTTTAATAAATGTTCCCTTATCGAGCTCGGGCAGGTCGCGTTTCCGCGCGTCCCGCGCGCGTGACCGCGCCCGTGTATCCCTAACTATTGTTTATCATTATTAATTCACGCCCTTTTCCCAGATTTTTGCATACCTCTCTCGCTTCGCCGATGTCCACCAACCTTCATTAATCAGTATGTGTCAAACTTTAATACAGTAAACGGATTATATTAACAATTCCTGTCTTCTAAATCACATACAAGCTTAAGGTATTCGAGGTTCGCTCGTTGTTCGATTCGTTTGATTTGAAATTTTTGGAGGCCTTAATACGAGCCGAGACAATTTTCTTCTATTTGCCTCTCCATATCGCTCTTTAATGAAATTTTACAAACCGCGACTTTTAATTTAAAATCAATTCTTTAATAAATAAAAATGTCGGTTCTTTAGTAAAATTCTAACTTTGGTTATTGAATCCTTTAATATTACAATTTCTTTTTGTCAATAAGTTTTCAATGTCTTAACACTATATATACGTGACCTGCGCAATATCCTCAGTGGTTTTTAACCTTGTATTTTTATATTGCGATTGTTATCATTGCCCTCCATTTTTATTCTTGTGATTGTCTATGTCTTATCCATTTTGTGCTTCGCTTCTCTTTCACACAGTTACTGCGATGAGAGCAACCAATCTAACCACATTTTCAATACATATTTCGTGAATTCCCACGTCCAATCCACTAAACAAAATTAGAAACAAGGTGAAAGAAAAAGTTGTGGAAACTTGAAAGATATTAAAGTACCACAGGTGACCGCTTTCTCTTTCCTATAATTTTGAGTACGCCATCAATGTAACAGAAATTTTTCCAACCAGCGCAACACACCGCACTATTTTTTCTGGTCCTTCGAGCCGGATCAAAATGTTCTCTATCTACATCTACGTCTAATTTAGATTCGCATAATTTATCTTTGTTACGATTCAAATATGAATTACATTTAAATTAATTTATTGATTATGGTAACTATCCACGAAGGAAAGTTATTCGATAGTAGTGTACGACAAATACAACGTCAAATTAATTCTTTTTTTAACACATCTAAAAAATACATGAATATAAAGTTTTCATTCTCATGAAAAGATTATGCAATATTTTATGGCAAACGCTGGTAATATCCATTTAATTCGAGAAAAGGCCATTCGGCAGCCGAAATGAAAGTAGATTTCATTTAATTTCCATGTTTAATTCATATGAAATATGTAATTTTCGAATTTTCAAAATTTTAAAATGCTGTAATTTCTAAACTAGTTGACCGATTCAGTTCAAATAAGAACTCGACCTTTGTGATCGTTCATAGAACTGTATGTGGAGTTTCGTTAAGATCTCTAAAGAATTGTAAACGCTATATATATGAACTTTTGAACCATGTGTATTTTCGGACTCAGATCGTCGAGTTAAGTCGGAAGATCTTTCAAAAGTTGCATCATGCAGACAAATACAATAGTTAGATTTTTATGAAATCAACTAAAAATTTCATGTGCTCGTTGAAGGATTGTAATGAATTAATAGAGTCAAATTTTGACGCTGAGAAACCAAATCACGACTTGTTGATAAAGTTCGAAGAACTATTCTGTAACGTAAAATTAAAACATATTGAGATAACGTCGGGCCGAAGCGATCTGGATGCAACAGCTCCAGCAGCCAGGAGTCGAAAACACCGGCTAAGACCGTCACAAGCACTCGGCCTTCACTTATAATCTAAGTAACTGTATTATATTCCACGCTCTTTTAATGGCGCAATGCAAATATTTGTATTTCATTTTAGTCACGTGTCGGTAATATTATTTGTAATAAAAGTTCATATAATTTATCCAAAACTTGTAATAGATTATTTATTTTACTGACACATAAAATTAACCGATTAATATATCTTAAACTGTTATAACTCGTTATAACTCGTAATTTCCAAGAGCACCTTCGAGTAATTTCACAATAAAATGAATAGTTCGCAGTATTTCGGAAGAGCTCCTTGAGATGTTCTCTGACTAGCGAACAAAATGATTAAGAAATTAATATCTCACGGAATATAATTTTGTTTTATTTTAAAATATATAATTTGTTTGCCGATCAGAGAGATATTTTTTTTTAACACAAATTGAATTAATGTTCTTACTTGAACTCTTTGTATGTTTAAAAAAATGCATAAGCAGATGAATACGTTCTATAACAAATTAATGAATAGAAAGCTTATTATATTAATAAAATTTCTTCATTTCCTTAACAAAATTTATTAACAATAATAATTCGTTTCAAAAAACTCCTAGCAATAATTTAAAAACAATTTATCAACCACTTGTCTAATTTATGCACTAAGAGTTTTATAGCAAATTAAAGAAACAAAATTAAAATTAATACTAAAATATTGCACAAATATATACATTATTTGTGAGAAAAAATATTAAGAATGAGTAAAGACCTCCTTGATATTTTTCCATGTACCTCTATGTTTTGCCCTCCTGAACCAGGCTGTGCCAACCACTGGCCTCAACGCGCGAGCGTGTGGAAGTACTCTACTGGCAATATACCGCTAGGTGACGATTTAGCGATATAACATCGTTCTTGTATCCCAAGGTCGACGCTAAATCAACAAAATAGGGATGTTTTGAAAACTAGACATATCAGTTATAAAGTCAGCGTATTTTTTTATTCATCTGCAGTATATATAACAAAAACGTAATTAAAATTTATAAGTACGGTTGTCCGTTGGTCTGTGCACTTGTTTGTCTACACGTTTTCGAAAAATATACGCAATTGATTATTATAAATACTTTTGAATAATTTTCCATTTATCCTTAAGATGTACCCTATTTTTTATCAAGATTTTACTCATGGCAGTTTTAAAGATATTAATAAAATTCGTTGGATTTTTTCATGAAAATCATCACCGTCTGTTTTCCACCTGTCCCTTTTGTTCTCCGTGGCGCTTTATAAGCCAGTGTAAGTCGTTCGTAGGTCTGTATTACGTTTTCTGTCTCCGGCTTACGTATAGAATGCCTCTTTCTATCGCTGTTTGACGCTTGTATGTTGTTTTTCGTGTTGTTGTCACATATTCATGTTTGGCTGTCATATGAGGCACACGGGAGTATACAGAAATCTAGATTTTTTTTTTAATTTCACAAGAAGGTTTGCTTTCCGTACTTCTTTACAGCTTCTGATTTTAATCGTGTTACGTTTATTCGTCTTATCGTTTCATATGTGTGTTTGAAAAAAGACAATCGTTCGTCTAAATAAATGTATTCTTCTGCATATTCTAGAAGACTGTTTATAGTATTAAAGGATGTCTTTTTGTAGCATTAATCATGTTTTTTTGTTTAAATGGTGATTAAAACCAGGCCGATTTATTGAATGACTATATGAAGTATGCCAAACATTTATTCTCACTGAGCTGCAGTTTTTGAAAAGAGATTGATACCTATCGGCAATCGAAGGTTGCTTAAAAATCGCCTTCATTGTTTATTCTTTTCAATTTTACACTTCGGAGTTCATGACGCTTTTGAGAACAATAGTAAACATTTTGAACATCAAGAACTTTGTTAAACAGATTAGTTAGTTGTGGTATCAATAAATTAAATCAAACATGATAAAAAATATCATTATTTCGCAGGTAATAGATTAACAATCGAAATAAGCCATTTTATTGGTATTGCGAATAGCCTGAGAAGAGGCAAACGTAACTCCCGGTCGAAGGAACTAAAACGTTTACCTACGATGAGCTGAACTTTTATCAGCTGTCGTTCCGCATATCCATTCATTTCTATCACGACGAAGCCCTAGAGCTCCGCGGTCCATCGAAGGGCTCGTCGCATCACCGCCCGAATGCGGAGCGGGCGGGCGACTCGGCCGTGAACACTCACGACCCGAACGGCAAGTTTTGGTCCGAATCAATTAATCGCTGAGAGCTTTAATGTACATACTAAGAAAATATCGCAGTGAATGCCTTTGATGTACAAAGAAAGATGTGCGGTTTGTGCCGATTCCGACATAGAATCTTTCAAGATGTCACTAAAGTACACGCTACAAAATGATTATGATTTCAAAAACAAAATCTAATTTGCCGCCTAACAACGTTACGGATGATCGATGTCTATTCCAATATCAGTGTAGTAGGATACTTATAGCACATATAATAAAGTCTACATTTGTACATCTGTGGTTATACTCCTAATTTTCTCCCAGCCATTCTTGTTCTAATGTATTTGTTTCAATCAGTTGACTATTCAATCTTTTATTATTGCATTATTTCTTCCAAATTTAGATAATTTGAAACAAGTGCATGATATATTTAAAGATTACTTTCACGCACGTAGCATTCATGATATAATTCACTTCACAGGTACATTAAAATTAACAACTGTCATCATTTTATTATTTCTTATGTTTAATTTATAATTTATCTAGATTGTAGATGAATTATACATAATAATATTTCTCCGCTATCGCTGTGCCAAAGTGAGTGTCTTTCAAGACTTCGTCCGCATGGACTGCGGAATATTAATAATATCCAATTCCTAGCAGCAAAAGTAGATTGAAGGTTGCGTTTATTTTACCAAATTATGTTCCATCAAAATCCATATAGAGGTATTTGTGTGATACTACGATTTAAGAAACACACATACACATAAATGAAAACTTTGAAATTCTTACTTTCAATTATATAGGCCCCTGTAAACGGTCGAACCCAATTAGTTTTTCAAAAGTTTGCCCAATACGCAGGCGCAATACTTTTACGGCATCATCACATGCAGTTAGCGCTTTTAGCAATTGACTCAATACAAGATTAATGAATTTAAATTTACTGAAGAGTTGTATTATATGTGAGCTTTGGCTAAACTCATTCTTAATAAAAACCATATACTTTTTTAAAAGGATCGTTTATTCTCATGTACTTATAATCTCATTAAACGTAAGAAACCTTTTTTCTTATTTTTAATATTTAAATTTGAATAAAAGAAAAATAATATTAATGTTTTTGTATTAAATGTACTTTAATGTCACTGCGACAGCGCATTAGTATATCTCTGTCTCGGCTCGGCTAAACTCGGAGGTTAGGTCTATCAGTCTGAAATGAAAAAAATGTTGATTGATTTATATCGTAAAGTGGAAAAACGAGAATGCGAGTGACCTTGCAATGAACGATCACCGCCGCCCATGAAGGTCTTTGCGCAGGGGAGTCGCCAACGAATCGACGTCCGTTTGAAAGTTATTTACTTTTGTTTTGAAAGTACCAACTTAGTACTCGTTTGTAAAGTACTGAAGCCAGGTCTCGATTTTGTTTAGGGCTCAATCTAACTCTCGTACACTTCACCGCGTTTATAACGTGTAAAAACAGACAGCCGGGCCGGATGTAATATCGTTTCTGAGGGAGATTGAATTCATCGGAGCGTGGGGCGCGAAATCGTTCAGAGCTCGCGGCGCCGCCCGCCTCGCCGCCCGCCGCCCGCCGCCCCGCCCTATTTACATAACACGGATATCTTGTGCGGTGTGCTTAACGCTAACTTAGGCCCCTGTGGCTTCATTCGACATTCAGTATTTTCTAAACGTATCTTAATAATAAAACCGAGATAACCAACAAAATGTGATATTTTATTTTCTACATATTACCAGTGAACATCGACGTACGTTAATTTTAAATTGAAAAACATTTATTGTTTTTCTTATTTTGTTTTTGTTTATTTCAACAAAGATCTATAAAATAAACCATGAAAATCCTTATTTATGCTTGGAAACATATTCGGAGTAGAAATCTATGAAGATGTTTGGAGACAAAAGGGATGTTATGATAACCTATAACAATCAAAACAAATATTAGTTAACAAAATTTTTTAGCAAAATACAATATTAATACGATTTAAAATAATTTACTTACATATGTTTCTCATTTACTAAATAAAATATTACTAAATAAAAACATTACTAAACAAACTAAATAAAACATTTTGACAAACATTAGGATTCCGTACCTCTAATAGGAATTCTTGTGGGATCACTTCGGATCACTTCTTGTAGGGTCACTTGTCCGCCTGCCCGTCTGCCCGTCAATCTGCCAAGACCATTTTTTTCAATAACGCATATAATCAATATTAAATATTTATGGCTGCGGTTCCTTGAACCCGTAAAAATATCGAGCTCCTAAGTCAACGTAATCAAAAAAATACGACCAAAATACGGCCATTTATGCCTCATACTTTGAAACTCGCAAGTGAATCCTATAGGGTTTTTTTCATTGACCTAGAATCATAAAATTTGACAGAAAAAAAGGTCACACAGCATAATAAAGGAAAATATCTGAAAATTGATAATTTGTAGTTATATCAAATAAAAAAATAATTCAATGATTACAAACTTGAACCTACAATTTGAGTATAGACTATGAATTAATCAATATATAGAAGGGTTTTTTTTACTTCGCACTATGACACTTAAGATTTTCAAAGTTCGGATATTTTTTAAGAAATTATAAGTATTTTGAAAAACATTAAAGTTCAGAATTCCTGAGGTCAATATCTCACCAGTATCGGTATCGAAGACACGGAAACCATTAAAATTCTTCATGGATGAAATATCTACGTACATAATTAAGTATACGGAACCGTAATTGGACGAGTCCGATTTGCACTTGTTCGGTTTTTTATATGAATGTAAATTCACATAAAAATTAACATAAAGAATTCTTATATTCTTTCAGAATCAAGATTATTAATTTATTTGTATAATAATTTCGCAATAATGACATTTGGTCCAAAATTTCAGTACATTAGAAAGCAATTCATTAACGAACACAGTTTACACAGTAGAAAAGGCGAAACGACCATGATGCACGCCAATGAGGTACAGTAGGCACATAGGCTCATTGCTATATGCTCATTGTGCTGTGATAGACGTAGTATGTTTAAACTTCTTTAAATGTATGATGAATCATACAGTCGTGGAAAGTAGTGGTTGATATTAGATAGAGCAGCTCCTTAGAACATATAAGATGTTGCAAAGTTGTCCTCTTCCTCCTCTCTACTTTCTCTACCTACCTTCTCCTCCCACTCTCCCTATCTTCTCCTCCCACTCTCCCTACCTATCCCCCAAAGTTAGAGACTCCTCCAAAATAATTATTTTTAAAGATTAAGAAGTCCTTTGGATTTCGAGTAGTTCTAACCGTAGTAATGAGACGTAGTTCAGTGTTGATATAGAAACGATTACATCATCCACTTGCATGGCCTCGGCCTGTCTAACCACAGGTGTACTCGCACCGTCGTTGATCTGCTCGGACACCATTCTTTTACATCCCCGACAGTCATATAGTGTTTTATGGGTATCCCTGAATTATTATTAAGAAGTCCTTTCAAATCGTATACGATCTATATATTTTGATTTGGCTTTTTGACGATTATGGGTCGATATTTAATTCTATGTATATTTTCTTTGATTTTTTTCTCACTAATATTTTATATACGCAATCCATCAATTTCGAGGAGAGATGACGATTGAAAATTAAACGAAATCATAGCTTCTCCGAGCCAATATTTATATTAAAATGAAGTTTTGTGACGCAGCGGAACAACCTTAAAATATCAGTTCTTCCTCCTCTACTACGCGCGATGCTTCAGAGTCCTCCTTAAGCGTAACTTTAAGCGCAATTCTTTGATCTTTTAAATATTGAGTGGCGTAATTAAATTTTGGATGTAAACGATGGACATGTAGCTACAACATCAAACTGTATCACCCGATTTGGTTATCACCAGTTTTTTAATTTACTTCCCACTATGGAAACAAATTTAAAGACGTATTCACGCCGGTAACGCTTTTTATAATCTGTTCCGTTCGTTTTAAAAATTAGGACATACGCTGGAAACACGGGCGGTAAATAACCCTGTTGTGGTGGATAGGACTTTTTTATAGTCCAAAGTGTCTCAAACACGCAATCTGTCGTCGGTGCCTCATGGCGCGGAACGAAGGAACGGCTTCCACACGTATAATTTTCCAACAATTTGTTCGTGAGATAAATCTGGGGACGCTTTCTAAGATAGTGCGGTGCGGTGTCGCCTCATGAACATTAATGGCGCGGCGCCGGCGCCGGCCCGGGGCGCTCCGGTCGGACCTAATTTTATGTGCGAGGACCTCTTTGGGCAGTAATACGCGGCCGGGTTGTAGTCGCTTCCATGTAAATTGTCGGAGGAGGGTCGGGGTGCGAATTTGGAACACCGGAATCACTGATAGAATATACATTGGGTTTCTAGTAGTTCCCTTAGTTCAGAGCAATCTCATGGAAGTGAAAACGACATAGAGCTTTAGATACTGTGAGACACGTATTTATTAGTACCCTCTATCTAAGTGATTTTACCTGTATATTCCTCTATCTAACACCTATTTGATGTACTTATGGGTCTCTTAATAAAAATGGTAACATTCGCGTATTTGTACGTTGAAAACGTAATGGCCCTGGATCATAAGTAATTCGCATCTAAAATAATAGTGTATTTAAAACAACGTTAATTTAACACGCGTCGTATTGAGCCAAGGCTGGCAATAACCGGCTGTATCGAAAGCTGCTTTAGTTCATATTTTTTGTAGGTGATGTTACATGACCTAAATCAACAAAATAATTGTCAATTTTTCTACATTGTTTGGATATAGTTGCGAAATAGTACTTTCATTATTATAAAAATAAATATGAATTATTCTCGTTTTTGGGATTAGGTTTTGGAAAATAAATTACGAGCTTAAAAAAAATTGGCAACTTCATTCACGTAACATACCAAATATGGTTTTACCATCACCAAATAAATTTCCATGGAAAAACATTTTTTATTACTTTTATAGAATCTTAAAATACATCATTTAAAAATATTAAGAAAATATACCGAAATCGAGCTTCTGCTCCCATCTTGGAAAACACTGAACCTAAAACTTCAAAAAAAACGACAAACATCACTCATAGCTTGCAAAAGAAAACTAAATACAAATGTTTTTAAATTCTCACTATAATCGGAACTAATTTGTAAAGAGAAATTTTCATAAAATGTATTTCTCAAATTCACTGATAAGTTCAGTCGCTCTAGCGGTTACTTTTGTAGGCCACTTGAACGATAGAGTCGAGTTCAAATACTAGTCTAATATAACTTGTCATTTATTTCTTTGTTGTGTAATGATTTTTTGTTTTAATTGCCACAATTATTATTGGATTAAACTTAAAAAATGGCAGAGAACGCGATGGTTTGTTGCATGGAACATCCTTAAGGGAGTCGGTATTAAAAACAGGTTAATGGTATTAAAAACAGGTTAATTAGCAATTAAACTGTTTTTTTTATAATATCAATAAGCCTAAAGTGAATTCACGTATAGCTCGCATGCACGGCTTAAACATGGAAGTAGGGTAGCGTAGGTGACCTGCCGCCGCCGTGACCACTGCAACGACCATAACGCATTCCTCGCCATACGAGAACATGTCACGCGAAGGCGGCAGCGACGGTAACGACATCGCGCCCGTACCTTAGGTCACCACCCGGTCACAAGGTACCTTAGATTTCTAGTTCTAGTAAAACGCGTCGGCGGGCGTTTGTTCTTCTATCTATCTATATATATATATATATATATATATATATATATATATATATATATATATATATATATATATATATATATATATATATATATATGTAACCGTGGTAGAGCCGTACTTTGGTCAATTTGCCTACAGCACGAAAATTGATGGATGAGATACCATACTTTCACCGAATACAGACGTTAAGTAGCAGTTTTCGCTGTGGTATTTCATCAAGCGAATGAGAGTTCCGGTGGCCCATTCCCCTTTCCATCGCTCTACTCCTGTCCATAAGATATATTACTTTTCTTCCACAGGTCGACAAAGCACTTGTATCTCTTCATGGAATACGAATGTCCATGGGTGGCGATTACCACCTACTGGTAACTCCCATGCTTATTTGCCCCTTGAAAATATCATGAACCACGTGTATGAAATTAATACGCACTGAGTTTATTTTTTATGGCTTATATCCAAAATTATACTAAATATTAAAGTTTCTTCTTTATTATTTCTGAAATTGCAATGAGATATAAATACTCCGTGAATACACAGAGAGACAGAAATACCCAACTGTAATATGTGTTAAATATTCCAGTTAGGTCGAATTATATAACAAAGTTTGCATAAATGAGCATAAATTTATTGCACAAGTGAGCATAAATTATTAATCTTTAATTTGCGAACATTTTTACTAGACCCAGTTTTTCTTAATATTATTTCGTACAGTCAACAGTCCTACGCATGTGCTGCTCTCTCAAAATTACCAATTACCTAAGTTGAATGTTATTTAACTTTGTTAAATAACACTAATTGAGGAATAAAACATTGCCTTTGGCAATACCATTTCCGCAAACACTTTATTTTATACTTTCATTATTCACGAGAGTTGGCAATCAACATTCTCATTTTAAAACCTACTAGAATTACGTATTTGTTTGACATCATATGTCATTTAATAGGGACAGTATCAATTCAGCCGATGCAGCCCTTAACTTATTACATACCAACAGTTGCGTGCTAATTGTTTAGTATAGATTATGTCATACATATTAAACAATTCCAAAGTTGTGATTTTTTTAAATAATTTAAATATTCAGTCAATGATGAAAGGCTGTTTTATGCTTTGCAATTTAATAAAGGTTAATGTGCCAGTGAAGATGCTTTAGCTAATGTTCAGTTACTAACACGTTAATACGGTTAATAACATTACTAAAGTGTATTCGATCGAGCTGGTTTCTCGTACAATCGTCAAGGTACGTCTCGACATTTTCCTCCCGCGGGGGTAATACTTAAGCTCGTGATGGGCAGCAGCGTCAAGGCCCCAGTAACTTGTGCCTGCCCGCGCTCGGCGGCTAGGGCCGTCCTCCGGGGAGGTGCCGGCCCAACGGTGGATGCGTCAGGCCGGCGACGGTGGGTCGGGTCCTCTTGTCTGTCACGCTTTACTATCACCAAGCCGGCTGGTAAATACCTTCCAAATTTTACGAGTTTTATTTTTGCTTCAGATTGAGAGCCTCTTGGTCCTTAATTGTCTACGCTGATCAAGTACCGATCGCTGCCTACTGGCGATCGTTGGCGCTACATGCAAACTTCCAGGACCAGCATTTTAGTTACAAACTCATTGGCCAATTTTTTTATGATCATGATTATACCCGATGTTATATGGATTACTTCGACCCTTTTTAACACCTGAATCATCACTGCTCAATGCGTATAACAAAATGAAACCCCACATGACGTGTTTTCCATTGTATACGGTGTTATTTCACAGAAATTTATTATTAAACGCTTTCCTGCGCCACGTAATAACATATAGTCTAAGATCCGGCTGCTAAATTAGTACATTAATAATTTAGATTATCAAGAGTTAATTTTTAAGTATTTTTACAACTAGGAAAAGTCATTTTTCATCAGGTGCCAACTAAAAATTGCCCGCCAGTATTATTAATTAAAATATTATTAATTGACTTTTAGATAAATATTTCGTTTACATCTTATGGGAATACACAACAGTGTATTTAAAAGATCTGAAAACTTACAGTTGCCGTCGATCGCTTAGCCGCAACCTATACGCAGCCAGGTGTAAACAGGTATAATTTTGTTTAAAATTTTCGTTTATAATGTATACTCATTTCATTTATACCACATTAAAGCTTATTTTTTTCTGTATTTAATGACATAAAGCTGCCTATATAAAAAAGCCCGCAAGTCAAAGTTTCCTACCCTTAAACATGCTAAGTATTAAAAATAGAGTGACAGAGAGTGAGTACGAGTGCATTTTTTTTCCGAATGTTTTGAAGACCCTACAAGATTTGTTAGACCAATAAAACGTATAAAAATATTTAATTTTGCATCTGACTGTGTAAAAAGAAATATAAAAAATAAAAATGGAAATAAAATTTTAATAAAAATGGAACGAGATATTTTTGGACGTCTGCTAGCAATTGCTATAAAACAAAAGGTTAATATTGGGTACTGTTTGTCTTTTCCTCTTGCACCGATACCTCCGGCACTGTTCTCATGTTCAGGAGATATGTTGAAAACTGATAAGTCAACTTTAAGCAAACAATTGACGTCTCAAATTGACTCAGAAAATCCTGACAAAGTTGACATAGAAATAATTGATGGATTTTATTATATGTATCAAATAGGTGCAACTCTGCCACAAACATTTGGCAAACTTGCTGAGTCAATTTTGATAAAACTGTGTGCCAAAAAGGCTAAAGAAGTTCATATCGTCTTTGATAGATATTTAAAACCGTCTATAAAGGACTGCGAAAGACAAAACAGGGAAGGTATTGACATACCTTATACGATTAATGGTCCTTTACAAACAAGGCCAAATGATTTCTTAAAATCTTTAAAAAATTTTTGTTTCAAAGAAGCTTTGGTTAAATTTTTAGCTCAGCACTGGGAGGATGATTCACTTGTCTCAATATTAAAAGATAAAATTTTTTATTACTGTTGGAGAGAAATGTTTTTCATATAGTTGCAATGGAAACAAAGTAGCAAAAAATAATGAGGATGATTTGACGTGTGATCATGAGGAAGCGGACACAAGGATTGTATATCATATAAGTAAAGTCCCGGAGCATTCCAACATTCTCATTAAAGCATCTGATACTGATATTCTGATAATTTTGTTAGGTAATATACACCGATTTCCTACTATGAAAATTTGGTTAGCAAACGGCGCATCCAAAAGAGGTAACAAAGATGAAATATGTATCAACTGTTCGAAATTATCGAAAAAATTAGGCCCAACTTTGTGTCATGCGCTTCCAGCATTTCATGCTTTCACCGGAAGTGATTACACTGCTGCTTTCTTTAACAAAGGAAAAGTTCGTCCCTTGAAAATTTTTATAAAACATGAAAAATTTCAAAAAATTTTTGCATCATTAATTTATCCTTATGATATTGAAGATGATGATAAAATTGAAACGGTGCAAGAATTCACCTGCCTTATGTACGGGATACCTAAATGTCAAAGTGTTAATGAAGGAAGATTTATCATGTTTAATAAAATGTATGGCTCAAAAAATACAAATGAGAAATTTATAAAAAATATTAAAGGCTTCGACTCAACTCATATTCTGCCATGTTGGGAGTCTTTAAAACAAAAGATCTTGAGAACTATTTATGTGAATTCTATGTGGTTGAATGCTACTGAGCCAAATTGTATTCAGTTTAGCGCAGAGAATAATGGCTGGCTAATATTCGATGGCTCTCTGAAACCAACATGGTTTTTAGGAAATGCAACACCTCTAGAGGTAGAGAATATCATTCTAGGTGATTCCCAGGACGATTCTGCTGATAACGAAGAAGATTCTGATGTATGTAGTGACGAAGTTGATAGCAGCGATGATAGTGAGAGCAGCCTGGAATCCGACTATGAATAAATGGCAAGAAATAAAATCTAAAATTTTTTTAATTAATTAATTAATTAATCAATCTTTTCTTTTTAAACATTCTTGTTTATTCTGTATAAGCAGATAATTATTTTGTAACTTATTATGATAACTATTGAATTATATTATTGTCTGTAATTTACTGTAAATAATTTGTCACCTGCGATTGAATTGAAAATATAAATAAAATAACACATTTATAAAATTAATTAGATTTTTACTTTAAAGTAAAAGTTTTGTTATGTGGTTTAAAAACAACTAATCAAAAATCTAACGTTTTGCAAGATATGTCTGTGAGTTTTTCATTTTATGATTATTATTATTTTAATATTTAATGCAATTGTTATTTTCTGAATAATATTTAATATTACTTATAAATTAAATATTATTTTGTTAAATATTGATGCTTTATTCGTTTCATTTTAGAGCATTTGAATCATTTTTATTACTAGTTAGGTCGTTGGTTGAGAACCCTATTTATCGGAGCATGCGCAATAGCGCAAAAACACGTTCAGCTGGCATTTAGTATCCTTGTCTAACAAGTAACCTCGCGCACTCACTCTCTGTCACTCTATTTTTAATACTTAGCATGTTTAAGGGTAGGAAACTTTGACTTGCGGGCTTTTTATATAGGCAGCTTTATGTCATTAAATACAGAAAAAATAAGCTTTAATGTGGTATAAATGAAATGAGTATACATTATAAACGAAAATTTTAAACAAAATTATACCTGTTTACACCTGGCTGCGTATAGGTTGCGGCTAAGCGATCGACGGCAACTGTAAGTTTTCAGATCTTTAAATACACTGTTGTGTAGTGGTGTAAGTTTTATTCCCATAAGATGTAAACGAAATATTTATCTAAAAGTCAATTAATAATATTTTAATTAATAATACTGGCGGGCAATTTTTAGTTGGCACCTGATGAAAAATGACTTTTCCTAGTTGTAAAAATACTTAAAAATTAACTCTTGATAATCTAAATTATTAATGTACTAATTTAGCAGCCGGATCCTGTACTAATACAGATTGCAACCCACCCTTGAATCTGTTTTTCTAGCACGAATTCTTATCCAACAAATTGAATATTGATTCGAGAGGATTAACAGATATCGAACACCTAAGCCACGCATGCATTTATCAAAACAACGTCTAACCTTTAGTCATCACACGTAGATGAATCGACAGGCATCTCATCGACCAAAATCCGTCCGGTGGTTGGGGTGTTTTGAGGGTATAAAGAATCCTACACATGTACACGTTGGGATACGCGTGAAAAACGTAACCCTATCTTTTTTGCCACGGAGTCGGGTGAAAAGAAGTGTGAGCGGTCACAAAAGACTAAGAAAATAATTAATGTGAGTTGTAGTAAAGAATTTGTCATTACAGATTACTTCTAAACACATAAGTTATATACATTTTAGTGATCGCTTTTTAACATTCTTCATTTAATACCCTACTCAATATGTTTGGTGAAAAGTTTGTTTTCAAAATGTAGTTCTAAAAATCCGCCATTTTGACTTTTATAATTTTAACATACCGAATGACACGCACGATTCCAAAACTTATCTATCGACATACAGGTTTAACACATAACTTTTCTTTTGAGCTTCTCCGTATTTGTGTGAAAATATTTCTGAAAGATCTTTAGCTCTGGACAAAGAAATATATATGAAGGAAAGAAATATACCTAATCTTGACAAAGAATGGTGCTGACACATGCGATTCGAAGTCCCGCGGTCGCGTGCGCCGGCCGCGACCGCCGCTCGAATAAAACTCGCGCAGAAACAAAGGCCTTACGTTTTTTCCAAAGAAAATAAATGTATCAGACGACGCGATCGCGCCGCACCGGCGACTCGGGGGCTATTTGTACGGGAGCCGGCGGGCGCGGCGCGCCTTATTGATTTACCGTCAGACCGTACGATCCGTTATGCACTCTCTTCGTAGTCGACGTTAGGTCTATAATAAATGCTGGATTTTGCAGTGCGGTTTTAGCCTCACGTCGTCGGTTTGTTTCGAGGTGTTGAACTTTGTGTCGCCGATACAAAGTCGATTGTCGCATGTCGGGGCGCCCTCGGCGGCCGCGTCCTTCCCGTTTCCGCAGGTGTTTTCGCCCGTCAGCGCTCTGCGGCCTTCGGCATTTGCATAAGCTGTGAACACGTGTCAACTCTATACACAGACTACGTTGTGTGTGCCGATTGACATATGCATATGAACGCATTGTTAAAGATTGCAATAGAGTATTCATTTAGCACACAGCGTTCAATACATAAAATGGACACTCGCAACCTTACACGAGTCGCTGGTGCGTCGCCGGCATTTTATAAAGAAATATGCTTTTTTTTAAAATCTCTTTGACGTAGTTGATTGATAAAATTGCCGATGGTAACTCATTTCAAACTTTTACTGAACGTAGCAGAAAATTGAGCACGAAGCGTACAGTGGTAAGAGCTTAATCTCATCAAAATCATGATGAGATTATTTCCGGCGAGCAGAACGATAATGGAATTTAGCACGAGGAAAAATATTGAATACTTTTAGAGTATTGCTGCTAGAACACTCCCTATAGTATATTCGATAGAGCATGCACAAAGATGTTAAATCTCTCTCTAAAGCCGCCTATTCGAAACGCTCGTCGTTGGGTGCGGTTCAGAGGCAAAACTGTTGTCGAGATGCACCCGCCTTTCATGCGCTTTATAAAGTGTAAGGCGCGGTCCGGCTCTGGGCACTTTCGCATTCTATTGAACATGCCAAAATTTCTACAAGCTAGTTTCAATTTGCTTTCCAAACTTGGGCGCTTCTCAGCAAGTTCGTACCGAAGATCCCAATACTCGGTGCGGCACCGGTTTTGAAGCAGTGAAAAGGGACAACGGTTAATTTGACTAGAGTTAAAACGTCGTAAGGCAATTCGCCCACGGCCATGATCGAGCTCCGCACCTTTCGGTTCGAAACCGGTGCTCTCGACCGCTGAACCACGACCGCTCAGGAAACTTGGTGAACTTAAACACGTGTAATGCCAATCGTAGGGTCTCTCGCGAGTTATGTGAAGTTCTCCGTCAAGCACGGTTACCGAGAACGTCGGTCTCCGGAGGCCGTGCGCTCGGCCGGCGCGGGCGCCGGTGCTCATGCGACTCGTTAAGGGCTGGGATTAATCAGGTTGTGGGATTGCGAGTGTAATTTACGCGATATCTCCAGAGAGCTCGCCGTGCGGTTTTCATGGTTTGTTTGTGAGTATTTTGTAATTGATTTATAAATTTCGGTTAGATGTGTACTGGATTCGAAATACAAAATTAATGTTTATCTTTCGCTTATAAACACCACGCACGTACTTGCGAGACTACAGGAATAGGTTTATTTTAGTTATTTTTATTTTATGTAACAGATATTTGAGATATGAATCTGCAGATTTTTAACAATCTATTTATATACCTTCAAATTTCGCTTAATAGAGACAAAGTTGAAGAATTACTATATTGTCTTTACTTATTCATAAAAAATTAAATAAGTCCAAAAAGTTATTTTGATTAATATCATAACTGTAATAAACATTAAAGTTTATTTGAAACATCTTTGGTACTTAGAATAATTAGTGATGCCCAAGTCTGATCATGAGATTCTTTAGCGACCGCGTTGGAATTGCAATTTAAAAAGAATTTATTAAAAAAATATTTTACAAAAGTAGGTCATTATGTGCTGTCTTTGAATGTAGGGCTCACTGAAGAATAATCCTGACGCATTTATTATATTCACCGGAAGTTGATCCTGTAACTTTTTACCTGTGGGCAAATGTTTGCACTCCAGAATACGAAGACAGAGATGATAGGTGGCTCTAAAATTTTAATTTGTAAGTATTAAGTCGTGTTTGTCGCTTTTTTGAAACAAAACCGAATACAAATTCTAATAAATCATTTAAAATTTGTACCAATGTCGCACCCCTAATACTCTAGAACATGAGTGTAAAATTCCTCCATAAACGTCTACCATTTCTCCTCTCGCCCACAGTACAGAGTTCGAGTATAGACTCGGCAAGTGAAAAAGAAGGTAATAAGTGCACTAATAAAGAGTAAGTACCCATTTAAAGAGTCTATCAGACGTACGGCGGCGGGCGCCGGCGGGGCTCTGCGACTCGGAGCGCCTGGACGCGCACACCGCGCTCGCTAAAGAATATCGCGGAACGGCCATAATGAAGCTTACTTCGTGAGCCTTAAGATCTAAAAATGAACGGACCGATATTCGTACTTAGCTCTTTCTCGTCGATTCCGATTCAATAGCATGTAGACAATTTCCCGTCTACTTGTCTTTTAAAATCCTTTATTCGGAGAATGAAGAATTTTATAGAAGACGTAATGAAGGGTGGAAGCGGTTTTCATTCTTCACGAAATCCTAGGCTTTGATTACTTGAAACTGGTACGCGTCACGAGTGTTCACGACGATTGTGAAAGAATATGATGTGGAAAATTAAAATGTTTCTAGTTTTGGTCTTCGCGGTATTGTAAAAAAAACTAACGTATAGAAATATTGATAAGACGAATAGACCGCCGGCCTACATGCACATCACGGGGCGTTGACGCAATTTTCCCTTGACCGACGTGCATTCCATGTTCACATGCTGAGAAACACATAAAGCCACCCCTTCACAAATATACGTGGAATAACAAACAAATTATTCTATTTTTTTTTAATAATTCAACAAAATCAATGTATCGGTTGCATTTTTTACTTCATTTACTCGGTTACGGCAAAGCCAGGGTTATGATTTTAATAGTGTGTTTGTATATCATACAAGTTCAATATGGGGTCTACAATACGGCTTGAAAAATATTAAATTATCCGATTCATTCATGTCTCCTAAAAACCATTCGTAAGGAGTGTGTACTATCCACATGTTAATGATACAATGATGTCATATTGTTTTATGCTCTTTTTGTCTCATTTTGCCTTTTACTCGAACTTGTCCGGAATCGTGATAGAAGATACACGCGACATAAATATAACTGTAATGACCTGTGTTTGAAGGCAGGTCCATTTTACGATGAGACGTTGCCAACGTCTTCATCTCCCGTTACGTTCTGTTCGACATTTGCTAAACCGATGTGATATCAAAGAAAACTGAAACAAGAAAAGTAACAAATTGTGCAATATTTAGAGTGAGAATGGACAAGTTTTTTAAAATCACATTTGGATATTTTGTTTTAACTCTTCACTATTTTCGAATAAAATCAATATTCTTGTCGGCGAGGTTCCAATTTTATCTCTATCATTTATAGAGTGTGACTTTATTCGAAGGCCTTTTAAGACAAGCCGGGTATTCTTCGACCATTTTCGCTTTATAGGTTAAAATCCACATAGCGCTGATTCAATCTTATTTACTCGTAATCAAATGGCACATATACCTCATCGAACAAACTAATTCTTTATCTATACAAAATTTTAAAAATAATCAAAAAAATTAGGAACTGCCGACAGATTTTTCGTATTGCAGACAGTTTTTTTTTTGTATTATCGAATGTATTATTTGTACTACGTATTAGACTTCGCAGACCGCACATTGACTCTGGTCAACAGAATTGTACTGTAATCAGTACACCTTAATTAATGTGGCTTCAACATTCGTAGCGTGTGGTTGCACGGTAGGTGGCGTTATTATTACAAAAAACCGAATGAAATTGTGAACCTGTATGCAGATTTGCATACTGTAATATTTAATTCTGTAATATTAGTTCACATTACAATTGTTAATGAATAAATGAGTGTTTACACACATAAGTTTAATGTTTTGTTGAATTTTCGATAGATACGTAATTAATTGAAGCGAGTCCGAAATAATATTTTTATAACGTATGATATAAATGAATAACATTTTTGTTAACATATATTAAAAAAAATTATCCCATGTATCGTAAAAATGCTTGCGTGATTATCTTGAAAAGTAGAAGCTATTCACCCTCTCTAAGGGCACATGTTTCACTAAACCCTATAATAAGCGTCTCCTTTACTATGCGTGAAATGTATTCCTTCCGGCGTTATCTCGGCGCGCGCCTTTCAGCCGGGCGCCCTCCGGCGCGGGCGCGTGTAATTTGTTTATCGGCCCTAATGCCTTCCTTAGATTGCGCCATCGTCACATAAATCAGCCCTTTATCCTTTTCTGTGACCTGGTCGGGGCGAGCCCGGAACAAATAGGGCCGTACCTCCGCCCTGCCACCTCACTACACCCGCTGCGATTGTGGAGTGGCCGTTCTGCTTGTGGCCTGATCATTCGCCTTTCGTGGACTATCCCAGGGTTATTTGAGCCTGCGTCTTCTAAAACATCCCCCCTGCTATTGTCTGAGGTGAATAATTTGTTTACAGAAATTATAACAGTACCCTAGATCTGAGTGTTAGTTCTGCCTATTGTCTGCATTAAGTAGATGTGTAGTAAGCTTTTTGGTCCCTGTTCATTACACCGGTGATTCTGACTCAGAAATCTATTATCGATTGTGGATAAATATGTAATTGTACAACTTCAAATTTCTATAAATAACTTTTTTACTAAATTCTTCCTTATATTCAATTATGGACTTATAAATTTGTAAATAATTACTATTTGTATTTTATTTCTCTCTCAATAAAAAAAAATGTATCTAATACTTTATATACTGAAATCAACAAATAGTAAATTTTTATTTTGGACAATAGTATACACCACGTCGTTACCTGTAAATTACTTTATTTTGTCTTTCATAAAAACTTGTGCTAAAATTTGGTTGCCTGTAAAGTCGGTATACGGGCGAAAGTTTTACGTGACAACGACTTTGAATGGTAAAATCATTTTAATGTGAATATTCATTCGTATAGTAGGAAGAAGGATGAAATAATAGTAACAATTTAAAACATTTATTTATACAAAATTATATTTAAAACATTAATTTATACAAAGAATCTCGCACTGAATTTCATATTAACAAAATTTTATTTTTACCTTTACACATACATACGTATTTATATACAAATATACATACAATAACTTGCATTTGCAAGCTAATTCTAGTGCTGCGCGCGCGGCAGACCGATCATAGTTGAGTGGGAGAGAGACGCAGCGGCAGGCCTCTCTGTTCGGTGACTCATCGTTACGTTACCGAGCGTTACACTTTCAAAGTGACTCCCAGCCGCAACCTAATTTAAGACGGTTGTCGTCAAAATATAAAAGGCGGTTAAGAATTTTCTTAATCGATAACGAAAATGCATCGCACTGCTGAAACTACTTAAACTGATACGCTTATACTAATCTCTCGAGAAACTCTTGATCCTTTCATCCAGTTCTGAGCCGCAAATAGAGGTTTGTACCGCTAAATAGCCGGTGTCGAGCGCGCCGGAGCCGGCGCCGGCTACGTTCGATGAAAGATAACTTTCCGCGTGCCCAGCCCGCGACTCGGTGAGAAATATCTCTATTTTCTCAATCTACATCGATAAAATAAAAGGTTGTGTTGTCAAGGAAAACCCTCTTAAAAGGAAATACTGACCCCGTTTCCTATGTCCTACAATAGAAGCATTAACGGTCAAGGAGTGTGTAGCAGCTTACGTTCTTGATTTAAAAGGATTTCAGTCAGTATTTTTTTTGTTCGTCTGAAATCTATTCACTCCCTATTGCAGAATGAAGCTGGTTTTCCATATTAGGTAAGTTGTTCTTGTAAAGTGAGAAGTTACGAGTCACTACTTTGCACTATATGTATTTACATACTTTTACACAAACTGTGACTAATAGTTTCACGCGAGTACTTTAGTTTCAAATAATCAACATTTGGTTGATTATCGGACGTTAGACCTTTCGTTACTCGCATCTGCCTCATACGTTTCTTTCATTAGTATTATTTCGTTCATCTCCTTCAAGTGGCTCACCACTTCAACTTACCGATCCATTCAATCCATTAAATTTTCTCTCAAATCACACAGTTCCCTAACGTTACTGTTCGTTCTTCATTCCACACTTATTGTGTAGTAATCACTGCCTCACTGCGTTGATTTTACTTTCTGCCACCCAACTTCCGCTACCGTGTGACTAGAAACAGTTTTTTTTTTTATACAAATAAGTAACTGCGCTCGTCGTAAAAGACTTTACCTGTGCCATGTGCAAAATTCTATCCGTGATCTTTCAGGGATTTTATCTATACCGAGATATACAAACAGTTCGATTTGAGTTTGATCCTCAGCGTATACCTAGAGCGCACTATAAGTTTCTGGAATTGGCCACCTACAAAACTTAAAAAGTAATTACGACATTTGAAAATGGAACTCATTGGCTGTAGAATACAGTTTGTTTCATCTAACTGTCAATTGTCTTTACATTGTGGTATCATTTTAAAAATTTCGCGTTTTCATTATTATGGATTTAAGTCGTAAAAATTTTTGTAGTATGGTTTTCTATGATTTTAATTGTAATTTGACTGCTCAGCAAAGCGTCTCTCAGCTTTGAACTGCTTTTCGCAATGAAGCACCATGAAAGATAACTATTTATAACTGATTTACAGAATTCAAACGCGGTCGTGTCAATCTTTGACGAATTTCGCGATGGTCACCCGTCTATTACTGTGAACAACAAAAATACTGATACAAACAATTATGTGACCTGCCATGAGTTTCGGCCATCCCTAGGCATAGACATGACTCAAATACAATCAATTCTACACAAACACTTGGGTATGAAAAAGCTGTACGCGGCGGATCCTACACAGTTTGACTAGACTCCAAAAACGGACCGCGTCCCTCCGTGCAATGCTATGCTCACCGGATTCAAAGGAGGGGCTTCAAATTTGGTGTAGGGTTTATATCCTACACCAAATTTGAAGCCACTCTTGTTGTTATTAACAACAGACAAACATGGATTTATTGATAAGACCCCAAAACAAAGCAGTAATCGATCGTATGGGTCTATCGAGATGAGCCGAAACCAACCAAAGTGGCGCGCGAGCGAAGCACCTCTATGCAGATGATTGCTTCTTTTTTTTTTAATAAAACTGAACACGTGGCTACTGTTGCTTTAAATAATTGTTGTCCGTAAATATTGATTGGTAAACGACCATTTGTTCGATGGAAGTTATTGACAAACTACGTAAAAATAACCGTAAATGTCGTATCATCTTGCACCACGACAATGTCTCAAAACAGTTCTCATACGGCCACAAAGACTAAGAAATTTTTGAACGAGGAAAACGTAGATCTTACGAGAAATCCTGTATAATAGTTCCGACCTGGCACCGGGACTTTTTTTTTGTTCGCGAAAATTGAATACCAATTACGCGGTCAACGATTTCATCACCGGAAGAAGCTGTCGAAAAGTAAAAAGTGCATTTATGCTAACGGAGAATATTTTAAGAAACACTCAATTCATTTTTGTCCATTCGTAGTAATTTTCGCTCATTCATTCTAGAAATTTTCAGTGCACTCTACGTATGAGAATCTAAATGATCGATCGAAGCCAAATTTCTTCATCTATAAACATATTCTTATACATATTTGTCGCCTTATAATTCTAAATATGATTGATTAATATATATATTTGTGTATGTCTTTAGCGTCATAAAGTATACAAAATCGATTAAAACATAATAGACTCGAGTTCACAAATAGTTTGTGTCCTTTGTATTTGTGTTATACATCTATATTTTAGTATAGATGTATCCAAAACACCAAAAACTTGTCTTATTTTTGTAGTAATAATTAATAATAATAATATAAACTCACGCCTATTTCCAAAAGAGTAGGCAAAGACTATAGATTTTCACATGGTATGATCTTTGCCTTTGCGTGGTAGTAATAAATAACTACAAAAATAATATACGTTTTGGCAAATGATATGAATTATATAATGTCGGTTATTTTATCATGTTCAAATTTATGAAATCAGGCTTGTTTATAATTTCACTCCAAATTATTTGCATTATTGTTGTAGTGGTGTCCGAAATCAGATAACGACCTATTTTCTCGGGAATCCTGCTCAGCCGTAGCAGCGCCATGACGGCAACTGCGGGGCCCCAATAGCCGATTCGGTTGCCCAGCGGACCGATCAGAAATTGTCTCTGGAAACAGACGAGACTGCGACCGGCAACCTCGCACGGGGTATGGGTGGCTCGCCCGCTCGCCCCGCCGCCCGGAGCGGCGTGCGGAGATGCCATCACGTCGGGGTAATTGAAAAATAATGGCGCGGGCCGCCGGCGCACTCTGTTATTGGGGACAAATGCGCTTCCAACTTCAGCATTCCGCTGCAGAGACTGGCGCGCGCGCCGCGATGGGATTTACTCGGTTTAAAAGCGCCCGCCGATGCTCTCGGGTCGTTATTTGTGTTCAGAATGTATCGAATGTTCGAGTGCATTTCGTTAATGTTTAGAGGTGGACGTTATGTAGTTTTTTTTGTAAAATTGATTAATAGGTGGCTAGGCTAATATGAGAACTTTAGGTGGCAAAATTTACACTTTACAACAAATCGTGACAACAGCTTGGTATTAAAACATGTTCGTCCACGATTCAACAAACGCGAGTACTCTGATGAACTGTGTTGTTTAGATTTTGCAAGTCACGTAAAGATCGAAATATGAATCATAAGTTGTTTTTAATGGGGCAAATGATAATAATCATTAAATATGTTAATAAAAAGCTCCAAGCAATGGAAAATATCTTGATAAAATCCGAATATCGAAAAAGTATCATCGAGATGTTCCAGGACTGAAAACCACGACGCGATACTTTGATAAATAATTTGTCCTTGAAGGGCCCTACAAGAGACCTGTGACCAGTCGTGAGATGTTTTTCTGCGACTACAAATATTGAATTAGGTAATAATGAGATAGAGAGCTAATTGCGAGGCAAAATGCGTCTTTCATTCATTATAACTTTTTATACACAACACTGTTCAATTTATTTCTGGGCTTAAAAATCTTTCAAGTTAATTTGACTTTAAAATAAAAAAAAAAAACCTTCAAATAATAATAAATCTTAAAACAACTAATGAAGAAATCACAAATACTTCAGAGCTTTAACTTTAATTTATATGTTTAAGTTATTTATTGATTACGGAAGACAATATAATCAAATTTAAATGAAAATATGTAATTTTGATATTCTTAAATAAAACCCAGTAAATTGACGATAATTAAGTCCATATAAACCTTCGATTACATAAATCTCTCCCATTATCACTTTAACAAACAACTCGAAACTGAATCCATTTGGCGATTAGCAAGCGCTTTGTCCACACAGACGTCGTGATGCCCGAAGACAAACTCGACTAGACCAGCATCTCGATCTCAACAATTCAGCTAAATGAATGTATCCAATCCTATCCTATAAGCCAACAACGGCATTCATTAAATAGATTTAGTTAACACGCGAGGCATGTTTGCGACGTGAACGACCCAGTGTTTAGTTAGAGGAACGCCGCCCGCGCGCCGAGGACTCTTGCAGGCCTAGGACGTTGGGTACTGTCTCTGGAGAATATTATTTTGATTCAAGTGTGATACAATACTTATGTGGCTGCATAATTTGTGGTGTAACTACTTTTTTTACGATGATATTTCAAATAAACATCTTTTTCCCAAAGAATTTCCATGAATAATCTTCTATGACGTTAAAATTGCTTCTGTGCCAATCCGTTTCAAGGCAGATATTAAGCAGTGATTTTGAGATTTTTATCCTATTAAACATTAAAACCTCGGTAAACAGGAAACTTGAAGTACAAAGAATAAAGGCCGCTTACAAAACAACGCTTCTGGTATAAAAGTTCGGATAGAGAATGGAGAAGAAGAGAACTAGTTACTAAACAGAAATAGAAAATAATATAGTTACGAAAGAAGCTATTTATCTGATTGAAAGCATCCTTTTATTTATACTAGTAGATAAAAGGTACATTTATATATAGTAGATATAACCACATACAAACACAGAAAGGGAAAGAAGTCCTGATAAAATTTGAGGAATCACATTATTGTTAATTATCAATTTTGTAAGCGTAAAAAACGTCATGACAATAGCCGAATAAATCACAAAGTAAAAGTACACGGCCGAGGCCCCGCGGGTCGAAGTGAGTTCGTTTCACGATCTTCGTGTTCGTAATTAACGGCGGGCGGCGACATCTGTCGGCGGTTTATCATTTTCAGACCTCTGAAAAATTAGCGGAACGTGAATAAAAAAAAAAGGGCAGCGAGGAAAGAAGGCGCCGCGGAGGAGGGGGACGACGTGCGCGGAATGCAAAGGGAAAATATCGGCCGCGTTCCCGTTCAGAACACAAGATAGATGTGACTTTTACCTTGCAGCGCGGGGCGCGGGCCGATCGCTTTGCTCACCAGCGGCGGTACTGCCGCACAAGCAGGCAGTACTGCCACGCGTACGATTGCCGGTTCTGCAAGCGTTTTTCCAATGTGCTCTAAGTGGTTTGTAATTAACTCGAAGTGTTGTGTCATAAAGGGTTGCTCGACTCAGTATTGAAAAACGATAATGAACAAATTTACACACGAAATAAATGGGAAAATTTGTTTCAAACGGATTTTGAAATACATTAGGAGGAGCGTTCACTCGCTTATAAGTGAATTTCCTTCGGTAATTTTAAATGTTGATTCAACTTCACAATTATGTAAATGAAAGTTTTCGCGCGTGACTTTCCAAAGCAACTTACGTTTGGATAAACCTACGCGTGCAGCTTACGAACTTAAATCAGAAGCAGACGTGGTGGCGTGCGGCCGCGCCGACCGAAAGGTTAGGCCGTTTTATATTCCAATGAACGTGGTCATTTAGTTATTACGTTAAATTTGTTACAATGTTGAAATTTATTTTAATATGTTTTCATGTAGCTGTGGAGTGTTTATTCTATACTACTTCATACACCTTTTTCATTTATTTCTGTGATTTTGTATATTCCAATAATGTATGTAAAATAATTTTGGTATGAAACCATTTGAAAGGCCGCTTAAAAAAATCGTAAATTTATATTATTGTGTACACCATAACGAACTTAATTTTAACTTATCGTTATAATTAATAGAGTCGTCGGTCCATTTTCACGGAGTTGTGCTATCAAAAGCACAACTCTAGAGAGTATCCCCGCAAATTGATCATGCTGTACGCGATTTATGCGCATGATAAATGGTTAGCCGCCTCCACTCCAGACAGGGATTCTTTGGTATTTTTGTAGTAATTTATTTGTGTTTCGAGAGCTCGGGTGGACTGAGAGAAAAGACAAATAGGTTGTCGTCCGGGGCTCGGGCCGCGCGCCGCCCGCCTTTGATTTTTCTTCGTTTTCTTTTATTACTTAACATTAATTACTGAAACGACCCGGGGAGGTGAGCTCATCTTCTGTCATCGTTGCAAATCTCACGTCATTACAATAATAAAAAGCACTAAATAGTTTTTAGGATTCCGTAACCCCGATAAGGAAACGCAACCCGTATAGGCTCCCTCTTCTGTTCTTATGTTCTTCCGTCGAAGCCTATTTTCACAAATTAACGGACTATAAAACGTGCGATTCGTTGCATGTACAGAGTTGAGGGACCGGATCACGCCCGTGTATCGTCATAAAAAAATTAAAATTTTAAAAGTTGTAAAGTAGTGGAAGGCCAATCAGAAAATAAAAATAAAACTTTGTTGAGGTACATCATGTGACGTTTTAAGTGGTGGAATTTCTTGCGATTAATACGAATAATGTTTTTTTTATAATTTTTAAATGTAAACGGTTCTCCCATAATTTCAAATCTACTGAGCTTAAAACTTCAAATAAAATGTGGAATATGAAATATACTTTCTATAAAGGTCATTCGTAATTTATAAGAAAACCTAAATGAAATAGTGATTTTCTCAATCCCCACAGAAAATGCAAAATAGTTGTGAAAAGAAATTGTGTTTAACGAACATGATCTCATTTTTAATTTCCCGGTCTGTTTCGCAAATGGATAAAATTCTAGTAGATAATAGTCTAGTAAAGTGAAAAGATAATAGTCTAGTAAAGTGAAAAATTTTTATGTATGCGATTTGCACTGTTTCTTTTTTCATTATTTTTGGCTGATAGTTAATTAGGAATTCTGTTAGTTAACAGTCAACAACTGTAGGTGAACTGGATGACATTCCTATTTTTTAGATTACGTCTTAAGTGGAATATGACAATAACCTGAATCGTGCCTCTTTTGTAAGATTCTTTTGTATATAAATCACAAAACAAGGGAATATTTTCTAAATGATTGATTACGTCACGAGTCAAGTTTCTCCATTAATATTTTATAAGAAAAATGTATCGGATAAAACGGCCGGTTGACGTCGCCTCCGATTGCTTTATGAAATGTTTTACGCTTGTAAATCGACGGAATACAATTTGTATTAGAAAGAAATTCATTAAAGAAAAATAAAATAAAATTAATGTTTCATTGAGATCCCTCCAAAATTTTTTTTCTAAGGTATTTGATTTAAAAAATAATGCTATGAATATAAATTGATACAATTCATATTCACTACATCTTTCCAAATTTCGGTTCAAATTCTTAGATTAAAAAAAATCACACTTAACGCATTCCTTAGATATATAATTGAAACTATTTCTAGTGTTTTTTTAAGCAACATTCGTAAAAACGATTCAATCTGAATATTTTATGAAATTTTTTATACATAATTTTACTTTTTATCGTTTAATCTTCTCAGCATTAGTTGCAAGGCATGAACATGCACCTGTATAAACTATGTTGTCAAAACGCCCCCCTGCCGACCACGGGGCGCCTCTATGTAACTAGTTATATAGAGTCGCTATAACTAACTATTAGGTTACAACTGCCAAGCTCCCTTTCTTTAATGAATGTCTTATTGCCTGTGATAATTTCCTACATCGTTTCTCCATGGTGTACAAGTTTTGATCGAAATGTTTTGTTCTTCAATTAAGCGAATAATATTTGTTATTTACAACCTGCGCGTGAGTTATAAAATTAATCAGCGGGTACGAAGTCACATCTCTTCTGTCGTTGGCGGCCCTTACATCTACGAGGGCATCGCTGCTTTTTTGTTAAAGTTTACCAAATGCTATATGCGAACAGTTCCTGTGTAGCGGCACATTGAAGATGGCAAAAGTAGTATAGCTCAATTTCATTCAATTCATCTAATTCATTTATATCTTTATTTGATACGTTATAAATATCACTTGAAATATGTGGCAATATTTTAAGAACTGCGTTTTGCATCTTTGCCACCTTACCACTCGTTCGGAGGACAGTTTTTCCTAAAGAAAAAAGAGAAAAAACTTGAGGGTAGGTATTTTTAAATTTAAATATATCATGTTATAGGATGAAACATGTATAGATTTAGAACATAAAAAGACAAACCAGCAAGGGGTCGAGCTGATGATGTCCATGAATATTTCTCCTCTAAATATTCACAAATTGTATGATACCCTTTTTTAAAAAGTATTTACTTAATAATGATTTTAAATTTGTTTAAGGATGGATTTTGAATATTTTCAGGGACCTTATTGATCATGCGCACTCAGAGTCTCTAAATGAATTTGTTTATGTGGTCGACTAACATGTAAACGCACTTTATTTTTATTTCTCATATTGAATTAACATCTTTTACTATTATTTTTCGAACATTCCTATACTTTTTTCACATGAATTAAAAATTTCATATAGAAATTGAGATGCCAGAGTTAAATACTAATTTCATTAAACTTAGTTCTAAAAGATGCTCTAGGTCCCAGCCTGTAAACGGCCCGCACAGCTCGCTTTTGCCGCACGAAAATTCTATTAATATTTGCGGCATGTGCTCAGAGCAAGATGCCGTACGGCATCAAGCTGTGCTAACAACGGAAACAAATCCCTCAGGCTGTTTGGATATACATAAGTTTCTTATCTTTTTTCTCTTTCTTTTGAAACAATGTTGTGAAAATATTGACAAACACTCTTATATCCAGTCTGTATACTACTACTTTTACGAAGTAATAAGAAGTGTACTGAATAATATACTTTTCGTTACACATTGTTAAGCATTTATTTATTTAACAGCTTTTAAGCTATTGAACCGATCGATTACGAAATGTGATAAAATCTAAAGATTGTTGTACTGCGTCTAACACAAGCTCCATCATATGGTAATTATTGCGCCAAAATAAATAAAAATATTATGAGCTCTAGATTTTAACAGCAAAATCGAATTGGGAATACCTCACAAAAAAAATGTTATATTGTTTTAGTAATTTTTGTCTATCCAAAAGTTTTTCAAAAAAAATTAATTGTCTTTAAACTTAAAAAATTCAAAAATAATTACATTAACTCAAATATTCATCAGTTAGAATAACTCAAAAACATCCATGTATGCTTAATACTAAAGTTTTTTGAGCTCCTTATTATGTAATGAATTAATTTGTCATAATTTTCAAATTCAGTTTACAGTGAGTATTCAAAATTACGATTTAATACTAGTCGGTTCGGCAGACGTTGCTCAAATTCAAATTCAAATGTACCTTTATTTCTAGGTCATGAACAACAATTGAAATACGTCGCAATACTTTAAGAATTTACATTTTCTACTTAGTTTTACCTGTTTATTCTTTACTACGTGTTCAGATGACAGTTTTTCCTAAAGAAGAACGAGTAAGAAACATGATCGTAGCTCTTTTTAACCGACTTCAAAAAAGGGGAGGTTCTCAATTCGACTGTATTTTTTTAATTCTTATTTTGTTTGTTATCTCAGAACTTTCTACTAGGTGAACCAATTTTGATGATTCTTTTTTTTTGAAAGTTAGTGCTTTCCGTGTGGTCCCATTTAAATTTGTTCAGTTCTGATAATAGCATCTATGAGAAAACCATGTAAGTCGTAAATTTGCATCATATGCGCGACAAATAGAGGAATAACTCAATATCACATCAACCGATTTCGACGATGCTTTTTTTTATTGGCAAGGGTGTACTTTAAGGGTAAGTTGATGAGAGTTTGGTTAAGTTCTGTTTATGGGATCCATAACAAAGTAACGTAACTCTTCAATTCTTAGGAGCAAATTATCGATACTCGGCCGAATCTTTTATAAGCTATCCGGATATTTGAGTCACCTACCGTAACGTCGTTATGGTCAAGTAATTGTCGTAGTCGAATATGATGATCAATGGAACTTCTTAATGGCGTACAGTAATTATGTTATCGTAATAATTTGACTGACTTAAGTTGTCTAATATTTTTCATTTCATTTTACCTAGGAGAACTCTAAAAAATATTTTGTTCATTGTTTGTTATTCATAGGTATGTGTTGAGTTAAATTTGAAGTAGATAGGTACCAACCTACCTACTTGCTTGGTAAACACATAGATCGTACCTACATATTGATGAATAGAATAAGTAAGTTGATTATTAAGTTGTGTAGAAGAATGCATAATTATTTTCTATTCTTTTTAGTACATATTAATTTGTTGTGGAATAGTTTTTTTTTGAAATCGGTTTTTATTGGTGAAAATTTTTGTTTTTGTCAATGTGGACTATTTATTAAGTGCAAAATGAAAACCCTCTCTTGTCTTACTTCGGTTTGAAATTTAAGCTCTCTACCTTGATCCAGAGCGGAGTGGGGGCACTGGACGTCTTCATCGCTTCAGTGATAACCTGCTAGCTGAACGTGCTCATCGGCTTACGGAACAATTGCTTTAACTTGATTTTACTAAAAAGTCTTATTAGTTGAGTCGTTTATTTACAGGTATCAAATTCGCTACTTTCCGATTCGAAATCAACGCACTGGTAAATGTGCTACTTAGGCTTTATTAAACGTATCGCTCAATTATCACGTTTTTTATGCAGAACCTGATTTGCTCTAAAATAAAGAAGATTTAGTCACTGATGAAATAATTACGGGAATTATTCTATGTACACATCCCGGTGCGCGTGCGTGGCCTGTCGTCGGCGGGCGCCTCCGCGTATCGCCTCTGAGACACGATCGAAGCCTCGTCAAGTTCCGGGAGCGCACGGCTGATGGGACGGGAAAGCGTTCCCGGCCAACTTTTTCCATATATCGTACGCGAGGCGAGAGGGCGAGCAAATAAAGCTCTTCGCGTTTTAATTGGACGCCGGCTGAATTGAGAGCTTCGCCGAGGCCGCCCCGCGCCGCGCCGCGAGACGACGACGCCCGCGGAATTTTCAGTTTTAATCGAGTTCATTTTGTCAGACCGGCTGTGTAATTTCTAGAACTCGTAGCCGCCCTAACAAATGATTATCACACTTCGCATTCTAACATATTTCATGTGTAACACACGAAAAGAAATATACTCGTGGTATCTCTGTAATTGTTTTGTAAACGAAAAAATCATAAAGAAAACCATTTGTGTCAATATATAAATGTAAGATGGAACGATAACCACACGTCTTGAGGGCTAACCAAAATAAAAGCGCGGAAAAGGGGTCGTCAGCGAGTGCCGATGGTGTTGTCGGGTAGAACAAAAACAGACGTGGGAGGTATACACAGCCCATGACCGACAAATGCGGCAAAGCCGTAAAGGAAACAAAGACGCAGCGAGGAAAGAAGAAGTAACGAGTGAAAGTGAAAAGACCGGAGGAGTGGGGTTCAAGTTTGCGCACTGAATATGCAGGAGGATATTTAAAAATCAGCTGGCCCGAATTATTAAAAGTTTAATAATATAGTATATAGACTTGTTTTTAGTTTTCAAGAGCTTTAGAATTTTAAATTTGGTTTTAATTTTGCTTCACTAAAGAGGAAATCTTCTATGACCGAGAGTTATTTCATAGTGTGTTACTTGCAAATTAAGTCTGTAAGGGGTAACACTATGTTAGCGTACGATGTCTGGCTTACGTTAAAATCTGATGTGAATTACAATTTGCCGCGGGCAAAAGTAGCTTTTGCCTGCGGCTCCGACTGTTTAGAAATATTTTAATTCCTTATTTTCTCCATCAAGTAATTTTGTTATTATTGATCCCGTTTTCGGTTTAAATTCCGATTCTTCAGTTACTTAGTTTGGTTTTGTTCTCTATTTCGACTCTGCGTCTCTCTTTTTTCCAATTACAACGTAGAGCTCAATTGCGATATCGATTCCTTTTTTTTTATTATTGTACAGAATCGTATTAGTGGGAAATGTAAAATATCATGCGTATAAAACAAAATAAAAACTCTATTTGTATGCTAAATTTCATCTTAATCCTTCCCGCTTCAATCCTTTAATGCGTGATTGAGTTACAAATGACCAAGCATCGATACATTAGTATTATTTTAACAGTAGTATTATTTGAACAGTATAGTTCGTTTTAATTTACTATGACTTTCTTATTATTAAACTATTATTATTAGTCATATAGCTACAATCGGATTGTCGACACTCTCTCTTACGTTCGCTTTCGCGTTACTTCTCCCTCTCACACCATACATCTGGAAAATTTGTATTTTTCATAACAGGATAATGACTGTCGAGCATTAAAATCTCGGGTTTAAATCGCAGCGTTACCTATCAGGTCCAATTGTAAATCTAAACTATCCTGGGACCCACTCAAATATACCCTAAAATTTTCATCAACATCAATCCAACAGAGCCCGACATACCTTGTTCTAGGAAAAAAAACGCATGTTAGACATTACATATCGTGAAAATATTTTTCATGTTCCAATCTAGTTTGAAAAAATCTAGAACCCGATCGCAGGGTTATCTACCGGTGCCGATTGTGAGTCTAAATCATCTAGGGGCCAACTCAAATATACACAAAGAATTTCCTCAAGCTGTTCAGAAGGAGTTCAATGATAAACACATTTACAAAAAAAATTATATATTGGGTTGGGAAAAAAATTATTTCGTATTTTATAAATAAAAAGTTTCAGTAAAATCTCTTTAGTTGTGCTGTTTATATATCGCTAGTTTTGATACCATTAAATAGATGACTTTAAAAAAGAATAACAAAAAGTAAAAACGGTTCCTGCTTTTACTTTGAAAATGGAAAAAAGCGACACAAGCCGCGAAAAAGTTTGTAACGTTTATGGACCTAATGCAATGTCGGTAAGAGTACTCGTAGCACAAAACTGGCTCAAGCGTTTTCAGTCCTGTAATATTGATGTCAAAGATGAATCTCGCTCTGGTTGATCTGTTACGAATAAAGTCGATGCCATTTTGGAAAAAATAGAGCAAGATCGGATATTTTTTCTTCCGACATAGTTGATGAGCTATTGACCACAAAACAATTTTTATCCTTTAGAAAAAAAAGCTGTATATACAAAAAAGGTACTTGGGTCTCACACGAGCTCACTGAAAGAAATCTAATGAACCGTGTACTCATTTGCGATTCTTTATTGAAACGTGAAGAAATCCAACCAAACATTGCTGAAAAAATTGACCACTGGTGATAAAAAATGGATTACCTACGACAAGAACGTGAGAAAAAGATCATGGTCAAAAGACAAGCATGCTCTACAGATTACAGCGAAACTCGGATTAACTCGCAATAAGTTGATGCTATGTGTATGGCGAGAATGGAAGGGCGTAATTATGAGCTTTACTCATTACGAGCTTTTGTCGTCGGGCAAAACCATCGATTCGTATCTCTACTGCCAACAGTTGATGACACTCAAACAAGAAATAGCGCAACAACCGCCGGAATCGATCAACACAAAGAGTGGGGTGTCTCACCACGACAACGTCAGACCATACACTACTTTAGCCACTCGGCAAATATTGAAAGACTTTGGTCGGGATTTTTTTAATGCATCCACCATATAGCCCTGACTTTCATACTCAGATGTTCACCTATTTCGGTGTCTTTTGAATTCTTTAGGTAGTGTTAAGTTAACATTAAGAGAGAACTATCAAAAATACTTGTTACAGTTTTTTGATCAGATGCCCAAAGTGTTCACAGTAATAGGATTATGTTACAAGCTACAAAATGGTACATATGATTAAAATTGTCTTGAATTTGTATATGAAATACGGAAAAATTACACTCTGTGTATATAATATACAGTTGCTACTATAGCAATTTTTATGTAATACATGTTAAAAAATAGATTTTAGATCCTGAACTATTTAAAATTTACGTGTTCTGACAGTGTTGGCCCCTAGCCACAGCCGGCAGCCGAGACCCTCCAGCGGGGCCGCGCCGCCGTACCTCAAAGTGTCGCGCCGAAACTTTGAAGGCTATAGTGTAAATTACAAGCTCGTCGGAAGCACTTAACTAACGGCTTGGCGAGGAAAGGGGGGAACTGTTTACGAACATTAATATTGTAGTTGGTGTCGTTTGTTTGAAGGCGCTTTACTTTGTACTGAAGCCGCAGCTTTAACCGACGTTTAGAAAGTGTTACCGATTTCATATCTTTTAGTTGATACTTCTGAAGAAAATCTTGCAAAGGACCGAGTTTTATCAATATTATGAACATTGAATGTGACGTCAAGACCTCTCTGCCAAAAACAGATGGCTTTTAGATTTGAGTATTTATTTAATCTTTGGTTCTTTTGAACATATAAATTGAACTATCTGATCTGTTTTTATGCAACTGCATAGCAACTGAGGGCGAGCTTCAGATGATTTGGACCGATGGCACTGAACAAAATACGAGTAGTGCAAAAGGTCTGACACTTTAAATGAAAATCGGCACACGAAGCGTGGCTATTAGGATAAATTTTCAAAGAGATTTACTATAATATCATATTCCTTCCAAACAACGTAACGGTTTTAAGTAAAAGTATTGTGTCAGTGTAAAGGAGCGACGAGTTGTACAGCGGCAGGAAAAACAGTACGAACTGAATCTGAACAGAAATTTAATTTTACTAAAATTCAAAGTTAATGGCGAAGAGAACCTCGAGCGAAGCTCTGGAGCGCGACGACTTCGAAATAACTACATTGTCCGTCTTCGGCGCCGGCGGCAGAATGGACCCGGAGGCTCTTCTGGGGCGGCGGCGCCCAGGCCGAGCGTCCGTCACCGGCGCCGACGCCCGCTGCGGACGCGGCCTTCAGTCGCCGTGACTGCACGAACAGCCGTCGGCTTTTGTGGTTAATAATACTAAACGATACGTGTGCGTATACTGTGAATGTGTACATTTGTACGAAAGGCGTAGTGAGGCGGCGCACATCTCGAAGTACGCGGAAACAGAGCCGTCTTATTATACGTCTTACTCGAGTCTTGCGCGCGAACGTCACTTAGAACTAGCGAGTTCATGTATTATGAATTATCGTTCGCCCTATGCTACGAAGGCTAAGATTGTCAAGAACAGTACAAATTTTCAAAGACATGCGGAGTTCCCGAATTATATGGAATAAGTCCTATATATATAATAATTGTCTAATATTTTATTGTTAGAGTATATTCGTACTATGGCTTGTACAAGCGAGGATGTGTGATTGATATTGATTAAGAAACAATTTAATTATTTCTGCACGATCAAACAACGAAATGAAATCGTCAATGTTGTCTTATACTCTTACTAGCGCTCACCCGTCCGATTTGCTGGGCGTAAATATAAATTTACCTATTTTTGTTATTATTCAAACGTACCCCCGGTTTCGTTCCCGCAAACATAGATTAGAATGAGTTCCTTCACCTTCTACATCGGCTGACTGCTGTCAGTGTTGATCGCGATCACGTCTCTACTGTCGACGTCAGTTCTGGCCCCTGTCGGGTCAGTCCCCGGCGCGCTCTCCATTTCAATGCCGGTCCCGATACCGATCTTGGTCGTCCTTTGGGCGTTAATGGCAGCTATAACAAATTACGATTTACGCTGGAACGGACATCGGAACGACAACGAAATGTATAAATACCATTATTACTCATATTTATAAATTTTGTACATAAAAATAATTTTGTTATATGTGATATAATATAATATTATTATATTAGTCTTATATCCTATTTGAGAACATAATATACCTCTATACAAAATTTGATTACAATCCGTTTAGCCGTCAGTACATGACGATATCCATACAAACACACTTTTACATGTTTTATATTGTAAATGGCCTATTTCCATCTACAAACGGTTTCGCATCGGATGGTCACAGTCCCTTATTGACACGTTCAGTAGTTTTTACGTGATTTAGCTTTAAAGCAAAGAAACTTAATTATATACGAGTATATACCGATATCAAAACGTATCAAATTTCATTTTTTTATCCACTGTAAACAGAGAAAATGAAATTTCTTGATTTTTTGAATACATTTATTACCTTTATATCCTTCAAAGCATGTGATTCGAGGTCTGCTGTGGCCTGATTGTCACATTAAAGAAAATATTTAGTAATTTTCTTGGAATCAAAGCGGGATTAATTCTTAAGACAAACTACAATCAGTTGTAATTTATTAAATGAAAATTAGATAAATACATACATAACATTATCGACATATATTTTCAAAACTATAGAGAATAATTAATTTAGCATTAGTGAAAAATTGAGAAATATTATTTTGTAAAAATGATGTTTTATATAATAACATATGTTAGCGTTTCTGTTGGTTTTGTATTGATTTTAATTAATTTTGTGCTATTAGCACCTAGATATTGATTCCTTTTCGCGGGTAGCTCGTACATCGTAAAATAGTGTCTTCTATTTTTTTCGTGCTCTTGTAATCGATAAGTACCAAAAATAACGAAAATACACATTCACACTATTTCTCAGAGAAGTACGCACATATTATAAATTTCCACAACGTACGACCTTTGCATTTCTCTCGTGCTTCATTGACGCCCATTAAATTAAATTTCGTCGGTTTCGGGTACTTAAAATGTGAGATTTTTTAATGTGCCTCCAGTTTGTTCTGCAAAGGGTTTTCTAAGGTGACCCTTGTCGCTCTTACCGCCACCAACATTTCACCACTATCCAAATTGAAAACAAAATAAATGCGGTAGAGATGAGAACTCTGCGTAATATGTGTGGAGAGTCAAATACACTATTAGGAGTACAAAATAAGTGTCCGCCGTTTTGAGAGAGATGGCATGGCACGAGGCTTACGTTAGAATTCGCAGATGATAACCGGCTTGAAAATTAGGTTGCTCACTCAAGAACATAACCGTATCACATTATTAACTTTATATTAGTATCATACATTTTTTTTTATCCAAAAATGTCTAAATTTGAGCCAAATAAGCGTCGTTTACGCGAATTTTTAATTTACTTCTTAAAAAAAAATCTGCAGCTGAGGCACATCGATTGCTCGTAGAAGCATATAATGAGGCTGCCTTGAGTGACAAAACATGTTGTGAGTAGTTTCATAAGTTTAAAAACGGTGTTTTTAACGAAGAAGACAAAGATCGCAGTGAAAGGTCAAAAAATTATGAGTATTCAGAATTAGAGAAATTGGAGGAAGATTCATTTCAAACACAAAAGGAACTTGCACTTACTTTAAAAGTCACTCAGCACACAGTCTCGCATCGTTTAAAATTGTTAGGCCTGATTCATAAACAAGGTAATTGGGTTCCATACAAATTAAAGCTGAGAGATGTTGAACGCCGATTATGCATGAGTGAAATGCTGCTAGCTAAGCACAAAAAAAAAGGTTTTTACATCGAATCGTCACTGGTATTGAAAAGTGGACACATTATGATAATCTAAAAAGAAAAAAATCATAGGGAGTACCTGGCGACGTGTCAACATCCACAGCAAAACCGGAAATTCATGGAAAAACTTCATGATGTGTATTTGGTGGGATCAGGATCTGGGTGTGGTGTATTATTAGTTACTTAATGCAAGCGAAACAATCATTGGAACTCTATACCGAACACAATTGACGAGATAGAGCTGAGCACTGAAGAAAAAACTCCCTCGATACTGCTCTAGACACGACAAAATTATTCTTCTACATGATAATGCTCGACTGCATGTAGCGTTTACGGTGAAAAATTATTTGAAAACACTTGATTGGCAAGTACTACTCCCCCGCCGTATTCACCAGACATTGCGCCGCCTGACTATCGTCTGTTCCGGTCACATGCTCTGTCAGAGCAGCGGTTCACATCATATAAAGATACCAAAAATTAAGTCGATTAGTGGATAGCTGCAAAAGATAAGGAGTTCTTCAGACTTTAAATCTGAACGCTGCCTTTAAGATGGAAAAAATAGTTGCTACTGATGGATAATACTTCGATTAAAATTAAATACCGTTCTTTCATAATAAATACTATTTCAGTTACAAAAAACGGTGGAAACTTATTTGTACCCCTGATATAATACAATATAAATGTACTAAAATACAAAAGGCTATGTTGCAGTAGTCTGGTCATCTGGAAAGGATAAATGAAAGAAGACTGACAAAAGAAATCTATGAAAAATATTGGATTGATTTCGTCGATTACGGGAAAACTAAAACTGCGGCTCGCCCGCGTGCCTGTGTCATTAATTCCCCATTTTTAATATCGATTTAAATTCCGACTTCACAACCAATTCCGATCTGGTCTTGTTGTCTTTGCCGATCGCGCTATCGTTCTCGGATGTTAATTGATCCCGCTTCCTATGTCGATTACGGTTTCTTATAAATTATGTCGGAAAAATACATTATTGGTTAATGTGGAAATAATAAGTTATGTGGAAATGTATAATATAGTGGAATAAATGTGGAAATAATATATATACAACCCAGAAAATATTCTATGTGTGTAGTGAATTTCATCGAAATCCGCACAACTGCTTATACATAAGTAAGGTGCAAATCACCAAACGTCGTCACATTTGTAATATTTTAATACTACTAACAACAGACGCAGTGAAAAAATCCTATCATAAATTTTGATTTGGTATGACTTTCTTGTTATTAAACCATTTTATTAATCATGTAGTTACAGTTAGGTAATTGATAATTAGTCATGGTAGTACACCACTAACGCCGCTCGTTTTCTGAGCAAATTAAACCAATAAGCACGGCCCACAAAATAAAATCGATAATTCGTCTAATTATGCCAAGTCATACAGATAAACGTACAAAAAGAGATATGGTAACATATTTATATAACACATAATATATTGTATTAAATGACAATGAGTTCTATCAGGTTTTAAATTTCGTCAAAAGTGATTAAATTATTGTCGAGTTACAAGTATATATACAGATAAACAGACAGAAAGATAAACAGACAGTAGCTTATATATTACAAAATAATATGCTCTCGTAGTACTCCAAAGATATACTGCAGGAATTGTAAGTAAATAAATCTTTACTTACGATCATCATCAACAAAAGTATTAAAAGAGAATATGGTTCAGTCACTAGTTATTTATTGAGAACGAACGTTGTTAACATTCGCGCAGCTTAAATCATGACATTAATAGGAATGTCGTGGAGAGATAGTGCTATTCCGAAATCTATAGGTGGAAAAAAGTTAAATTATCCATTGAGTTCAGTTTTTGTTTTTGCGTTTTTGTTGAGTTGAGTTTTTGCACTATATCTCTACTTTTTATTTAAATAAAAAAATAATATAGTAATCAAAGAAAATATTTAACTAACTTATTATAGTATTAAATAAAATTGTAATAAAATTTCACCGCATCAACCCATTGATTCGTTGAGGTATATTCGTGATAAAAATTGAAGAAATAGCAAATGATCTTTAATTTAATGTTTATTTCCTATAAATTTCTAAAATAACAATAAGCTCACTTGCAAATGAAGTACAGGCGTCGCCGGTCAAATCTCATTGATTAAATAACACGTTTGTAATTGTTCGTATTTTTGCCATGATCCTGCTACAACACAACGAGTTCCGCCATCTCAAAGGACGCGTTCCGGCGGCGGCGCGGGCGGCGCGGGCGGCGCGCAAAACCTCATTCGGCCGAACTCTCGTTTCGGCGGAATGAATTCTTTCCATTCCGGAGGAGGCGCGCCGGCCCCGTTTAAATCCCCGGAATGTCGGGGCGATCGTCCTCTGTGCGGTAATTATATTTGCACACGAGGGCGCGCCGCCGCCCGCCCGCCCTGCGCTCCTTGGACACTAGTCAAATTATATATGTACTATTCGCTTGTCTTGCTATCATTCATATTGGCCCGGTGCCGCTTAGTCTGTCTTGCGGTTACTTTGTATCGTTTCTTCCTTCTCGGTCTAATACTTCTCTTTTGCAGATATTCGTATTTGCTCTCATAAACTAATGAAGTTCATTTTTTGCTATACTTCAAATTCAACAAAAGTTCGTGAATGCTTTCCTGGTCGCATGGAAACGTATGACCCTAAAATCAAAACGGTGCTCGAAAAATCGGTGCACTTGTTCTAAAAATCGGTACTTACCGTAGCGTTCTCCAGCTAAATTTGTGACGAATATAATTAAAGAAATTATTCATGGTTCACACTCTAAAAATGTTATTTCCGAGTAAATGTTATTAAAGAATATTTCTGTTGTATCGGCAAAGCTATAAACAAATATTATGGTGTTATTGAAGATATGAAAGTCGTGGTTTTTATTGTATTGATCGAAGCAAAAGTATTTTTGCAGCAAATCAAACATAATCTTGATATTACAATTCTATGTTATTATCGTGCGATTACTGAGTTATTAGTAAATAAATAAATTCTCATGCAGTATATTCATTTCAATAACTTGCTCAATCATTTGAGACAATTTGCTCGGGCGTCAGAAAATAAGATTGTTGATGAAAAGCTATTTGTTCCCATAGCTACGCAGTATATGTGAATACGTTTTAAGAGATATTATAAAAGAAGTGTTTCCGTCTGTCTGCCTGGTTGTGGTCACACAGCGCGAAAACTACTGATCCTATTTACAAGTTTCTTTTTTTAGTACGGAAATATTTCATCTGGCCAGGTCTCAGTACGCATTTGATTGCGATGGGTGACCATAAGTAATGACAATAACAATTTGAGTGCGTCGTGTTGGAAGTAAACACGTGGCATATTGTTTATCTTACTACTTCACAACTTCTATATTATTGGAATTAAAAAAAATACTACTAAATGCTCTACGTATACTACATACATAGTGAAAAGAATATATTTAATGCTTATTTTTTGCGTTTGAATGGGGAATAACAGGGAGGGTGATAAAGATTGAGAGGTAGATATAAAACAGAGAAGGATAGAGAAGGGATGTGCAGTGAGAGGTTGAGAAATAAGAAAAGAGAAAGTAAGAGAAAAAGTGAAAGAGATTAAATTCAGGAAAGAAATCAAGAACAAATTGGAAATAGTATCAAAATAAGGTTTAGAATCTAGGTTTTGATGAAGAACGAAATATAAATTAAGATATTTTATTAATGGGAGTGGAACTGTGAGCATAAGCTACTAAAAGATATTTGATCATAGCGACATATTGGTCACGTAGTAGTCAGAGCGTTGCCTTCGCAACAGCCCGCATCGACTTCGAATCTTAACGATAGCCGAACTCGCCGATAAGAACTGAGTTATGGAAATTTGAAGAAATCTGTTTGTTCCGTTACTTGAAGAAAACGCTAAACCGTAATTCGCAAATCGCTAAGATCACATTGATTACAAGCTCAAGCTTCACCGCGTTTTCAGTAGACAATTAACCAAAATGCTTAAGATTCGAATTTATCAATCTGATCGAAAAGATTAAGCTCGGTGCGCCTTTAAAGTGGGGTAATACAAACTTGGCAGCAGCGGGGTGGTCACCACACCAGTGGTTGCAACTGACCGAAGAAGCTTTCATAATTAAGACAGAATGCGTACATTTGTCGCCAATTTAAATATGCGCTGATCACATGTTTTATTTATGACTAGCTTTCCACCCGAAAGTTTGCCGGCGAGGAATTCGGCCAGTTACATAAATTATTTGTCGCAACTCATCTCCCTCACTCACACGTCCACTCCTCCTTCAGTGCCCCTCTTATATATTTTAATATAAGGTTAGCGTATCATCGAAACGCTAGAAGGTCGAATAGAAGGACGCTCGAAGGACGCGTCGAAGGTCGAATGTAGGTTGTGGTTTTGAGAATGACTTTTTTTTGGTGTCATATATAAACAAAATAAAGCCTATATTCTGTTTCAAGCCAAGCTCCTTTTACTAATGAAATAGAATTAAAATCTGTTCAGTAATTTCAAGGGCGTGAACGAACAGATAGATAGGAAAAAAAACTAAAATTCGTAATTTGCTATAATATTACCTTACTCTTATCATTCCCTTATAATTTTCATACACACCTTCAATGTACAGATACACCGTCTTCTACTGTTTTATTATATGTATAGATTATACGAAAAAGTGATCTAAGTAAATTTTTCCCATCCATCTAGCCTCTAAAATTACGAGCCTTATGATGAACCATACTTCGATGAAATGATTCGAAGATAGTTAACTATGAAGTCCATATTTAATGCCGACTCAACTATTTTCTTTTTAAATCAAAAATAATGACATTCGAGAAGCAACACAATTCAGTTATATTTCGTCATAAAACGATGATAAATGAGCGTTATTATTATGCCTTAAAAATCATTATTTATTTTCTTACCTAAAGCGTCAAGCCGATACAATTTCATTAGATAAAAACATAATTTAGGTTTAAATGCGCCTCCTCGCGAAGCCGGCGTTCAGCGGAGCGCCGGTCGCCGTGCGGCGCGGCCGGCGCCGTCTTCGCAGTAATTATTGACTAAATCTAATTTTAATATCGCGGGCGCCGGCGAGCTCCCTTTCAGGAGCCGAATACGTTTTGGGGAGAATGAAATCGCATAAATTGTCGTGATTACGAAATGCGAGGACTCGTTCTTCTCTCCGAGTTATGAAATAATCGCACTCCGGCCGCGCTCGCCGACTTGTTCGACTTCTGCTTACAGCGCGAATACACGCGTGTACCGTATGGGCGTCGGGTCTTCAATACGCTAGGTAAGTTTACGAGCCTAGTGCAAGGTGATTTTGAACGCTCTAGGTTTAGTCCCCATTTGGAATGTAAGACGGCCGCATGCCTGTGTTATGCACATTCCAAAAATATTATTTAATTTATTTCGCACTTCTAAGGGCCATACCCTAAATTGTGGTTTGAATGATTGAATTATTCAATTGATTTTCTTTTAATTACATATATTTAGTTAGATCAGTCATATAAAAGTATTTTGTCGATTAATTTTACATTATTACTTATATTAATATAAAACTCTAGCTACGTTCTTCATTAACTTTATTTAAAAATAATGTGAAACATTTAAGCCTATTAAGTTCTTGATAGAATAGACAATGTAGTAAATATAATTTAAGTTGAATTATTACTATAAATTGTTATTTTATTCGAATTCGTAATTTTCTGTAAGCACTCTCAAATCGCGGAGGCTGCCGATTACTCCTATTTACTTATTGGTGGTTAATATAAAAAACTTTATTTTTAAAACAAAATAAATTATTGGTGGTTAATGTAAAAAAAATAACATAACGATTAATTTAATGACTGAATTTTAATACTGAAAACAAGATTTGGGACGTACAAGCGGGATTTCGAAAAGGATTGGGATGTACGTATCAAATTTTTTCTCTGTGAAACATTGCAGAAAAGTTTTTGAACAGCGGCTAAAAGGTTTTCTGTATTTTCGCAAATCTAGAAAACGCCTATGATAGAGTGAAAAAAAAAAATGATCTATGGGGAACCCTATCCATACATGGTGTAATTTGCAGATTGATACAGGCACTCCAGTGCTTACGTCAGAATGAATGGGCATACACTAACTGGATTGACATCCGCAGGGGTGTCAGACAGGGATGTGTAACTTTACCGTGGCTATTCAATCTGTTCATGGATAGCTGTCTGTATGATTCGAGAGAGTATGAGTGTGGACTAAGGATGGATGGGTTGTTTGTCAAATGCCTCCTGTACTCCGACGACTAAGTAATCCTTGCGCCGTCGGCGTGCGGGCTGCAGAAGATGGTAAATAAAATGAATGATTCTGTTAAGGAAAGGAGTATGAAATTAAATGTCGATAAGACTAAGGTGATGGTGTTTCAAATGGGTGAAATCATGACTGAATGCGATATATTTATAGAAGATGAGAAAGTAAAACAAATGAAAGAGATTGTATACTTGGGTAGTCTATTTACAAATGATGGATAGGTCGGCAAGGATCGCCCTAAAAAAATTCTATACAGACTTTAAAATTTACGCTTAAAATTTGGCCCTTTTTTAATATGCAACCAATGTGGTGGCATATTAAGTCAAATTTTTAAGCACCCGAAACTGACGAGCCTGCATGAAAAGATTGATGGATATCAGTGAGGCAAGAGAGATATGCAGAGATCATACAATGTAGAAATCTAGAATCTCTATCTACCTTCTGGGAAATAGGCGTGAGTTTATATTATTATTAATTTGAGAATTCTGATATCCTGCAATTGTAGATAAAAAGTAGTCCTAGACAACTATGAGGGTCGGATGTGCCGAACGCGACATATGGTTATAAGTAAATATCGAACCTAAAACGAAAACGAACTTGATCTTAAATTGTACACAATTCATTGAAACGACTGTACAAAATAATTGGAAAATAGAAAAAAAACAGGCCAAGAACATGCCGGATCATATATATAGGGTTCCGAAGCCATTATTACAAAGAAATGCACTGCAAATGTAAAAAAGTACATTGTTACACTTTTTCCATGTTTTCCGTACTGAATAGTTATAAGCACTTTAGTCGCCTATAACTAGAAAAACAAGTAGGTATGTCGACTATTACTATTAAAACTAGTGTCAATTAAAGTACATCAGCAAAATAGCGTATCTTCATGGCAGTTATGTCTTTTTGTTGAAAAGTGCAGTTTTTCGGCAATAACTCAAAAACAACATGTTGAACCATGTTCCAAACAATTTCTGTTGAAACTATTTATTAAGCGTTATCTTCGTTATTTTTTAATGGTTTTTGGACATACGATTTAGAAAATAGAGGGAGGAAATAAAATTTCTATTACTTTTGGAACGATTATTTCCGAAATTATTTATGTCATCAGAAAAATTGCTTAAAAAACTTTAAAATGTTTTTAAAAGAACTGTCCAAATATGTGCCACACGTTGATGTCTGATGAAATTTTTTTTTTAACCTTTGTTACATATATGGAGTTTCCCCCCTAGAAATACAAATACTAAAATAAATAGCGGCTGATGCAAGATATTTACACTAAATTTCATAAATATATGTTTTGTTGTTTTTGAACAAAATGCCTGTGACATACGGACGGACGGAGATGATGAAACTATAAGGGTTCCGTTTTTGCCATTCTTGCTCGGCATGAATGGCAAAACGGAACCTTAAAAAAGAGAGTTGCCATAAAAATAAATAATTTTTTTGGCGAATCGTCAACGCGGTGCAGTTTGCAGTATGTATGTAGGTATGCGGGCACCACGCAAAATGTAATATCAAATTATTTTCTGTCAGAAGGCACTCTGGCTGTAAAATCTCTTAACGGTCGGGCTTAATCGTATCCCAGGCGCTGTTCGGTGACCCGCGGGGCTCCTGAGACAATAAGCGCCAGGGCCACGCCGGAAATTGGAAACGATCGCGCGCTAACTTCACGCTCGTTCGGGTAAATTCAATCTGAAACTATTTACGCCGAACCGTCAGTGTTTTCTTCCGTTGATATCCACCACTTTATCAGTTTTGAGGAACAACTTTAGTGGAAAAACAGTCAAAGTTTTATTTGGTCTATGAGGCGTGTTTCCGAAATGTTTTTTTCAAAGCGACGGTGTTTCAGTCTAAATCGAATCAGTATTTATATATTGTACTTGTAAAGAAAAACAGTGATGCCTTCGAACCGGAAGGGTACCAGATTCAAATCGTGAACAGGAAGCGTGAATTGATCGATAAGTATTAAACTTAGTCAAATCGGACCATTCGCTTCGTGCCCTGGAGAGCACATCCAACTTTCACTTTCAAACTTTGTAACCGTTTTGGTCATAATAGTTGTGGATTGCTTTACCTATAGCTATACCCCTCGATATGAATGGAAGGGACATTCCTCAGCAAAACGACAGCGAAAACCTAGCACGACATAACTGGTACAGAAGTTAATTTAGGTTACAACATATTGTTGCAAACTGCTCTCGCAAGCTGAAAATAAAATCTACAAAATTATTCCCCTTAGAAAAAGAAATATTGGTAATAAGAATTCTCTAAGCAAACAACTCCCCTCGCGGCCTGCCTTCCCCTTTGTCGCGGCGCTTTTTATACGCATTTACATTTTTAAATCCATTTAATTTTAGGGTCAAATTTTCTAGAAGCAATAAATCTTGTTTGCTTATGTCAAACCTGAGATGTTTAAGACTTATATGATCTATATAATTTATCGATTTATTTGTATTTGAAGAACGTTCTGGACGGCTATCCGACAAGTATTAATATTGGAGGGCAGACGCACAGAAACGAGTTTTATTTCTGCGATGAGTGCATTAACGAGTTAAGTGCGATCAACGATAAGCATTCAACTGGTTTCGTAGTAATTTATTGGAATTCTATGTTTTAAATATATCCTTTCTGCTTTTCTATCTATTTCATTTTTTCTCATCTTAATTTCTGAACCGCTGATAGGATCTTTACGTGACAATATTTACATTTGAAATTTCTTTTATATCACTTTTTCATAGATTTCAGCAAACAATTATTTCATTTATTTATTTTCGTTAATAAGTGCTATATGTTTCGCTAAAATAGTCGAGGTATGGAAAAACCCGTAATTTTAATTAGTTGCTTGTAAAGTAACTTCAATATACGATATAGTAAGACCGAAATCTCGTAGAACTTCCGTCTCTACTACACTAGAGCCTGTCTATGAAGCTGACCACCGAAATCTGTTTTGTCACCGAATCGCCTCATTATGATAGTTACTCGACATTTAGCATCTAAAATTAATTTGGGAAGTTTTATGACACAAAATAAGAACGTAACAGTTACAGGGGAAATGCTAATAGTATAATAATATGTTGAAATTGTTTTATCGGGGTCTCTTTTAGTATCTCAGTATAGCATTCATATAACTGGGTAAGTGTACAACAGTCATGAAAAACACAAAAACCCTAATAAGTTTATGTGGCTGAATCATACCTTCAATGTATTTTATAACAAAGGTTGGCGGAACTTTATAAGTCTTTTTGATGATAAACCCTTATTTTACAACATAGTTCTGTCAGGTGAATGACTACTTTCTATTTTTAGAAATGCTAAAATTTAACAGATAAAATTTAATATCTTCAGTCAAGTCGCGTAACTGCAATTTTTACCTTCCTGATATTCTCGTCGATAAAATTTATATTAAAACTCGTAAATTTGGAACTGAAAACTAAAGAGACTGTGATAAATGTGGGGTGAATCCACGGGTATGCCTTCATAAAACGTTCTCCGAACACGTCTGAAACGGTGGTTGGATGCTGTCGGAGAGTTCAATTAAAGAGATTCCGGAGATGGTAGCTTAGTACAGTCATTCAAAACTTTGGTTTCGACATAGGGATTATATTTTTTCTTTTTTTTTTATTTAGTTCGTGAGCATATAGTTGATTCGCTATAGCTTCAAATTTTTAGTAAACTATTATTATGACCTAATGATCGGAGTTAACTTTTTTATAAAGAAGAATGAACGCGAAAAAATTTAGCAAACAAGTCACGTTACGGTCATACGTGATCGTAGGAAACGTACGTTTGCTACTTGTAAACATGTGTGTATATACATAGATGCAATCACTTATACAAATTTTGTTTCAACGTTGGTATTTATAGTGCCAATCTTTATCACTCATTTATTACGCTTAGTGTCTAGAGCCAAAAAATGGTTAATGTTCAAAATTGAGAATTATTTAGCTGCCGATAGAAAAAGAAACTAAGTGAGTAAAGGTCGTTTTATATGCTTTTATTTGTTCTAGTACATAGATATTAACAAGTCAAAGGCCGATGTGCCAATGCATGCGTTATAAAGCGAGTGTATAGTGAAAGCGAAATCGAACTACACTGTACAGATATTAAAAATGAGCGTCAAGTCTGAAGGAGTTGGCGAAATGCGAGGTAGCCCAAATCAGACGATGCTCACACCCCACCAAACTTTTCTTTCTCGTTGATTTATATAAATCTTAACTCTCGCTAAACCTTGCAAAGAGGCGTTCGATATCCACATACTGTCAGGACAATGAGACAATGCGAAGAAATTACATAATGTGAACCCGCGCGAATACAAAGTTTCTCACGTGTGACTTTTCAGCCCATATTTTGACATTACATGGTCAAAACTAACCTACACGGAAACACTAAGATGTTACGATTCAACAAATTTTAGATTCGGCTATCGGTCACCTTGTAAACTCCGGTGAGTGTACAGGAAGATGTAGCATGGCGAATACTTGGACAACTATGCGTTCCGGGCGCGCGGCGCCTGGCCCCTTGGCCGCTCCAGGAATGTTTCGACGGATACTGTTACAAAGCGCCTTCCGGCTGCTACAAATTCATAACCTCTCTCTATAATATATTTTATTTCGTTTTCCTTATTATGTTTATTTTTTTTCTTTAGATTAAACTTTCTTCGTTAAACGTTTTCTTTAGATTAAACTTTCTGTTTCGTTAAGCTGCAATTTAAAGCTAAAAGGATTCTTTTGATATAAACTTTTTTGCTGTTAATTAATGTTTTTCCAACGAAACATCAAAACGCTTTCGAATGTTTAGATTGAGTTTGGAGCTGAGAGAGCTAAAGAAATTTTAAATACAAAAATGATCCTCGATGTTGTGTTGTACTTTTAAAAATGTTAATTCTACAATGGGAATTTCCACAAAAATTAAGCATATTGCTTTCAGAGTCGGTATTTATAAGTGGTGGATTTGGATATTTTTTTAGTATGTGATTTTTTTTATAAAATCAAATCATTACGCTACTTCTGTAAACCTAGAGCCTGCATTCAATTTCATTAAGCAACTGGACCTATGGACAGACGAAATCAGAAGCGAACTCGGAACGCCGCATACGCCGCTGAAACAGGAGTGGCGGCGCGCGCGTCGGCCGGACCGGTGCCGGCCGCCGGCTACATTTCATAAATTATGTGCTTCACTGCTGGCAATGTTATCCGTAAGCTTTAATAAAATACTAAAGCAAGTATAAAAAGTTGTGTTGTGATCACGAATTTATCAGCGCCAGCGCCGTGTTCGGGCGCTGCGGATCGCTATCTCGGCTTATGAATTGCCGCTATAAATTCTCGTGTTTGAACGCAACACTTTTTTTACGGATTCTAAGCGTGTATTAATCGTTTTAAACCGGAGAGGACGGATAAATATTTAACAGAATGGCCGTTCATTCCGTAGAATAATTTGCATCTATAATATAACCGATCACCTTTAATTTATGATTTGAATTATCTCCACTAAAAGTTAGTAGGACTAAGTAGAAATAACATCTCTATTTCATGCTTTTCTGTGCGTGACCACTTCCGTGAAAGTAGTCTATTCTTATACTGTACAATTAAACATTATATTAGGACTCATTATTTTAAGGTTCTTGTAAAATAATTTACAAAGGAAATAAAATATCAATCTGTACAAAATAAAAAATGTCGATATTTAATATTACACACAGACTTATCGTAAATTGTATTTACTCTTTGAGACTGTTTGTTACACCGATATACAACATGCAATGCCTATTTAGCAATAATAATAAAGGCGTGCCGCCCGCATCTGCCGGCTGCATTGCGTCTGCATGATAATTGCATTCGTAATTTCGGATCAATAGTCTGCTGCCAGCGACACTGCGGGTGATTGTGCAAGTGCATTGATGATGTCATTACGTACATCGGAGTTGCCGTGTTTGTTTTCAATCTTTCTGCGCCGGGCGTTGGATGAACCGACGTTCTCTATTTGATGAATTTTATCACTACTATTATATAAAACAAACCCGGCTCTGCTCTACATTTCGTGAGAGGCGAGGGAACCTTTGTGCTCGTTCTTAAACGGTTCATATTTAAGTAGTTTCAGTACATAATTTATTTACCGAAACGGTGGAAATGATAGTTCGGCAGAAAATAGGCCTTAAAAATAAATGGTTTCAGGTAACTCTCAGCGAAAGCTGCTTGGACCGATAGGGCCACGCGAAATAATACGTTACGAGATTATTGTTTTCGAACATTATTATAAGAAGTTTGCTGCAACCAAACGTATCAACTACATAGAACAAAATTTCTTTTAGTGTTCCAAAAATAATTTCGATTTGATGTTCTTCAGGTGTTTATGGTAATATTGTTAAGCCTTATGAAATTACGTTCTTGTGTTACGTTGTTCATATTTTTATTACCCTATTCCAGTGGCACACCCTTTTACTATTTTATTTCAAACTAGATTTTACAGGCAGTTCTGTCCGTGTTGACTTACTTTTTATACCGAGGAACCTCTCTTTCGCTCCAGGCCCACTCGGCAGGCTGTTCCGACGGCGGGCTCATTCTCGATGAGAGTCTCGATATCGACTTGCTCTCGATTGCGATCCTGGCCTCGTTTCCGATTCCGATCATTTGTTACGTCGACTATGCGGCCTACGGTTTTATAGCGTCGAATACGATTTTTAGCCTAAATTAAATACCACCGGAACTACTCATTTTGATGGAATAAAAAAGCATTTTACTTAAAAGAAATTTTATTCTGATCGGTTAACAAATTGAAAAATTAGTTGCAATAACTATCACGTAGAAACCATTCGTTTTTCCGAACAAAGTAGTCTATGTTACTCCACAATTCACACATTAATCTCTATCCAGAAATCGGGTTGATTCGTTATCCTTTCGTTATCGATAAATATGTATTTATCGCATTTTTGGGACGTTGTCGAATTTCACGCAATAATCTTTTACATTAAATCGAACAGGAATAGTTAAAACAAGATCAATTAAAAATTAGTATCAATGAATATCCTTTTAGCTCAGTTTCATTCTAAAGATTTGAGAACGAGACTGGATTTATAACAGACAGTGGTAAAAGATTCTAAGGCGAGAATAGTACAAGGAGAAGGAATTCAACCGAACGAGAGTTGGTTTGTTAGAAAAGGTGAACGATTCGAGCTATCTCAAAGAATAGTTAAAAATAATTTGAATATATAATACATTCGAATCGAGCTATTTTTTATTTATAGGTGATCAACGCATTAGTCCCTTATTCACCGTAATTGACTAGTTATTCACTAAACAATATCAATTAAAAATGAAAATGATTGCCCATGCGCCTATGCAGAATACCCATCCACAGTCATAGGCAGTTCAAATTTTGATTGCAGATTGTGCCCTTTTCTTTACTTAACTGTTATGTTAATACCTTTCAAAAGTTTGATCCCTTAAATTGGTCCTAATCGTCGTTACAATCTTACTATAAGTATATATAACTATAATAACTATAGGATTAGTTTACTCTTCCATCTTTACATTCAAATATTTTTATGGGAAAATTTAATAATTCGTGTTTTATTTTTTGTTCCAGGTAAGAGTCTATCGATTTCTGCGTCTAGAGCAGGGAAGGAACGACGTACGTACGTAATTCTTATAGGTATAACGTGAACACTGCGCCTCTTCTTGCTACTGTTACTAAAATGATGCTCATTTTAGGACAAACATAACTGCGTTTGAGTATATATGATTCAGATTCCTTGTACAAACAGCGCTGCCTGAGGAATTTAATTTAAGCGACTTACTACTGCAAGTCGACAGGTGTCGCGCGTGTCGCCGCAAGGTCTTTGACGCTACAAATGCCACAACATCAAATTAAGAACGTTGTTAGTCCTGTTAGAAGTACAAAGCTAAAACAGAACTGATTTTCTTACGAAACGTTTTTAAATTGTTCTATTATAGGATAATTTAAGAAGTATGAGTACAACCATCAATTTAACAGAAATAATTTTTTGAAATTTATATCGTAAGAAATAAAAATATATTTAAAACGTAATTTTGGCTTAGCAACGTTATATTATTCTAGCTTTTGTCCGCAGCTCCCCTCACCTTAATCTTGTATCCCCTTAATTTTAATCTTAATTGTTTTACTAATAACTTTACCAACCATGATTCTGATTCCAATCCCTTTTATGATTCCGATCCCGCTTCTGATTTCAGTCCCGCTCTCGATTCTGATCCCGGTCTCACTCTTAGTTCCAATCTCAGGTTCATTTTCAAATCAATCATAGCAAAAATATGTTTATTTCTTACGTAATGCAATTACATTTGAAATACGTCATAAATTAATTCTTTTTCGACATTACCATCCATTACAAATGCTGATTCACCTTGAGAAAAAAGGGTAAGAAACTTTAGGAGTGCTTTTTTTTCTTATGCACATGTTCCGATCCCGGGCTTAATCTAGACCCCTACGCATGTACCACTCTCGGTTCCGACCCCGGCCATGATCTAGACCCCTACGCATGTACCACTCTCGGTTCCGACCCCGGCCTTGATCTAGACCCCTACGCATGTACCACTCTCGGTTCCGACCCCGGCCATGGTCTAGACCCCTACGCATGTACCACTCTCGGTTCCGACCCCGGCCATGATCTAGACCCCTACGCATGTACCACTCTCGATTCCGACCCCGGCCATGATCTAGACCCCTACGCATGTACCACTCTCGGTTCCGACCTCGGCATTGATCTAGACCCCTACGCATGTACCACTCTCGGTTCCGACCTTGGTCTTGATAGACTCTTACGCATGTACCACTCTCGGTTCCGACCCCGGCCATGATCTAGACCCCTACGCATGTACTACTCTCGGTTCAGATCCCGGCCTTGATCTAGACCCCTACGCATGTACCACTCTCGGTTCCGACCTTGGTCTTGATATATACTCCTGCGCATGTACCACTCTCGGTTCCGACCCCGGCCTTGATCTAGACCCCTACGCATGTACCACTCTCGGTTCCGATCTTGGTCTTGAAATAGACTCCTACGCATGTACCACTCTCGGTTCCGACCCCGGCCATGATCTAGACCCCTACGCATGTACCACTCTCGGTTCCGACCCCGGCCATGGTCTAGACCCCTACGCATGTACCACTCTCGGTTCCAACCCCGGCCTTGATCTACACCCCTACGCATGTACCACTCTCGGTTCCGACCTTGGTCTTAATATAGACTCCTACGCATGTACCACTCTCGGTTCCGACCCCGGCCATGATCTAGACTCTTACGCATGTACCACTCTCGGTTCCGACCCCGGTCATGATCTAGACCCCTACGCATGTACCACTCTCGGTTCCGACCCCGGCCTTGATCTAGACCCCTACGCATGTGCCACTCTCGGTTCCGACCTTGGTCTTGATATAGACTCCTACGCATGTACTACTCTCGGTTCCGACTCCGGCCATGATCTAGACCCCTACGCATGTACCACTGTCGGTTCCGACCCCGGCCATGATCTAGACTCCTACGCAAGTACCACTCTCGGTTCCGACCCCGGCCATGATCTAGACCCCTACGCATGTACCACTCTCGGTTCCGACCCCGGCCTTGATCTAGACCCTACGCATGTACCACTCTCGGTTCCGACTCCGGCCTTGATCTAGACCCCTACGCATGTACCACTCTCGCTTCCGATCCTGGTTGCACTCTCGATACTGTTTAATCAATCTATGCCACGGGAACACTACTCTTATATCGAAAACAATATACTGAGGTAAAATTATGAAATACTAGCTGCACCCCGCGGTTTCACCCGCGTGGTGATGGAAAATTATGATAATGATGATAGAAAGCGTTTTATTTTTTTTTTCAATTTTTCAATGGTTTTATTTTATTTTGTTATTTGGGACGGAGACAAATCCAACAAATTAAAAATGAAAATTGGTCCAGCTATTCTCCAGTGATAAATGTTCGTACAATTATATTGTGTAATGAATGTAAATTTGAATTAAGTATTTTTTATGATGATCTTATTAATATGTATTATAGGTATTATAAACGCTATAGTTTGTAAGGATAGATAGGTACGAAAGTATATGATAATTTTTAGCTTCCCGCTAAGAAAATTGAAAATTTTCTAAAATTTTCGGGAAGTTATTGGTTTCACTCCATTTTGCAAAAATCGAGTTCTCATCAGATCTCGACGTTCTGAGGGTCTAGGAAACTTCCTTGATCATCCCTGAGATGATGTCCGTATGTCTGTGTGGATGTGTGTGTAAGTGTGTGTATGTGTGGATGTATGTAAACCTCTTATAACTTTTAAACGGCTTGATTGAATCGAGCCCACTAAACGGCGTTCTAAAGAGTTTCTCCAAACTTAGATTTCCTGAAAGTTTGGGTCGATTTGGACTCGTAGATTTTGAGAATTTTTTTCAAAATAACTTTAAAATGGCTTGACCGATCAATTCCAAAATCTAATCAGCTCTTAACCTATTGAAAACACTTCGATTGCCGCAAACCAAGTCAAAATCGATTCGTTTGCGAGAAATCGTTGTCAAAAAAATCGAAACAAACCGTTTTTTTTAAATAACTACGAAACGGCTTGACCGATTGATTCTAAAATCTAACCAGTTCATGACCCTGTAAAAACACGTCGATTGCCGCAAACCGGGTTAAAATCGGTTGATTTGTTCGTGAAAAATCATTGTCAACAGAAATCAAAGAAAACTATATTTTCTAATTTCCTCGAAATTTTTTATCTTGTGAATAAGTACCACCGATTTTTTACTCAAAAAATTGCATCAAATCCAGTAAAATATAGAGTGTTTCGAACTCGAAATTAGCGGGAAGTTTCAAGATTGGCCTACAGGATCAACCGCTTTTCTAATTTTTTTTTAAGAAAAAGTATCTTATGTTACTTCTAATACCTTCAAGAGTATATGTACAAAATTTCATGATAACCGGTTGATTAGTTTTGGCGTTAAAGCGTAACAAACAAACTTACATTCACATTTAAAATATTAGTATGATTACGAAACTATCTCTTTCCCGTTTTGAATCCCGATCCGCTTGCAATTCAAATCACGTACCGGTGAAAAACTTTATTCTTTCTTAAACATAAAAATTACCAATAACCAATCGGTATATAAAACTAAGGTATTCGAGCAGCCGGTAGCTAAAGAAGATGCTTAGGAACTCGCGGATAAAAACTGGTGTATACAAAACCTGGCTAGATAAATATTTCGATATTAAAAAGATTCATAATAATCGGGCCAATCGGACAAAAATCGGTTCGTTTTTACATTTATACCTCGATATTTAGCGATTTATAAATAGACAAACGAACTGGCAGACATACAGACAGATAGAAATTGTGTTGTACTATACATAAGAATACATTTTGTTTTAGTACCTAGAGAAAAATTTTAATAACGCACTGCTGACTTCTCTGGGGTTGTTAGTATCCATGAGCAACGGTGACTACCTACTCTCTGACGGCTTACCTGCTTGTTTGCCGCTTTAAAATGTTATATACGAAAAAGCTAGTTGAAAGCTAATGCTTACCTGACTGCGGAATTAAATGGACGTCCCCATTCGTGCACGCAATATGCCGCTCGCTTTATTGCAAGTCGTTATTTATGCACATTTTTAACGAATAAAAATTGGACATTTTTGAATAAAGAAACCATATGCTTTTTTTTCAAGATTTTTGTAATAAAAAATATTTAAATGGTTTGAGAAAGAAAGGTACGTGATGGCAATGGATCGTTCTTTAGGCAAACAGCATTGTGGCAGTCGTGTGCTATGTAGCACACGACTGCCATAATGCTATTTGCCTAAATTATTTGAATATTCAATAAAGTGATGGGATCGTACGAAATCTGTAGATATCCAAAAACCTACTTAAGTCGCGGGGATGAAGTTAAATTCAGTTAATAAACAAAGAGTTTTACTACCCAAACGGTCACATCTGTGTATATCGACGCATTGAGAGGAACTCTTGGCACACTTAATTAGAGACGACGTCGAAATGGAAGTCTGAACATAGTGGGCGCGCCTTGGCGGCGGGAGGGAGGTTGGGGCGACGACTTAGTGCGAAGGGAAGCCGACTAGGAGATCGACGCCATCTCAGAACTTTATATGCCGATATCATGATGCAACGTCACAAACAATGCTCTATCTATTTATAAGTGAATACGCTTGTATTTGGATTATATACATAAACTCTCGATATATTTAAATGCAAATATTACAAAAAAAAGCTATTACAAATATTATTTACTGGTAACTATTGATAATGTATATTTGTCGATCGTATTTTCGAAATTTAAAAAACTATAGTCCACCTATTGCTTTTGATTTAACAAAGAATAAAATACGTTATTGCGCTGTACATTACGTTAATGGTTTTAAGAGAAACCAGATTTGAAAATTTTTATTTCTAGTGTTTATTTAGAAAGTTTGTTTACATCTTCAGTCGGAGACCTGGTAATCCTCTGTCTGCTTCTCTTCAATATTCCGGGAATCAATGAATCGCATGCGACTGAAACATCTCTACTTTCATAACATGTTCTATTGATTTAATTGGGACGACACAACGGAACAGGTCAAGTAAAATTTTGGCCTTTTCCCGACAAATTACCCACTGTAATAGCGTTGTCGTATCTCCGAAGGAGTTTTTGATGCCCGCCTTCGGTACGCTCACACACACTCATGTGGAACCCAAATTGACAGCCCATACTCGAAAATTGCAATCATTGTCTTTAAGTTTGGCAATTGAAATTGGATCGGGCCCATTTAGGAGCACCATACGGTCGACGGACGTCCCGTTTTCGACTCATGGTTATATAACCGTACTTGTCACTAGCTCAGATATTGCATTCGTTTTTTTTTCTTTCTCTATTATTTTTGTCATTTGAAAGTTCGGTCATGATCTATGCGAGTCTTTCTGTACGTCTATGATTTTGCGGAGCGTTCACCCTGAAAATTATTGTTTGTGTCGCCGCTGATATGATCACGTTTACGGTGTACCTATGTATAGGACGTTCACAAACGAGTTTATCTACTGCCACAAGTTTTCTCGAATGATAACAGTTCGTGGCTGGCCTACATTAGACTTTTAAGTCATATAAGACTTACATTTATACATTTAAACTACACTAGATTTTTAAGACATATAAGACCTACGGCTACCGATTTAAACGATAATCTACTACTAGTATACATGGCCTCGTTACATAATGAGTATTTGAAATGCGTCTGTATTACCCGCGTACGCTTTTTGTTTCATCAAGTAGTAGGAGGAGATCGATTTTTGCATCTATTGTATTCTACCTAATATGGAAATAATATGATTTTCAATATCCTTTGATGGAGCGTTTACAGTCGTTCGTTGAAAGTTTATCTAAGACGAGTGTGTAGCCCGGCGAGCGCGGCTGGAGCGCAGCCAACCGCTCAGTCTATATGAGCTGCACGGCCGCTTTCTATATATTCATCTACGACGGCCGCCCCGCGTGCGCCGGCGAGCGGCCGCACCGCGCTCCGTGCTCATGCTGATAGTCTCTCGTGACACTCCAAAGCGAACGGTGCGTTAATATTCCGCAGACGTGGCTCCGTCCACGCCGGCCCACTGGATTGTTTATGACTAAGTAGTTGTTTTCTAACTTATGGGCTCTCGTAACCGAATAACTTGACAAATTGTAATAGCTTTGCTAGAATTTCTTAGTTCTATCTGTTATTTAGAAGTATTGAGTATTTGTAATGAATCTACATATTCTCATATAATCTACATACGAAAAGAAGTTATATGGCAAGGTCTATTATACGGTCTCTAAATACCTCATTGAAAAAAAACCCATGGGATTGATATGGTCGGTTATGAGGTGCTTTTATGTATAAGAATAAATTATTAATTAAATAATACTTTGTATTTACGACAAAAAAGGCAATCCTTGAGTTTCTTGTTCATTCTTTTTAAGTAAAATTGCATTTGGAATGGGTGGTAATGTCAATTCGAAAACAATTTGTTAATGACGTATTTAAAGTGTAATTCTATTTCTTACGAAATAAAGATGTTTTTGATTTGATTTGATGAATCTGTCAAGCTTGCTAACTTTGGAATCAATATTCTATTCAAAGTTAGATTCTGCCTAATTTTTTTTATATTTGCACGTTCATTATTAAAATAAATTTGGTAACGATTGGATCACAAGAAATTTTGTTTTAGTTTTTTGACAATTTTGTGTTATGTTATCTTTTTAAGTTATTTTTTTTTTCCTTTGGCGTAGCATGAAACTACCAATAGATATCTGCTAAAGCTTTATCACATGACCGTCCCCATCGATTCACCAGTAGTCATTCGACTATATTAGTTAGTGCTACCCGTACGAAGTAGGGCCGGTCGATGATATGCCATAAAACACAATGGATATTTAATTGTTTTTACGTAAATAACAATTTTTAACATTAATATTTGAAGCGCCCTCGTACGCCGGAATCTCTTTAATTTTTTTCCGTATCGGATGGTGTTTCTGTTTCACATTTCGTTTTCAAATGACAAGAGACCTAATTTGAAGGCCCCATCAAAAACATGGTGACAGTGGACAAAACATAAATTTAAATCTGTAATAGAGCTCTCGTCAGTTAAAGTTTACGTCATGTCGGATAAGTGCAAATGACCAAAATCTCAGTTTTCAACTCGAACTACCGGATCACTTTAATAGCGTACACGAATGCAAAACCGAGGGCAGGATGACTAGTTTATTTATGTACTTATGAAAACTGTTCTTGCAATCGAATCAAAATCGTTTAAGATTATAACTTGACCATAAATGGACGACAACGACTTTCAAATACTGTAAAAATCAATGGAGCAAAAAGAGATATGATGTTGCAGTCTTAAGTTGAAATTGGAAATTATGTACATATCAATAAAAAATTGACCTTGTCATACGCAAGTTTTGTACAGTTTTTACCGAAGAGAGGGTAGCGAAATAATGGTTTTGGATTCTTTAATATGTTAATACTGTGTTCAAGAAGTAACTTTTATATTTGCAGTATTTGACTTTCACATACAGAGTTAAACACTTAAAGTGTAACCCTCTTCATTTAAAATAAAAGACGCAATGATAGGACGACCGAGAACTAGAGGACAATGATGACCGCAACAACCTTACGAATACGACGTTTATTGTAAGGGTTATCGTCAACGACTAGTCCTCTGTGCACGGCCGCACGCCACTAGCGGTCTAAGTGCGTCGCGAGACAAGAGTTAACTACCGATCTGTAAGCCTTTCTATGTCGGCGACGATTTCGCCATACTCCAGGTACATCGCTTATGTAAGACGGGAAGTTCAGGTACTAGAAGATGTAACGCTCTATCCCTAGTAAATTGGAGCCTAACAAGCGTACAAAACGAATCGCGCCCGCCGGCCGGCCGCGCCGCCGCTCCGCTAATGAGTTGCGTGCTCCTTAACGCCCTCCTTAATACCCTAACGGCCTCCTTGGTAATTACACCTATCTCCTTAGGGATGTGTATAAAACATTAACTTGACACAAATTTAACCTTACTAACTTACTGCAGAAAGTAAAACTATAAAGAAGTGCTACTTACCGTTATTTTCGTGACGTGTTTGTTAGCTCACTTTCTTCTCTGTCTGTTTTTCTGTTTGTTTGATTACCAGTTCAGTGGAATTATACAAACGATTTTAAACGAAATTCCCGATCAACTAATGACACACTTTAAACATATCCAGAATTGAATAACAATGCAACAAAACGTGGAAGAAGAACATTACTGAAATTTCGAACACAGTTCGGGAGTTAATAAAAAAGAAGTAGCACAAGCAAATTGAATTCGCTGTACTATTGAAAATTTTACCTATAACGATATAATTTTAAGTGCAAAATTTCACACATGCGACATTAAAAACCAGAAAATAATAAAGCAAACAAAGAGATAATATAATAATAATGTATGTTAGTCAATATATAGGTATATTAAGATATCTCATATATTGTTATAATGAAACAACTTATGTAAAACATGGAAACCACCATCAAAAAATTATCAAAATAATTCATTGTTTTTGGAGTCGGTCTTAGCTAAAGGTACATAGGAACGAGCGTGTCTTCGCTTTCTACCATTGATATTCCTTTTAGTCAACATTTTAAGTCTTGTATTTATGTTTATGCACTATGATTATTATTTTGGTTTGGCCTGCTTTAGTAGGATCTGATTTCAAATGCAACTAATGAGTTTTCATAAATTTTTGAATTCGGTTTTTATTATTATATTTCGTTTTGTAAGAATAATCTTACTCAACATTTCTTAATGATTGGATTATCAAACCGTCTAATTTACCTATATTTTGCTCGTAAATTACTAGTTCAAGTATAAATATATTTTTAAATAAAGTGGAAAACCAGTTACCTATACCTGCTTACTTACTTACTTACTTTACTTAAACCTACCCTTACTTTTCCGATGGCGCTGATAATCATTTTAGAATGTATAATTGGAGTGCCACCGCTCTCGGACACAGTATTGTTAAGCCATTGATTGGATTTGTTGGTTTTCGTGACCGTTGAGTTTTCAATTTTTTCTAAATTTGATTGGAATCGTAATTCAATCAAAGTATTAGGACGTAGTAAGTGAGCAGTAATGTAAATTGCCGTGCTATACAACCAAGAAACGATTGAACCGGTTTCGATAAAAAGATACGTGATTATGTCTGAAAATATAGCGCAATTTCAAAAATCAGCGGTCACGTTCCTTGAGAAGTGAAAATCATATGACAAACGTATGAATATAATTTAATACAACTTACACAAAAATGTATATGGTATTTTGAAATCTATTTTCATACTGTAGAAAATAATTTAGGCTATCAAAATCGGTGAAAATGTATAACACAAATACATCCGCTCCAAAATATAAAATCGCCTCTTTTCTTTAAGACGGTTAATAAAATCGGAGCTTACGCGTATCGATGCGACGCAGGGTTCAGACGTCGCCTTTACGAGGGCTCGCCTAGTCCGGTCGACGCGCATTACTCTGGCGAGATATTCTAATGTCGGGGCACCCGCCGAGTCAGCGGCGGCCGACGCGCGCCGGCGCACGCCGGCAAAGCAAAAGTAAATCAGGAGTGAGGACAACGAGACTCAATTCGCACACGTAATTGATCTGATTACACTTTAATCTATGTACGTAACGTTTTAATTTAAATACAAGAGCATGACGATCTTGCTATTCACGTGTAAGGTATATTGATCGAACATGTGACTACTGTATGCAAAGATTTTATGCTATCTTGTGAGTAACTAGATCATAATCGTTTCTGGTTAGTCTAATACAACCTTTAAAAATAAGTAAACATAGGCGTGTTTTAGTGTGCAGTACCCCGGTGTGCACGGGTCGCGAGACCCTGCGCCCAGTCCCACTGCCAGTCAATCACTGCATCACGTTAATAGATCGTTGTAGTGATGGTTATTTATATTACTATAATTTTCCATTCGCGGCTTCCTCCCCTTGCACATAAAAGATTTATACACCCCCCATTAGGCCTTGGAGATAACCGTCGGCCACTTTAGTGCCTAACTATTAATCCATCGCCGGCGGCGGCTGCGGGGCTCGTTCCGGCGGCGCTTTGTTTGCGGCTAATCGTGTGGAAGCCGCCGCCCGCCGCCCGCCGCCCACCCCGCGCGCGCCCGCGGCGCTGACTCCGCCACGATCGATCTGAACGCCCGTTAATGGTGCCTTCATTCTGATGGAATTGCGCGGGTTGCTTTACGTGAGGTTGCTTATCGTGAGAATCCAAAATATTAACCATAAAGTTGTCCAGAATGGATTATGGAAGCTTTTATTGTTATTATTTAGCCAAACAGACGTGTAGTAGTAAGTTAGAATGTTTATCCGAGGGCGTCGGCACGACTTCCACTCGGTGTAAAGGAATCGGAATCTCCCTTTGTCCGTCGATTGTTTATTTAAGGTGTGGAGATTCATCCACGGATGCAATAGGTTGATAATCATTGAGAGAAGTATCTCTGTTACAAACAACAGCTGTGAGAGAACGTGTATTTATGAAACCACATAAATGTAATTTTCCAAGAAATGTGGCTATTTGTAAAAAAAAGCCCTTTTAATATGAATACATAAAAAAACAAATTTTGATCGAGAAGCCGGGTACACATATATTTCTTTAAGTAAACATGTTTTCCAATCGAAATATATTCGAGCATCAAAGGCTGTGTAGAATGTACTTCTTGTACTCGATATTTTTTTCTTTCCTATCAATACGCCGTTTCTAATAGAAAATTATTTTTTTTCTATGCTGCGCAAATAGAAATAAAGTCAGGACGGGCTGCTAGTAAATTATAAAAACTAAAATTTGATAAAACCAAATGTGCATGCCTTAAGCGCTCGTGCCATACGTATGTTATTTAAATTAGAGGTTTATGATAACATATGAGCCTTTCACCAAAAATCCTCTTTTTTATTTTAGATTTTCAAATAGTTTTACAGTAAACTTGAATCGAAAAAAAGGATAGGTTATTTTTCGTATTTATTAAACATCATAAGCAAAATTATATGTGTAGTTTAATGCATGATTTTTTTTACTTATAACGAGAATGTTTCATATTACTATCGCCATCTGTTGGCAATTAAAAAAATAATCAACTTCACGCTCAATTTATTTTTGTAATTGCCAACAGATGGCGGTAATAATACAAAACATTCATCTTAACCGCCATTTATGCGAAGTGGCGGATCAAAACATGAATTGAAAGCCAGTTGAAAAATTGAGTTACAGCTAATCGGAATTATATTAAGCTGTGATTTTCAATACAGTTCTTCACAATCGATTTGATTGCTGTGATTGAATAAAAAATTAAATTTAAAAGTTAAATAGTTTTTTAGTTATCGGGGTCACACCCAGTGTAGACGGGATTTTCAGGCGACAGTAGAAGTATACCTACGCTCGCGCTTAAGGCATGCAACATGAACTCGTACGACGTATTTGAAATTAATTATGCTTGACGGAAACAACAACTCCCATAATTACTACGACACTCGTCGACGACCGTCGTTTGAATATTCGTACCTAACATACGTCATTGTATCCAATAGGATGGATATACAATAGAGCACTCAAAAAGTACGTTCTAAATCAAGGGCCATTTTACGTTTTGCTACGTTCTTTCATTTGAATGATCGAGTGTTTACTATCCCGAAGTGTTCGATGAAAAATGGTTAAATTAACCAATTTAAAAATACAACAAATCGATGTATTATCTTATTTTCAGTAGGTGAAATTAAGCGTGTTTGTGTTTGTAAATCTGCTACTGAAAAAACAGTGTTTTAGTAAACAAATTCATTGAATATGCATTTAAAAACTGTCAGGCTTATTCGTTCCGTATATTGGCGTATTTCATGGTCAATAAATCGTAAGTAGGTAAATAACTTTTACCACTAAGGACTTACACATGAATTCAATATCATGCTCGATACAAGTTATTTCTTTTTGAATTCGGTACGTAATTCGAGTTACATAAATGGGGACAAGTTTGTGTAACTATATAACTTTTTCGTTTTTGTTTCCAAGCGGCTGCACAACTTTGTCAATATATATTTTTTTTAATCTAATTGTAATTTACTCTGTACTAAGTACATTGCGTTAAATTTGACACCCATTAAACTTTAATACCTACTAAATTCCTTTCTTTAACCTACTAATTATTTTTTTTTGGATTGGTGAACTCGGTATGTACTAAATTCGATCCAATCTATCAATTTAGTATCTTCTGAATCTTCTTCGATGCCAATGTATATTCTTTTTGGATACAAAATGCCCTCCAGTCCTGCCGGCGTGCGGCTATGCGGAATAGCAGAGGTCGGGAAACGTAAATAATAAAGATTAAGTATTAACCGTTCGCAGAGACTTTATGCCGAGATTTTGTGTTTTCAAGGTGCCCCTTGAATATTCACAAAATAATTAGGCATAAAAACGTATTTAATTTCTAAGATAAGCTCCGAAAATGCTTGTGTTATCTGGTGTTTCAAAGCGCCGCCCGCGCAGGACCACAAAGGCGCGCCGACGACGCGGGCGGCGCGGTGCCACTTCTTTCGCCCCGACAGCGGTCCTCGGATTACGAGTTGTGTTTCTGCTTTTGTCCTTGAGCTATTCTTCTCTTTACTACGTTTTTTATATTTTTTCAACGCTACAGATAAGCTTTACTACAGAGTGGTTTGACTAGATCGTTAAAGCGAGAAATTGATTGGCTGCATTCTGTACAAAGTTAGCTACTAGGTTAGCTCTTAATTGATACCGATCTTCTTTATTCCACTGATTATTTATTATTTTAAAATACTCTGAATTCCGCTCTCTACTATTGTCTATCCTTTTCTATGTAAAAATTCTCCGATAATTAAGCGTTTTTTATCTGTTTGCTTATTACTTAAATTTTACGTAAGTCCCAGTGTTGTTAAACTTCAATCTATGTGTATCTTTTTTATTGCCAATACATAGTGTCTGTTATTAAATAGTTATGAGGTTTATAAAATAAAATATAACGGTGAAAACTGTCATAAAATAATTAATTAAATAAGTACAGGCTTATCGGCGGTATACACATATTTAACATTTAACATTCTGGACCTAATCCAATCCTGTTGTAAATAAAATCAACTATGGCTTAGTAATATTATATAACAGAACATTTGCCGTATTTTTACAAGTAACTTCTGGGAAATGGATTTCTGTCAAATCGTTCTAAAAAAAAAACTAAGAACTAATTACGATTTTAATTTTTAGAGGTTTACAACTTCGCTGGCTTAAATATTGTTATATCGAAATAAAAAATAAAAAAAACGGTTTCCAGCTTTCTAATCCTAATTACAAGTAATAATGGTGCCCGAAAATTATATTTCATTTACCGGTAACCTTACATTAAAATGTATGTAAGTATCAGTATAATAATCGTAAAATGCTGCTTAACCAAACTCAGAAATAGAGCGAAACTAACATGTATAGAAAAGAGAATACCCACGGAACTTTGAACTCCCGTACCATATTGCGTCAAAAGCATTCTTGATTTTTATGGACTATCCGTTGCCTTTTATCATTTACAGTAGCCATTTGAAAATCCATACCCGGGTAAGAGCGGGATTACTTTTACTCGATTATAACTTTTAAATGTATGTAATGTATTTCGCAAAATGTTTTTAGGAACATTTTAGATTTCTGTAGATATTGGACGCAGCAGCCAACATCCAGATGTAGGTACTGCTATGGCATATTTCGGTCCAGTTCTGCAGACGTTTAAAGTATCTACTTAGGTGTACCTAGGTATTTAGTGTCGATTGCTACTTTATGTATTTACTGCAAATTGCAATTACAAATATTCTTGACCAGCACAGTTACTCTCTCTAGTCAGTAAGTTAGTAATTGGTACTGATTGTAGTTTACTTAACTTATGATATGAACTGTGACGCGGCGCAACTTTGACGATAGGGCAATTGAATTACATGTTTCATCATAACTATAAACATTTCGGCAGCCTCTACTTAGTTGATGGTAGTACCGTAGAAGGTGGATGGATGATCTTCAACTGTTGAAATGTTACATTGGTGCACTTGCCCGTAAGGCAGTTACAGCAATACTTAACAATGACATCCACTGTATTGGCTACTATTAGTATGTGTGTGTAGTAGGTGCCACTTCCAATATATCTCAATCTAATCCTATATTTTAATAAGTAATTAAACCCTGAAAGCAGAGTAAAATCTTCTTTAATTTCATTATTAATCTCAACAATATAGATACCTGTTTAACGAATATGTTCTGTACGATAAGACCTTACCTGTTTAAATTGGTAGGATTCAAGAGCAATTATTCACTTATTCGATTTGTAATAAAAGTAATACAGAAATATGAAAGGAAATGTATACGTTCTATAAATGAACTATATAGGTTGACAAAAGTACATTTACCATTGTTTGTGCATTCGATTTGTAATTAATACATTATAATATAGAAGTTTGAAGGAAATGTATACTTTTTATGAATCAACTATAAAGAATGACAAATAATCTACAATTTTTCGTTTACTGAATTTATAATGAAAATAATACACAATTGAAAAATAATTGAGCACTTTCTACGAATCAACTACATAATGAAAAATAATACTTCTTCCAATTCTTTAGTTAATGGATTAATTCATTTTCTGAACATGTAGTAGGGGGAAGGGGCTCAGGAATATTTGAATCGTCATTTAATACAACGTGGTGCAGAGCAGAGTTAGTTGTCATGCTTCTGTTGGCTTTCTCTTGTCGTTGAACTCCAACATGCAATACTAAGAACTAGTACATCTAATAAAAACCCAGACATAGCTAGACGTGGGAGTTACGGAAAACTCTTCTGCGAGCTTCGTGTAGTAAGTAACAAGAAAATTGTTTTTAGATTTTCAACTCTTCTATTAACCTTTATAGACTTTCTAATGAAATAATGAAATACTTACTTATAATACAGGTTTAATAACTTCATCATTATGTCTACACACACTCATACTGAAACGGAGACTTTTTATTATAAACTACCCACATTTCCTAAAGCTTTGATAAGCTAACAAGCTGAATAAAATCTAGACTACACTGAGAGAAATAAATAGTGAAAAACATTAATAATTACTATGAGTAATTTTCACAACAAAAGTTTTGTAAATACTATAAGGACCTGTCCTACCATCTCCTTTTAAATTGACATTTAACAAAAAGTCACTTTAAAATTTATTTTGCCTTCCATGTCTTTGTTTTAACGGGTTTAAGCCCCGACAACCATTATAAGGAGGACGTGGAACGCAAATTTTATTTTAAAAGTGACTTTGTTTAATTTCAGATTAAACGAAGATGGTGGGAGAGGCGCTAATTCTGTTTTAATAATTCCGTTCCATTCTTTTAGTACAGAGTTCTGTAATCACCAAAACAATAGCATTATGAGTTTTAGTTTTTATTGTTGAACCTTTTGTAATTCCAAGTATATACTAAGTAACATTGAGTACTACATTTTGTAAATTCTGTCATGCAGACAATTCTATAAGTTTATATATATACACAAGTATTTTATAAATATTATATTATAAAATACTTAAGATGATGTTTTGTGTTTCTGTTTGTAAGATTATTATATTAAATGTTACATTGTACCTGTAAGATTACTAATATTAAATGTTACATTTGTAATGCCTAATGTGTAATTACTACAGGTGCCAAGTTTATATTTCCTGTCAAGTAATCATTAGTATTAAAAGCTAGGTCATTTTTTTATTACCTGATTGATTCATACATTGATTGTTACGACACTACTGCAGTGAGATTATCGTCCGCCACTTGAGGAAGCGTGAATCGAGCAACTTTTAAGAGTATTACGTTGATTCCCCGGTTCTAAATTTCTATTCCTTTGGTGGGACGTGGTATAATTGAAGAGAATTATTTTAGTAATTCGATGCTGACGCATAACTCTTTTTGGTACCGCGCGTGAACACACTCCTTTGCAGCAGTCTCCGCTACGGTCCATCTCTGCTGTAAACTTCAAATCTCTCCGCTCGGACTCCGAGAGTAAACAAGAGTGTTGCTGTTCTTGGATGTATTCACGAATTCAATGTCGAAGTAACGAAATGTCCATTGAGTTATATCACACCTCGTATACTTCTGTGTGCGATTCGGTATACACCAGCTTTGCTGACTGATTCGAACATAATAATAATCTTTTGTACACTATTTCACCGCTCAGCGTTAATACTTTAAATTATTTCCTATTATATATCAAATTTTCAAACAAACTTAACAGAGATCTTTAAACTAAAAATTATGAATTATGCTTATAATATCTAAATATATATATGTATATGTAAATACAAATTATACCGTAACGAGATAAAAATAAAATAAGTAATGTGTCATGACGCTCCGGAGAATTACCTAGATTCAAGTTTTGAACTCAAGTCTAATTAAATAGCACTCGCTGTGTACTTCTGACAGCACTTAAAGCTGCTGGTCCCCGACGTCATCGCCTCGGTGGCGGCGGTCGAGACTGCCCGCCTCCCCCTCACGCACGGGCGCGGGGAGGCCTAGGCCCAAACTCCTCAATCCGAAATGACGAGATTGTGGCAGGGGATGCCCCCAGCGGTGATGTCATAAATAAATAGCCTAAGATCCGAATTAGAAGCGACCCTCACCCATCTGTTTAATGGATGAAAAGTATTTTATAGCAAATTCATTATGTTAATAAATATATCGCGAGTAGGTTGGCTAAAACATTCATGGCCGGACTACGATAAATTATAAATTGTAAAATGCCTTTTTTAATACATTGCACTGTTAGTTTAAAAAACAAATTTATGTCATACAACCACAAAGCAGTGTTTTTTGCTAGTTTATTAAATAGATGTGTGTAAATTACTAGTATAGACTTATCTGCAGATAAGTCGATACTAGTAATACTATACCATAGTTCACTGTAGTTGATTACTATATTTCAGTAATACATATTCTATAATATAGTATTAGTCACACAATACGATAGTAATCATCACACCCCACTTTTATAGTGCTAACATTAAAGAAGGTAACTGTTGACATTTAATATTGTAATTACTACAGAAAATGTAATAGTTACTAGTAATATTTAAGGTAATAAATACATTCTAACATAATAGTACTTACCCTAATAGGGTGTGCAGAACACGTTTGAGACGTTAATGGTGACAAACAAATTGTAATCATTACATACTAAAAAGATGAAAGTTATGATGTCATAATATTAGTGACGTCATTACACGGACCATCCGTTTAGTAAGTGATTAACAATCTACAGAGGATAATCTTTACTATCCAGACTGCTGTCCCATATGTGACCCTCTGCATGGGTACTCGCAACAGAAATTCTGTACCTACAACTATTTTTTTTTCAGTGTATTTATATACTCGTATTTACGCCGACCCAATAGTTACATCAAGAAAAAAAGATTACCCAATGTTTACACATTCTACAGGCATTATACTTTCGATCGTCATAAAATTTCTTTGTTGAATTATATAATAAATGCAATGCTTAAACAAAAAAAAGTCATTTTTGAATTTTGATTAATCGTAGTCTGGCTAGGAATTTTTAACCAACCCACGCGCTTTATATTTTTCAACATTCGAAAATTTATATAAATCGCATTTCATCCATTAAACAGACGGGTGAAGGTCCTTTTTAATTCGGGTCCTCTACTAAAACAAAACCTAACACAAAACGACGCTTACCCATAGACGATGTTGAACAAATGCATACATATTCATACGCATACAATTTAATCTGCACGCGCACGCGCCGAGCGGACAAAAGAGAACTCGCCGTACTCCGAAGGGCCCGTCAGTCTCGAAAATAATATTTGTTCGTGAAGATCTTCATAACCCCAGGATCGGGACGGAGTGCGGCGTGAATTAGGCGCGGAGTACAGACATCAGCACTGAATTAATTATGAAAACGCACGCGAGCGCGAGACGCGGTGGGCGGGCGGGGGGGCGAAGGCGCTACGGCTACATATGTGTTTGCGAACGTACCGACACGGAGATGTAACGCCGCCTAGTTACTCTTAAAGACTTGTGATTGTTCTGTAGAATGTAAATTATTAGATAAATATTCTCTGTCTAATCTAAAAATAAAAGAGAATGAGAAGATGAAATACTACAGTATTGACGACCGACCAAAACCGCTTTCAAGTGTAGAGAAGAATCACATCAGTCGATTAAAGAAGAGAAAAGAGCAGAAAAATAACACGAGTTCGAAACAGATCTATCAAAGTGGTGAAGGTCGACGACGAGAATTGGCATTTTCAACTTCGGAACCCTCTAGATCCGTCCGATAGCTTCAAATGGCTTTCCTGACTTAAAATAATTTCACGAAGATTCATCCAATCAACGGAACAATAACGCCTGCCCAGCAGCCCCGACTCGCACCCATCTCCGATTTGCTTTTCGGTGGGATTTCATATTTGAATGTTTTCCCTCGGCGGCGCCGCAATGACGTAGGCGCGCCGCTGGCGCCGCGCCAGCGCCGGCGGATCGATAGGCCGCCTGCAGCCGCCCGCGGGCCGCGTGACGTCAGCGCGGACCCCGAGCCCAGGAGGCGGCGCCCGTCACGATTCGCCCGTAAACAGAGATCGGAACTGGTCAAAGACTGGCACTGCGTTGCGTCTCGTTTGCATCGACTACAAATGGTTACATCATTTTTTGTCATATTTTATATAATAGCTATTAGTTGCAAGCTTAAAGATGACTACATGTTTTTTTTATTTTATATTTTTCATGTTTAAGGTACATTGTAAAAAGACGTAAGTCCACAATTTCCAATATTTTCGATCTATTAATCGCACGCTAAATATTTTCTGCTCTATCAACATCCTGAAAACAAGATATTTTACCAAGTTTACGATTTCGTTATAACTGTAAATACCACATAAATAATATTGTACGCAAGTATATGTAGGTCTGTATTTTTTTTTAATACGTTCATTTGAAATATTATTTAGAATATTTAATTGTTTATATTATATAACTTACCTGAAGAAGTTGAAAACACCTTGTAAGAAGAAGAAGTTGAACACACCTTGTACGTTTCGAATATTTCACATCTTACTTTTAATTATCCAAATATCCGATACTTAGTCTTATATTAAACATAAACTATATCAGAAATACTTTATCAGAATATATTAAGATGTTTGTTAAAAAAGTCCTCTCGATACTTGACGAAGGAAAGTACTATTTGTTATTTAGTAAATATTTGTATGTCCTATTAGGTATTTAAATTTATTTGCAACTTTCCTTTCTGGTTAATGTTAATCCTTATAAATAATTAGGTAACCTTCTACTCGGATAAATAAATTTATTACCACGTCTATAGAAATAATTCCATCACGTAAACAAAGTCATATAATATGTTGTCTCAAATATTTTGAAAGGATAAAGATTATTATTTCTCGTATTTTTTGAACATCGGCCTAAGTGTATAATATTTAAGCACGTAGACGCTTTCGTAGCGGTCTTGACGTTCACCTGACCTCTTCACTTTCCGCTTGCGTTTCAACATTCGATCTTTATTTGGGAGTAATTCTTAGGTGAACGAGGAATATATTTTTCTTACGTACGTGAATGTATTTTATTAAATCAGGATTTTCGTTGTGCAACGAAAACTTCACGAATAGCTTGTTCTTTTAGAATTATCTGAAAATATGAAGGATGCTAAAGAGGCTTTATTTCTGAGCCTTGTAACATTCGTGTGTCTATCGCGTTGCACAGATATAATTTAATTTTGTTACACTACATTTTAATACCTATTCACGTGTTTCTAGAATTATTTTAAATTTTCCATAGTTTAGAAGTAGTACAGTAGTATCTATCGATCGGATAGTGAACTGTTTTAGGATTTAAATCTCGTACTTTTTAATGATATACAATAATTATCTTGAAAGTTCATAGTGCCTTCTGGTAAAACCATCGATGCACTAAGTAAATAAATATAATCTGTTTTCCCACGGTTTCTGCATAAATAAACGAAAACTCGTTAATACCTCACCTTACCCTCTTATTGTTGTCATAAAAGAGGTTCATCACAGGGATTCAGGTCAACGAATAGGGTGCAGTAGCGAGGGGGCGCTGGCGCGACCCCGCGGCCGCTCTTCGCGATGAAATCGTCCGGACGCACGTCGGCCGACAGATTGATTCGGTCCGGTCCTGCTGAAACAATCACCGCGGCCGGCGGGGTGGCGGGGTCGGGGGCTATTAATGTGCGCGCGGGCGCGTGCCGGCGACGGCGGCGCCCGCCCACGCCTACCACCTTTGATAGATTGCAATACGTGGTACGTGCGCCGCGCGCGCCGCCCCCGGCCGCGAGCCGTGCGGACCCAGTGCTATTTCTTTTGATTGGTATCAATTAATATGAAACGAAATATTTTGTCCAATCGTTTGCTCGTGAAACGGAAATGAGGACTACCTTCGCGAGAGGCATGGCTAAACCAGTTTTAAATAAACGTAGATTTACATGTCTCCGCCATAATAGTGTAAAAGCTGTAAAATTAATTTGAACATTCTCAACCAAATTTTTTTTATATATCTACCAGCTCTATAACTACAGAGATTCAAATAAAATTATTTCAAAAGCAAAAAGCATGTATAAAAGCCTCAAGTCTAATCAAAGTAAATATATATGTAAACTTTATAAATTATATGCGCCACGGTGGGATTTTTCAAATCCCAAATGCAAAGAATATTTGGACCAAACCTGATAAGAAACGCCCCAAGAGCGCCCAACAGCAGGTAAATAGAGCGACCCAAACCGTCCACCCGTCAGATCTGAGGAAATCCGAACCGAATAGGCAAGCTATTTTCAGGAGACTAACGAAATACAGCTCTTCCACCAGAGAGTTCCAACTTAAAAATCCAGATAAAGGTGTTCTATAAATTCATATACAGTTGTTAATTTCTGAGGTGCGTCAATCTCTTGACTTCTTGTGTATGCATTTGAAATGCACTAAATTTGTGTATTTAATTTTGATAGCCTATTCTAAACATCGTCATGACATGGCTGCTCCACTCAAGGTTGGTTGAACGGTACAAACACCAAGTTTTGTATATACATTTAATATAATAGCTTTTTCTAGACACTATCATGGTACGGCTGGCGAGTCCAGGGTTGACTTCGACTAAACGGATTCAAGCAAATCCGCGGGCAAAAGTTTACTTTATAATTCTGAATTCATAGGTGGCTATAAGAATTTAGTAATAACTGTTGATAATAATTACTAAGCTAGTTATATTACTACCATACAATACTATAAAAAGTAAAACAATAGTAAAAATAACATAAAAACAAATTTTTACATTATTAAAAAAGAAGTGAATAGTTCAACATAAACTTAACTCGATTAGGAACAACCCATTTTTTGCATTTTAACCGTTGATCGACATTAACGTTACTTCTTTTTGACGTGACAACGTCTTAAATTAGGTTGCGGCTGGGAGTCACTTATGAAAAAGTGTAACGCTCGGTAACGTTACGATGAGTCACCGAACGAGAGAGAGGCCCGCCGAATGCCTTGCGTCTCTCTCCCACTCAACTATGATTGGTCTGCCGCGCGCGCAGCACTAGAGAATTAGTGCATAGCTTGCAAATGTATTGCAAGTTATTGTATGTATATTTGTATATAAATACGTATGTATGTGTAAAGGTAAAAATAAAATTTTGTTAATATGAAATTCAGTGCGAGATTCTTTGTATAAATTAATGTTTTAAATATAATTCTTTGTATAAATAAATGTTTTAAATTGTTACTATTATTTCATCCTTCTTCCTACTATACGAATGAATATTCACATTAAAATGATTTTACCATTCAAAGTCGTTGTCACGTAAACTTTCGCCCGTATACCGACTTTACAGGCAACCAATTTTTTTATCAAACCACTTGATTGCCAGAATAAAAGCGTGATAGGTTCGGCCGCAGGACAGGAAAAGAGAATGCAGCCTAAAATACGTTACCGGTTCAAACATAGTTTGCCCCCGAAAAATATTAACGTATAAAAGAAGCATTCCGCTAAATATAAATGCATTTGAGAAAGTTTTAAAGTAATAATCATAAATTACCTAATAATTTATACTTAATATATATGACAATGTCAAAATGAAATGTTGGCCGACGTGGATGGTATTGTTTCTTTTATGTCGACATCAAACTATAGGTCCATCTGATTACAATTAAATCCTTAGACAGAACAGCGGTAGTCTAAAATTAATCTTGGCTCCAAAATCACCATAATCTACAAGAAAGGAAAACATCGTGCTGATACCACAAAAGCCTTATTAGAATCTTCAAGGCCATGCCCTTATATATATACGAAATGGCCAGTACACTATGCTGAACAGCGAGGCACCAAATAGGCCAACCGATGTATTCCATAGCAGTGAATACATGTAATCTATGTATATTCGTCACGTTATGTCCCTGACAAAGTATTGTCACAATTCTTTTTGCGCAAAGGCACTAGTACTCTCCACTTTGTGTATTTCGGTCGTCGTCGCTTTAATCTAGTACAAATACGATTGACTTTAAATAACTAATGATAATGAAAAATTTTAGTTTTTTAAAATGCCATATGGTGGCATTTTCATTATTATAGCGTTCACCGTGAACGGAACACATCGTTCGTAGGATAGATATCCCTCGAGGAAAAAAGATTCCCGAGCGGCAATCACACACCGGACGTCGTCGAGCTGAAGGGGCGGCGCTCGCCTCGGGCTACAGGTGGCGCGGGGCTGTTCCTCGTGGCAATCAAATAATGGAGACATATCCGGTGTAGAGCAGCGGTTTAAGGCGATACCTCGAAAATTTATAACTACTTAAAGGGTGTGGTTTTACGGCAGATGAGAGAGAAAAAAGGGTCATGCCGCACATTTACATGACCGGCGACGGGCACCTCACCGGTAACTAAATGCGTAACACTACATTAACACTAACCTATTCAAAAAAATAATAAATACTGCCTTCAAAACCTATTCAAACGTTCTTTAAACGACTTCAAAAACAACTAATTAGTTGTTTTTGGAGTCGGTTCCAGCTCCAAAATTAGGCAAAGTTATATCTCCTTAGAATAAGATGTCCTTTTTCATTCAATATTTAACGTTTTATATTCTTATTTATGGATTATGTGTTCTTTTGTTCTGCTTTAGCTGCAAATTACTAAAAACAACTAATTATTTGTTTTTGAAGACTATTTAAAAAATATTTAAATATGTTTTCTGAAGATAGTTTTTATTTATTTTTTAGTTTATTTATTTCATATTTTTTTGTTAAGTATTAATTATAATTTTATAATTCATTTAGCTATGTTGCATGTGGATTAAGCCATGGTTAATAAAATTGGCTAGGCTCTCCTTTATTTTTGTACGGAGCAGCAGAAAAGAAGTTACAAGTCGAAAAGTAGTGCCAACCCCCAATTTATTGTTCACTGGTAATCATTCCAGGATCTTTAAATTTTTAGTTGAAGTGCAACTACTAAATTATTTTTATACAAATTATATAAATTATTATTAGTGTGTGTAACATGTAATATGTAGATCACATTTTTATTCACTTCCACATTAAATTAATTCACCCCATTTCTACTTATCACTAAACAATTTGGATATGTTCCTCCTAAGATTTTCACTTTGGAATTATATAATGAATGCAAATATATAGGTAGATTAATTAATTATTAAATTTAATTTTGTGTATACTAGGATTTACTAATAGCTTTGAAGAGTAGCAACAAATCGCAGTATTATCGCCTAACTCCTGACCGTTAAAGTGTTGTGGCTTCCATCATCAACTCAGTAGTGTGAGACGATAACTACCAGGCGCACAAATTTAAATAACTAAAAAGGAGAAATACGTGTTGCCTTTAGTAGTCTCAAAAGGTTGGGATCCTTGATGTTAGTCAGATTTGAACGCCAATATTTTTTTAAATCAAAAACATGTCGATAGATCGTTAATAGAAATGATAAGGCTACGAAATTTGTCTTCTTGCAATCATGGCCACACATAATACATGATTCGGATTTACAAAAATTACCACAAAAATCACTTATAGCTACAGTTCATCTCATGACAATCCCATTAAACAAATAAAAAACCTATGTTACATACTTTGATTACAAATTTCTGGCGTCTACTTTCCACATTCGACATTCGTGCTTGTTGTCGTTAAGGGGTTCGGTAAGAAGTACCTCCCTAGCCAGGAATTGTCATAAACCTACCAAAATCTCAATCAAAAAATATTTTTTCTCTTCGATTTTCAGGAGTTCCTGGTTGTGTTTTTGAAATCCTAGGTGCAATGCGAACAAAACTATAATGGAATATTCTTTTTGTAACAAAAAATGTACTTTTTAAAATTGGTTTATAAACAACGAAATTTTGAGGTATTAAACATAAAAAAATACAATCAAATCGATAATCTCATTTTTTTAAATCGGTTAAAAATGAAATAGCAGCAGTACGTGTGGAACTAACATAAAAGACCGCTGTTGAATTTTAGTAGTACCATCTTGTATCTTGTAGTATATCGTAGTTGGACCTTGAAAAAGCCAAAGAAAATTAATAAGAGACTGTTTCGTAATTTAATTGTTTTGAAAAAGTGTTGTCCAATCAGTACGCTAGTTCAAATGATTCAAAAACATAAACATAAAAAGCAAACTCGTAACTAACACATTTAATGAGAACGAGAACGAGGGAGAAACAAAACTCTCGTTTGATTACTGAAATGATGATGACGTCACTGCACGTGCAATGAGCAGCCTCAATTCGTTGACCTGCAATTCCGTTTGCGTTTTTATCTTTAAAATATTTTTAAAGTTTTTTCTTTTATTTTTGAATAGCTTTTGTTAGCTTTCCACTAACATAAATGAAAAGTTTTGCACAATTGGGGAAGCCATTGTTTTCTCCCCGAATTACGAAAAAATCTGAATTTTAACAGAGATTAATGTTTTAATGCCTTAAGCCGTTAAACAAACAGCTTAAAATTCATATTGTTATAAGCGTATTTTTTGCATATAAACTCACGCCTATTTCCCAGAAAGATGAGCAGGACCACAGATGTGTACACGATACACAGCTTGGCATATGTCTCTTGCTTTGCTGATCCGTCTATCGTTTCGGGTGGTTGCAATTTGGTTCTTCTTTAATATGTCGCCATTTTGACCGGTATCACATTTTTTAGAGCGACCCTTATAAATCGTAAATAATATGTCCCTTAGGGAAACAAAATTCGTCTCCTTGATAAAGATATCCGTCTGTTGTTATCCGTCGCATCGTCGAACCCGTGGAACAGCCGTCGTGAAAATTATAGTCAAAAAGTCGCCTTTATTTTCTCATGTAAAATACTTAATTTAAATCAAAATATTCATTTCATATTCATATTTTTTGGACATATGGTTTAGAAAATGGGGGGCAAAATTTCTGCAGTTTCAGAGCGATTATTTCCGAAATTATTAACTCAATCAAAAAAATTGCTTAAAAGTCTTAAAGTTAGATTTTTGCTGAAAAAAAATTTGCAGCTTCTGTTACATATATGGAGTACTCCCCCTAGAAATGTTTATTTTTGTTACTTAACTACCAAACTAAGTAGCAGCATAAGCCGCTTGTACAAACAAAACACGTGGACTATAAGTTTAATGGATATTTATATACACCTTGTATTTTTTGGAATAAAACGCGTGTGACATACGGACGGACGGACACGACGAAACCATAAGGCTTCCTTTTTTGCCATTTTAGCTTGGACCCTAAAAACGACGATTGCATTATTAAATAATGGAAACGTCATTTCTACCTTTTTATTTCGATAGGAAAATATTTTACCTTAATTCTGATTCCGTCCAAAAAAAGAAATAAATCAAGCTGAATGATTTTCACAGATTTATTGACCTCCTCAAACATGTCCGGTTAATCACCACAGAAGTTAGTTTCTAAGAATATCCATTAAACGGTAACTCACATTGGCGAGTACCTCATTAGTTACTAAATTCATTCATTCGGATAAGATTGACAATCAATAAAGCGCAAGGACAAACACTTCAAAGGGTTGAGTTATATTAAGCATAACTCCTTTTTCGCATTGACATTTATAAGTGACTTTTTCACGTATTCGTAAATACAGACTTACAGAAATATAAAACGATGGTCACATTACCGCTTCTAACATTTTTAGTCTGGAAAAAAATCATATTTGACAAAGCCAATACCTTCTTTTTTAATATTATTTAATGAAACGTATTATCTGTCATGATAACTACTTGTGAAATAAAACTAATATTTATTACTACTTTGGAAATAAAATGCTACTAAGGAATACTTGCATTTACTTATTTTTACATTACTATTTAACGTTCGGTAATTGATTAATATACCGTGTGATTTGTTCCAATGGAACAGCCAGTTTTAAATATTACATTGTAATGAACCCTTGGTATGCTATCGGACGAATTGGATTCGAAGAAAATTAAAATAATTTATTAGCATGTTTGTATATATAGTTTAGAAAACGGTGGATTAATTCTCTATAGTGTTTTTTTTTTGACGCACTTGGGATATTCCGTTGTATCGCGAAAATAATGCAGCACCTAAGTCAGCGTCAGAAGGCAGCGCACGCGCCGCCTTCTCACATTAATACTTGTATCCCTATCATGAGTTATGGCGTATCGTTAGCCTCTTAGTTGCCCTCCATTTTGTGTATTTTTTGTTTTGTATTTATAGACCTGATATTTATACGAAGAATATATCGATTTTTACGATTACTTACTGAAACGGTGCCAATCCTTCGGTCTGTCTGTCTGTCTGCCCTACTTTTAAATGGTTACGTCTGAACTGTAAAACGTATCCAGTTAAAGTGATTATGTGTGTTGTTCGAGCGTACAGTATAATAATAATAATAATAATATAATCTCGTACCCATTTCCCAAAAGGTTGGGCACAAACTATAAATAATGAAAGAAAAAACAAAGTTATCACACAAGAAAGGTGTTTATATACATTTTTATTGTTTTTGGTGTACTGTAAGTACGACAATATGTAGAAATGTTAAACTTTATATTATTATACTTTAAACTTTAAACAAAAACAACAGATATTAAAAACCGGTAAAGTATTTGTCGGATTCGCGCTAAAAATCCTGTATGGAGTGAAAATAGTACATTTTTTACGTGTCGGTTCGAATCCTCGGCGAGAGGCGGTCTCACACGTGGCCTGTTTTTTTATATTCGTTATTTTCGCATTGCGCATAAATTTTATTAAGTGATAATCAATAATATGTTTTCAAATTTTATTTATGATTCATATAGACTATGAATAAATACTACTTCTGAAGAGTTTCCAATCATTAAACTTTAATTACTTCTTATTAGTACTTTTATATCATTTCAAGACTGTGAATAATGTCAAAATAGTAAGGAAACAATTACACAATTTTTTTCAATTTATTTTTAAGGTTCGGTAAATATTATGATAAGAAGGAAACCTTATAGAATCGCTATCGTGTCTGTTGTCCATCTGTCATCGCCTATTCGCTTCGAATCTACTAGAGGAAAAAGTTGAAGTTTACTACAAACAGTAATGTTACATGGCCCGATCAAGGTATAGCATAAAAAATCAAATTCTAATTTTAGGGATAATTTAGAGCATGAATTAGAAAATTAAAAAAAATTGTAAAGTCCCATAATATATTCAATGGAACGGCCCATTATGAAAAAGAAATAATATCCTATTCTTATAATTAAAAAATGAATAATTTTTGAAACGAAGTTCTTTCACGCGGCTTGAGGTAAGACTTACTGGTAGAAATTGTAGAACAAAAAAGCGTTAGGCCCCTTCATATGACATTCTCTCTCTCTTTTTCTTTGTCTCTTGAAATTGAATATTTAGTATTTTTTATATAATTTATAATTCACTATTTTTTAGCTATTTCTTAATAAATGAATATTTTTTCTAAAATATTAAATGACATACACATACTATACGATTTATTGTTTATTTAGCATTACTTATGTTGTAAAAAAACTTGTGTCCTGATGAAGAACCCCCTACCGTTTTTTTACTTTTTTTTTAACTTTGTTTTATTTTCATAGCGTAGGAGTATTGATTTGTTATCACATAGAAAATAAGTAAGATTAAAAAATAAATAACTTCCCATTTTACCTATGAAACTACTGAGCCTAATATGTATTCACATCTTAAAATAGTAAAGAAATCTTATCTGTACATCAAATATTTTTTCAAATAGCATATCTCGGATATTTTAAGGATGATCCACAGCGAGTATTTCTGTGTTTGAAATAACACCCAGTTATAGACGGCGGAGACCGCTTTTTACATATTGCAAAAAAAATGAGGAATGTTGTATACAACGTGGTCTTGATCTAAATGTTTTTTTTTTCAATTAAGAAACAAAAAAATATGCGGAGTACCTAAAATATCTAAAAGTACATTCTAATTAAAAATATATGTCTTATGATGTATGTATTATTTATCTCTTAATTCTCAAATTCAAATTCAAAATATCTTTATTTCATAGGTTATAACACTTGCAATATGTCATTCATATAAAAAATTTATAATTTTTAATTATTTCCTCTTTTTTAATTACAACTCGATCGTAAGGCAGTTATCCCTCAAGAAAAACGAGCAAGAAACTTGAGGACAGCTGTTTTTAAACCAATCACATAGAAATACAGTCATATACAATATAAAACTACGGCAAGAAAAATCCTGTAGGAATTCAAGCTCATTACTTTCATTTATCCTCTAAATATTCAGATCTTAATACCCCTTTGTGCAAATTGTTTGCTTAATAAGTACTTTAAATTTTTAAAAGTGTAAATTTTTTATATCCATAGGAATCTTATTGAACATGCGCACACAGAGCCACCTAAATGAATTGGTGACTCTATACAGTCGACTAACATGTAAACATAGTTTATTTTTATTTCTAGTATTGAAATTATGTCTATCACTATTTTTATTAAAACACTCTAACTTTTTTTAACATATAATAAATTTTGATAAATAAACTGTGATGGCACAGTTAAAATTCCAATATCTTTAAATTTACTTCTAAGAGAAACACGGGGTCCCAGCCCGTAAATTGCGCGAATGGTCCTCTTTTGCAAAACGCAAACGGCCAAAGCAGGATGACATGTGATATCAAACTATGGAAACAGCCTAAATAAACCAATCTGGCGGTTTTAGTATCGGATAAATTTCTTATTTTGACGTGACAACGTCTTAAATTAGGTTGCGGCTGGGAGTCACTTATGAAAAAGTGTAACGCTCGGTAACGTTACGATGAGTCACCGAACGAGAGAGAGGCCCGCCGAATGCCTTGCGTCTCTCTCCCACTCAACTATGATTGGTCTGCCGCGCGCGCAGCACTAGAGAATTAGTGCATAGCTTGCAAATGTATTGCAAGTTATTGTATGTATATTTGTATATAAATACGTATGTATGTGTAAAGGTAAAATAAAATTTTGTTAATATGAAATTCAGTGCGAGATTCTTTGTATAAATTAATGTTTTAAATATAATTCTTTGTATAAATAAATGTTTTAAATTGTTACTATTATTTCATCCTTCTTCCTACTATACGAATGAATATTCACATTAAAATGATTTTACCATTCAAAGTCGTTGTCACGTAAAACTTTCGCCCGTATACCGACTTTACAGGCAACCAATTTTTTTTAATTACAAATGCAGTGGAGCTTAGCCTTTTCTCCAACTCACCGATATGAGGACCCCACTGAGGTTTATTATCTAAAGTAAGACCTAGGAATACAGCAGTGTCAACAAGCTCTAATTCTTGGTTTCTTATTAAAATACAACTAGATCCATTTTTCACATTCGAAAGTGATAATTTCACACATTTTGTTTTCTTCCTATTAAGAAGTAAATTATTTAGAGTAAACCACTTTACAGTTTTAAAGAGGTTCACATCACATCGTCATAATCGAGTGCACGTCTTTTAACTTTCAATGATAGAGAGATATCATTTGCAAATAGTACTATCTCATGAATATCCTTAACAAGGCTAGGTAAGTCATTAATATAAACTAAAAGCAGAAACGGATCGAGGATCGATCTTTTGGGCAGCGCCATGCGGACTGCGGATCCAGACGATCTCATGTTATTGACATCGACCTTCTGAACCCTATTGACCAAATATAATGCCAGGAGGTCGAGTGCACGGTCCGTTACTCTGGTCTGAAATCAAACCTGACTAACAGTCTACTTTATTTGTAAAAAAAACTAAACAATCATTCTGTAGTCCACGCGAGCGCAGCCAAAGGCTGAGCTTGTTCTAAAATAAATCGGAATATTTTGCATCACTAATAATTTATAGATTATTAAATAAAAATTTCAAGTCTTTAAACTCCCTCGAGAAGTGGAGTAATACCAAACCCTCTCTAAGCGCGGCCGACTCGCATTAAACCCCTTTTTTTTGTGTAAAGGCAACGCAAACCGTTTTAAAAAGGCCTGACGAGACGTAAACTTATTTTGCCGGCCCGGGCGCCGCCCGCGCCCCCTGTCGACTCATTAATAAAGAAATAAGTTATTCTCGAGCTAATTTAACATCTCCGTACGAGGTTCCTTTTGAGCGCTCGCTCGACGTTTTAAAGCGGGAAAAGTTTATGCATGTCGTATCTGAACCGGCCGCCTGTGAAGTGGGGCGAGTCGTGCCGGCGACGTTTCCTGCCCGTAACGAACTTCCGGCCGCGGCGCGCGCCATCTTTGTGACGTCACACGACGTGGCGCCGCTCCCTCTAGACCGGCGGGCGGAGTCGCGAGAGGCCCCGGGCGGCGGCCCCGGGCCGGCGCCGCACTAAGTCGTAGAGGACGCGGCGCGACGACGACTCGCTCGCTCGTCCGGACGGGCGGAGGCCGGGCTCGTACGCCGGCCGGCGGTCCTCATCGTCTTTGACAATCATATTTTAAATTTTATTAAAACATTTTCTTTAAATTCATCAAATGGAACTCTACTCGCGCGTTTACGTATGTGAAATTAATCATATACTGTATGTATGATTATTTTTTAAACTTATCAAGTACGTAAAAAAGTAAATCTTTTACATGTTTTGATAAGTTTAATTTTTATTAGTCGCTTCCTAACCCACCGCTGACCTTCGAATGTGTTATTTCACAATTAATACTCATCCAACAAATTGAGTATTGATTCGAAGGATTGACAGATATCGTACACTTGAACAAGTGTTAGCTTTCTATTTACGTTACCCTCTTCTTTGCATGTTAGTCGCCATGGCTAATAAAAACAGAGTCTACATGTTCCTGAAGATGTCCCTAATTGGCATGAAACATGCGCAGAAATTGTAACGAAATAATTGGCGATTAAGATAAATAGAAAACTAACACTCGCTTAGGTATTCGATATCTGTCGATTCTCTCGAATCAATATTAAGTTCGTCGGATGAGGATTCTTAGTAAAAGAATAGATTCGAGAGTCAGCGGTGAGTTTGCACGCTGCAAGTTACTGCACGTCGCCGGTAGGCGTCTAATAATAAATTTCTGCGAAATAACATCGTATACAATATAATAATTTTTCTTTCTTCGACAAAGCGCGTTTATGCTAAGCAATATAAACTAATGAATATACGAAAAGGTGTATCTAATTTTATTATTGTTATAATTTTCTGAACTTCCTTTCTGCCGTGTGGTACTTGCAAATTTCAACATAGATCGTAGTGTAGGTGCACAAACATTTATATATATAATTTAATAATTAATATATATCTATTAAATTCCCTTTTATTGACTTAGGCCAATATTTTACAATAGTTATTGTATTAATTGTGGTTAAAGTGAATTGTACAAGTATGAAATAGGATACAGTATTACTACTAATTTCTCCAGTACTCGCTAGGCCCGAATCGCTTCTTTATATTGGTCGGAGACCACCGTGACTCTTGTACTTCCACTGTGCTCGGGCAAAATAACACATTTATTAAAAATATTCCAAGTTTCGTCACTAGTCCAGGCTGCCTGAAACCTGGCTATCGGTTTTTGTCTGTATATAGTAATGTGTGTCAATTTATTACATTAAATGATATTGTTAGACTTATTAAAGATTTATTTATTATGATTTGTCCATGATAGATTTAGATATCATCCTTTCTCACAGTCCACCAACTAGCAAAAATATTTTAGAAATGCGTAAGTGATATACCTCAAAAAACTGAAAAATGATGCCATCAGATTTGTCCGCGACACGCTGATGGATGTGGCGCGCCGAGTGCCCGCCCCGCCCCCGGCCCGCCCCGCATAGCTCTAATGCTTTATCCTCCACATATTTTATACGTCAACCGCTGGAAATAAAACGAGTTGGTTAAAAATGACGCGCGGCCCGGACGGACCGCGGACCGTCTCGTCCACGTCACGTAACGGTTCATTACCCGACACGCCACGCGCGATGGCTTCATCACAGCGTTCACGTGACACTAGACAATTATTCCTCGTTTATTGGGACTCCACTCGGAAACTTACAGAAAATCCACAATTTCAACTTGTTGATTGGTTCATAATACTTAAATAATGATTTAGGTTATTCGAAGAAAATAAGATAATGAGATATGAATGTTATACACGATAAAAGTAGGCTGACGACGGCACTCTTACAGGAAGTCCAATGGAAATGCCGAACCCTAAAACCGTTGTAAGTATTAAAATTATAGACGCTTGCCTGCAACATGCATTAACATGCAGCATGAAACCCACCGCTGACCCTCAAATCTGCCTCTCCACTGCGAAACTCTATCCGAATGATTGAATATTGATTCCAGAGGATTGACAGATATCGAACACCTAAGCAAGTGTTAATTATTTTTATAATTATCTTATTCCGCTAACTTCCGCGAGGGTCAGCGGTGGGTTGCATGCTGCATGTTAATACATGTTGCAGGCAAGCGTCTACTATGGATTTCCGCGAATTAACACCTCACACAATACATATTAAAATTATTTTATGAAATGCAGTCTCGAGTTCCGTTGCCTGCGAAGAACGACCCGGTCAAATGAATAATAATGAGCAAATATATAACAGTTTAAGAGAAAGGCACGTTTGTACTGAAGAATGAAGAGTGTTCAAAGCCTTTTGGGGGCCGTCGTCACTGCTAATTTTAACTATTAAATACTACAGCCACTTCCGAGAAATGTACGTACATAAGGTCCCGTACGTTGACAATTCGGGCTGCTGTAAGTCGCATTCACGTCCCCCGCGACGCGACGGCCCCGCGCCCCGCACACAGCGCCGCGGCGCTTTGGTTCTCGCTTTGTTTGGCATCTGGCAAAGCTTCTTTAACTCACGAAGAGAACAGGTTGTTAGTTTCAGCAATGGAGTGGCTCCACGGGACTGTTTTAGTGGCTAAAACTCCTTCATAAGTCGGTCTCTAGGACGCGGGCCGGGTGTCTTTCGTTTGAGACGATTCACTTCCTGTGCAATGAAAAACATTGCGTTAAAGGGCGTTACAGGCGTAAGGGCGTATAAAATTGTGTTTGTAAAAGCGAAAAAGTATTACCATTTAATTTATAAAGTTTGGTATGTAGTGATTCCTGCTAATTGAATTCACTTATATATATATACATATATTTTCATTATATATATATATATATATATATATATATATATATATATATATATATATATATATATCATTTTGTTCCTCAACTTGTTGCCATTTTGTAGGCGTGACATAATCCCATTGCTGTAGAAATTTTCGGACTTCTTATCAAAAAACTGCGACAAGTAGTTTCAACTAATATGGAATAAATAGTAAATACACTACCAAAAACAATAGAAAAATTGCGGAACACCAATGTTACTTTTTATTTTTTTTTATGTCATCTATTTCATGGTATCAAAACTAGACATATACAAACAGTACAACCAAAAAGATTTTACTTGCAACTGGTCACTTGTAAAACAAAAAAAAAACTTTTTCCCCATTATAATAGTTTCTTTTATTAGGCGATCACGAAAAAACTAAATGCATCAGTGTTAGACTACGACCAATCGACGTAGGATCGTTTTTAGGCAGCTTTCTTTTTGAAACCTCCACATCCTTCGTTTACTTCCATAACCAAGAACGCACAGCGAAGCGGGAAGGTGACAGCTAATTTTATGTATAAAATGAAAACTTTTTCTCTCCGTCCTACTGTATCAGTATGCGATGTTGAGCTTTCAACTCGGAATTGCGTGTCGGTGGTTTTAGACTATTTAATTCTGAGTTCCGTACATGCTTTACCTTTATTTTTTAAGATTTGTTTTATAAGTCGTGATGTCCCGTTATGGTTATAAATTTATTTTTGTATACATGTAGACAAGTAGTGAACTTTTGACTTGCTACTCCACCTATTCGAAATTAAAACTGTGCAGGCTTTTTACGATGTTCATTACTCCGTATCATTCCTTCGACCTACTGTCAAGGTTACTTCGATTTCGAGCGAGGGCCGAAATATAACAGACGCTGAAATCGAAACAAATTTGAAAACGATCCAGGACACCTGTTCAAGACCGGGGAATGTATGAATGTTAAGGTATTTTCTGACGTAAATTCTCGCTATTTATTTTGGCACCTAAAATATAGGCATGTGCCAAATTCATACTTCGACAACTATAAAGAAACATGTTTTTATGCAATAGTGTGTATCGCCTAGGTTTCACATGTAATATTTCACTGACAACGAAGGCGCACAAGTATGTGGTATTAGTGTATCAGCACTACGACCCAGTCTCCCATCGACGGCCGAGCTGCTATAGTGAGGTTAATCGCACTTGCATATAATTCCACGTAATGGATTATATTTAATTTTAAAAGAGATACTACGTTTTTTTATTTTTTCTAATATGACTTACAACATCGCGGTAAACGAAACGATGTAAATTCACCTCTTTTAAAGGAAGCTGTTTATTTTAAATTCAATGGACTTTTTATTAAGTTCAGTTTTCTTTCAATCTCTTTGTATTTGTGTAGCCCAAACTAACTTTTACATCAACAAAATAACGAATACCTCTTCCCAAAAGATTTTGACGATCACCTCAGGATTTTTTTTAACGATTTAGTGTCAACGAACGGATGAAACTAATATATTAACGTGTGTGATGGGTCTGTGCTTGTAAGTCAGGTTCAAAATATACTGTTACTGTGTGTATTGCCATATTTGACATCTACCTTATCTTCTCTCGGCCGGAGCAGGTTTTCATAGCTAAGCATTATGTTCGAACACAAAGGATAATGTTGACTTTCAGCAGGTAATATTTATATATAAGTACTTAAGTTGCGCGCATGTAAACATGTCTTCGGAACAATCCTGTCAAATAAAAATGACAGTCAGATCCCGACGCTTTACCATATATAATGTTAATGATGAACGAGGAGGTAGTGATATGTCAGATCATGATGTGATGTGTTACATCACAGTTGACATAGATTTGTAACAAATAGATTGGAAAATTATTTACTTGATTGGGATCGAGATCGAGATCGGGATCGAGTTCATGAGCGGAAGTACAATCAGATAAGGGTTTAGGATCGGATCAGTATGCAAACAGAGTAAGAACTTTTTCTGTGTCTTTCCGGGCAAAGCACCGGTGCAAAGCTAGTAGAAATAATACCATCTCTTCGTCAGAGCCCCCCCCACATCGTTGTGAGTGTCAGAGGCGATGCTATTGAGTGTATAATAATGCCTTCGGCCAGTCAGGGGAAAGGAGCGAAGCGATCTAAACTGAAAATGTATTTTCTTCCTGAAATTGGATATTTCCAGGATAATCCGGATCATCGGCCCGGCGGTGACCCGCGCCCGATATTATCTGACCTTCGCCTGCGAGTGAACGCTGCTATATTGTTACTAAAATTTTATGAATACCCTTTATTTTGAATTAAATTGCTAATTAACCCTTACTCCTGCACTCTAATGAATATTAACGAAAACAAAATAATAAAGGAAGCCTTTGTATTGATATTCCTTTTCTTCGAAATTATTATACGCTTATCAGTTCTTTGTTCACTTGAGTACACTCCAACTGCCAATACACGCCCCGAAAGTATATTATCGACTGAGTCGTCATGGTTTTGCTATGAGAATAAATAAAAGATTCCGTCATGAAGTTATATCAGCTTTTGAATTATGATAGCCGAGTAAACTCCTGAATAAAATAAAGGTTATAACAAAGAAAGATTAAAAAAAAACATCTCTGTATATGTATATTCCTCAATATGCATAGGCAGAGACGTTAGCAACTCACAATCTTTTACGATTTTACAAAAAAAGTACTAAGAATTATAACTACTTTTTATTACATAGAACTCTCTATCGGCGTGTATGCAATGTTTCAGACATATAAATCAATTTTCGAAATATATTTTGCATTCCGCATCAGACACCATTTTAACCGCCTTCTCAAATGCTGTCATTTCAACATTCGGGGATAAAAACTGTTTTTCCTTGGAATGGATTAAACTAAGTTTAAAAACTTATCAATTCGTTTGTGGTCAGGATTCGAATTTGTTATTGAAGCTTCTAAATCGAGGCGCTGCGCTTATACTCCAACTGTTTGACGGAGGTAGACCCGCTGTGAAACGTAGAGGCCTGAAAATTACAGCTTGTATGACGTAGACTTCATACAATGATGTGTTTTGATTTGGAATTAGAAGAAAGTGAAAAAAAACACTGTATATCCAGTAGTAATTGGGGACTACTCCCATAAGTGAAAACTGAAAATTATGAAATAACCGTGTTTTGTAAGATTTTAAAATTAAAATATCATATTATTCGAATTAAAATTATTAACATTTGTCTGGTTTTCACATCTACCGCCACTCTGAACAACAATTATAAACATTTCTATATGGTTTATTTATTAATCAAAACACATGATGAGCTGTGCAAGTCCAGTAAATTTAAAATAAAAGTCGATATACATATTAAGGTTTCAATTGCAAAATATAAGCCTTTTAATTTAAACAAAATAAAAATAATGGTACACTTGAATTAATTTTTCAGTTACAATTGTTTATGTAAATAACGAGTTTTCAAAAAAAGATCACCGATCGTAAACGATTGTGGGAAATATTATGAAAAATGCAATAACAATTTTAGTTAGTTTTTCTTCTGAAAATAATCAGTTGTTTTAGCGTTTGTTACACTGAATGTATTTATTGTTGAACTTTTTGTGGTTTACATGGTTGCTACAAAATCTAAATTAAAAAGGTATAAAAATGAAGCTGCATGCCACGATTTCTAATTCATTTACAAAAGAAATTAGAGAAATGAAAACAAATATTTAAATTTATTTATGGGATTAACTAAACAAGTGTTTCACCATTTATTAAAGGTGTTATTATTTGGAGTAAAGTACAAGGCGGAGCAAAGTTTAACAATAAACGCCGTCGCCCGCCGAGTGGGCCTCGGACGAGAGGAGTTTGTTAATAGACACAGCATCTTGCTGAATAAATGATCTGGTGTTTCAGCATTTTTCTCATTGTTCAAGAGCCGTAAAGAAGAATAATGTTCTTTTTCAGGATATAACATTTCCGTACCAGAATGTGGTAAGAACGCAAAGGTAATATTTAGACTGACTGGACTATGACCTTGTTCATTATGATTTGATAGCGTTCTTCATGATACGACCACACACGACCAACTCGGTGTAACACATATTTCTTAAGTAATGCAACTTGTCTCCCTCGTTCCTAGACAAATTAAAAGTAAACTGTTCTTTTTTAGAGTCTTAAAATATAAAAAAATGTTGCCATCATTTTCCCACAATGAAATAACCATTAGTTGAGGGGTACTCCATATCTAGTGTTTGTTTAAAAATAGAAGTGTTTCAACTTACACAGATAAAATCGCGCAACTTTTTAATGATGCTTTTTCTTTTACCGATTTTATAGAAAGTTTTGGCAACATATGAGATCTAAATAACTAATGCTATATGCAGACAGAAAGTAAAATTATAAATGTGAAAATAATAAATAAAAACAACAATCATCTGTTTGAACATAATCCTCATACATGTCATTTCAATTATTGAAACATTAACTCTGATCTATATTATTTGCTAATAATTATGTTGATACAATACTCAAGAAAAATTTAAAATTATGTTAACATTATTATTATCTATAACACTATTATGACATCATTATTATCTTGCCAAATAGTGTATATAGCAATAATCTAGATTATATTTTCTTACCTGACAAGTTTTTTTCTTTATTGTGTGTAATAAGCAAGCAAGGTTTTCGTCTCTATGAAGAAACTGTCATCGAGCAATAATAAACCTATCAAATGGTTTATTTATTTAATACTTGTTAATAAAAACAATTTCAATGTTGATGTTTACAAATAAAACGATTAAAACTAAAAAATTGATTACAAAATGAAATGATATAAATAAAAAATACTTATTAAATTTGAATGTGGCGCTTCGGATCTGGCTCGGTTCGGAAGTCCCCATTATGCCAGCGGCATTGGGTATCCGATTGCCGCAAAAACAAGTTAGTCCAGGGTAATTATCGGTTTAAAATAGTCATTGCCATTGAAAAACTGAGTTCTACAATTTATATTCCATTACCTAGAGTAAAGCATGGACGAATCAATTAAAACCGCGAATCAATCTGGGCTGAGTTCGAGATCGGGGTCGGGATCGATATTCAGTCGATACCGTCAGAGCGAAACGCTGACACCCTTAACAAACTCAAATAGTTCGTCGAAAACGTCACGATTTGTTTTCATTAATGGGTATTTAATCACTTTGACTTTCGTTTTGATATTTAAACCCGTAAAGAAATTGTCAGCACTATCGATACAGCCTTGTGTATTTTAGTTTTCTACGCGTCTAATTTTACATTCAAAATTCGTCATATCGGACAATATAAGCTTCGTCAAAATTACGCATCTGTTGTAGCAACACTAAAAATAAACGTAACAAAAGTGGCACGGCACGGGTCGGGTCGGCAGGCGCCGCCCGCCCCCGAAAGCGCTTCCATAATGAAGGCTCTCCGAGTGTACTTTATACGAATTGTTTAGCCGCCGGCCGCCAGGGGGCGGGCGGCGCCGTCCACTGCTCCGCACGGCTCTAATTGTTTAGCGGTATTTCGGGGCTTCGTGAATCGGTAATCTGTTAGAATTGACTGAGCGGGTGCTCCGCTCTGTGGCTGGTGGATATTTTTAGTCGAAACTTAACAAAATTTACACCCAGATGTCGAGGAACAAATACTTTTGCTTTAAGCTTCATATTTGTATTATATAGCAACTGCTTGACATTCTCACACTAAAATAAAATGACTTTCCGATCGCACACGTCCCATCTGATTCATTGAACACGCGATCTGACCTCTCACTTGCTAAAATATTGCCGAAAAAGTGATATTTATATATTTTCGACTTTATAATATTAACAATAGCTTCATTATTATTAATATATATATATATATATATAATATAAAAAGATAGTGAATTCCAATCGGCAGCTTTTTTGATGGCATTTCTCTTCCAAACGGAGTTGCAACGACTTCCTTTCACGCAGCGTATTACACAATCAATATACAAGTTTTTCTAACAATAGTAATCAATAGGTGGATGCCTGCTCTAATATGTTATGCATCGTCTACCGCTCTGCTCCTAGCTCACAGCAGGTTAAAGACGTCTAAGCGCGTTAATTATGGCGCTTGGTGTTGACGCATAGAAGACGTTTGGACGTCGGATCACTAATGTCGATTATCTTCGTTTGAAATAAAAATTGTTTATGCTCGGGATCACAGCAGCTAATACGTTATAAATTATTGATGAATATAAATCAACTTCCTGACGTATCTTTATAAAAAGAATTATGAAGCCGAACCTTCATAAATATAGAACATATAATTGCTTTAATGTACTTGTGACATAAATACGCCCTAAAGTAAATTGTAGAAAAGGCTACTGTTTCGGCAATCTAATTTCGGTGACTATAAACATATCTTCTAAATTTAAAATCATACACAGTTGCACTATTCTTTGTCTGTAGGTGCCGCCAGTGAGCATGTTTGTCTGCAACTACAAGGCTATATTACCTAATTATACCTAACGATACAACATGGAAGGGGTAACAAATAACGAAATTGTATGCATAAAACTACCTATAAAATTATTGCGATGACTTCAGGGGATTAAAGTTATCGCTATAAAATGACAGAGCTATAGTATCGTCCGCCGGGGATGACAGGCCTTACGCTGCGCTCGCATGCTTTGAGTATTGCGCAACACATAATATAGTAAGAAAATTCTTGTGGTTTCTTCCCCACTCGTATTTCTCGACCGGTAATAAATGAATAAATTCATTTTAACTCTCGACGAGAGTACGATACCTTTACTTAAATAAAAATGAGATCTCGATATCCATAAATAATTGACTTAACATTTTATTCATAACTTTATCGTAATTATTTGCTCAGAACAAGTGCTTAGAGATGGCATCTATGGTTTTATCTATTATTGCAGTGCCGTCCGCGTTCGGAGATGACGCGTACGAAAAGTATGTTCTAGTGCAGAATTAAATTATAAAATAAGTATTGTCAATATTTGTATTTAGTACGTGGAGAATCGAGCTGTGCAGCATCTCTCACGTTTGCCGCAGCATTATGGTAATTTTTCACGGAAAATACTGATTATGTACATTTCCAATATCAAATACTTAGTTATATAATATATGAAATTTACCTATTGCCTGCTCTCACGTTAATAAGATCACGACGTTCCATCTGGATTAATTTATGTCATGTAGCGCCATCTATTGTTGAAACATTATATAAAACCTACTGGTGCTTCAGCACTACATGTAATAACTTAGCAAAAAATAAAATTACCTTAAAATTGTACGAAATGGTAGTACAAAGTATCGTGTAGATTTATTTGTGGAAAATTGTGTTCTTCCAGAAAAGACACCTATATAGTGAAACTTGAAAATAAATCTTATTTAAAAACTTAAAACTAACTTAAGTTAAAAAGTAAAAATCACGATCAAAATCGTTATGGGCGTTGCCGAGATACTCATACATAAATTTCTAATGTATTCGAAATGTATTTTTTAATTTTTGTATTTTATGTTAGAGTGAAGCCGAGAAGGGTCGATAACCGAATGAGTACCCTGTTTTATGTGACTTTAGGAAGCGATGCATCGCGCGGTAGAGACTCCCTCCGTTAGTATTATCATTTTTTTTAATGGCACATTACTTCCACAGAATATAGCAATTGGGTTTATGATCCGTTTTCCGAAGATCAACAACGAATAAGAAATGTTTTAATATCTCAATTATTTAGGGGAGCATGTTCGTTGCGAATTATGTAGCTCGTGAATCCAACTCCGATAATTTCCCGCGGGTAACGGGCTTTTCGATGTGTTCACGCTAAGCTAAATAACCTTTTCCAATTACACTTGTTTCGTAATGAATTACGTATTTTATTGCTTTTCTGTTTCATCGTGTTTCATCACAGAATTCCTATTAATCTGTTTTTCACAAATCGGTCTCAATCCAATTACCGTGTGCTTGTCGTTGGTCCTCGAGAATTCTAGATGCATATATTTCATTGGACCTAAATTACCGTAATTTTATGCAATTTAGTAAAAAGATACATTTGTACGGTACATAAAGTATAGATGTATTTGATATTAATCGGTGTGAACCATCTAGTTATCAAACGTGTGTGACAATCCTGCCAGTGTATCAGAGGTCGTCTACTGACGCGTTCGGTCCGAGACAATATCGACGACTGTGCAGATCCAAGAAGCGACCTTCGGCACTGCTCGCCCGTAGTCATCGCTTTGCGCGTATGCGCGTAATTTTTGTTAACGGCTTATTGTTATTACTTCTTATGTAGTTGTATTTCTAATAATAATTTCTAATATTACTATAGTTTCGCTTTATTCTGTGAACCTAAAGTACGTATTGCGGCTATAAGGTTTAGCGTTGTTCTTTGCGCATAATATAACTATGTTATTACTGTCTTAATATTTCTAATTATTTATTATTATGTTCCTGCAAATAAACTTCAGCTTATCTTGGAATGATAACGGGAATAGCACCTCAGCGATGCTCGCGCGCTGACGTGCACGATGAGGTCAGCGAGTTTCCTTTTATAGTGTCTACAATGATAATAACGTACAACACAGTATGTGTAATATTTCGTATTATAATGTCGTCATAGTCTTACAATACGTTATATTCATATTTTATTGCACAGATAAACTAAACTAAAGTAGATTAAGTTCATTGAGATATTGTACTTGTACAAGTCTTAAAGTATGGGATGATATTTCTAGGCAAAAGTATTTAGCTTGGAAAGTTGTAAAGTATTCAGGGTAAAAAGGAGAGCGAACTGGGGCAGTACATCCTGGCGCACCACTCACCTCTCGGCAGGGCATTCTTTACACCAGCAGCACTAGTTGAAAAGAACAGCAAGTCTTTTTGACATTTGTTTAGTGCATATTATTATGATAATATGTAAATTTCCCACTGTCAATTAATGTGATGGGTCACTTTCTTCTACTTTATTTCAAAGATTTCATTTTCTTCAAACATTTACACAGGGATCATATACAGGATGGAATTGACCATTTATCTCTTCGCAAATATTCATAATTTCCTTCTTTTTTTTAAATTACCAAAGTAACTATAAAAAATATGTTATTGAAAATGCATTTTTAAATGATATAGACACAGCCCTATAAAACGCTTGGTCAGATTGCTAGCACGAGTGCAGACTTCGGGTGGCGGCGGTATGTAACGAACTCGAATTCTGCCCCGCGCTCGGGCTCCGCTATGTATTACTTTTAAAAAAAATATCTAGTGACTTACCTACAAATAACACTTGAAATTGTCAGTGATGTAAAGGTCACCGATAGTATTATTAAATTAGTTTCTTATTTTCCGGATATGTTTCACTCGTTTCTAAGTAAAAGAGGCAAACTAAGGAAAATTATCGCATAAATGATACACAGCACGCAATATTACTGGCAGACTCACAGATTATTGACTGTCAACGTATCTTTCACTATAAAGTCTTAGAATCGCAGCAACCTCAGCTCTCAAACCCGTCGACAATAAGTCATGTTTGCATATTTGTTAGCAATGAAAGCCATTCTTCTTAAACATTCAATATTAATCACACCCAATGTTAGTTTCAAAAACGTCAATATCGTAAACGTAACACTTATAACTGTAATCTAAAAAATAGTAAGCAAAGAAAATATCTAACTTTCGTACAAGTTCAACGACAGCACGCGATTGTGCTTCGCGCTTTGCTGCGGAGACGTGGAGACGTAGCCGCAGCAGGGGCCATCGGTCGCGGGTCACTGGCCGTGCGTCGTGTCTTAGTTGACGGGACGCGACGTGACGCACAACTGTTCACTGTCGTAAGGTTGGAACATCTTGAATATTGAGAACACGTTCTGAGCTATTTTTCTCAGAAACAGGTATATCAATGAATCTTTGGAAAAGTTGTCCTAAAAAAGAATAAAATTATGAATATTTGTGTAAAAATGCATTATCAATTCCATACAGTATATATATTTATAAACTTGCATCTATGTTCTCTAAGGGTAAACAGAGACGAGAAATCTGTGAGATGATTTTTTATTCCTTTCTTGCTTCACTGATATCCATCAATCACTTCATATAAGCCCATTGATTCTGGATGTTTAAACCCAGTCCGTTCTTCAATATACTACCAATTTGATGTGCACAAATTTTTCCAGGATACCTTTCGCCGACTGTTCCATCATACACATTTGTTGTATAGTTTTCCCTCAGTCTACTTACATTCACCCTCTCCAGACGGCCAAACTTCCTCAACATAGCTTATTACTCCACTAATACTGCGCAGAGATTGTATCTACATTTTGTTGGTTCCACTTCCATGTGTCTTCTGTTGCGCCTAACTTCACTGTCTTATATAAATGTACCAAAAGCCAGCTCCAGTACTCCGTTATATATTTCAACTTTATAAATGTCAGTATCTCCATATATTACTATATTTCTGTAGGTTTTCTCATTTGCTCGGTTTTCTCGGTTATCGTATAAAATGAAATAACTCGATAAGCCGACAACAATTAAGTTCGATATATATATTTAATAAGAATCGAGTATTGATCAATGGGACACATCCTGCCACCGGAATAACGGCTAATTGACAGCAGCAGCGCGAGGGGAGGGCGGGGCCGGGCGGGCGGCCGTCAATGCCGACACGTTAAATTGGCTTCTCGTTTATTTATCACCCCCACAATACGTGAGCATTGAAATCGATATTGACGAAGTCACGCACTTACGTAATTATATTGTGTTCGGATTGAAATCACTTATAATGATTATTTGAGTGGATTACAAAAGTAAGCGGCAATCGCCTCAAACACGGCAATTCTTTGATAATTCTCTCAAGCTAAATAAACTTAAAAATAAGATACAGATATGCTTTTATTAGTAACGTACAAGTGAACGGCGTGCGCGAGTTCGGGCATCGATAGACAGAAGTCAAAAAAAATACTGAGTAAATAAAATAACATTGTGTTTACACACTCGGACTGAATGTGAAGTCTTTGATAAAAAGAATACCGCAACGAGCTAGAATGTTCAAAATCTTTAATTATCGCAATAGCAAAACGAAAACCCCTTATTTTGATATCTACTCTCCCATTAAATGAGGGTTTTCTATTTGCTTTCCAGCATCAATTAAAATGGCTGCCATAAATTAATAATTTAAATAGTAAAATGATTCATAATGTTGTTCCAGGGTGTTACATTCAAGGAGTTCACTATTTACTATTTTTTATTAAATATGTGTCTGTTTCTTATTTTTTTGCATTTTAATTTTCAAGTGAACAATATATACGTATTTTAATTAATAGCTTACGAAAATACAAGCATTATTTAATGCGTCAATTTATGTCGTGTTCTCTCTCAATTTTCGGTACAATTCCTAAAAATAATTAAAATCAAAGTATAATTACAACAACAGAATGGATATTCTCTATTTATATGTGTGTACTTAATTTACACTTCCTATACCAAACAACATAGGTGAAAACGGAATAATTTTGAAAGTATTTCATTTTGTGTGCAATCTTAAAACTCATTATATTAGATATTTGTCATCAAAATGCAAGATAATTTTGGTCGACTGCAGGTTGGTTGCTGTTAAGAATCGTTGTCGCGCACGGGCCGGGCCACGTCTACAGGCGATAGCTCAACGAGGCACTGACCTTAAATCTGCTTTATGTCGTACACTCGTGGTATCGTTACCACATCTGACGCCAATTTTGTAGATCGATGACGCCAAATGATTTAAATTCGAAAGGTCGGTCGCCAAAATTACATCCCATATCTGGCGGCTTGCAAATTACTTTTATTCTTTGATTGCCGAAGACGACATTAGTTGTTGCCATAAATTTAGATTCACATCAAAAATTTGTAGTTTGTCCTACCATTATTATTTGCAGTCATGCATTCAGCAGCAAACAAAAAAAAGGCAATATATTACTAAACGAATAGAAAAAACTGATTATAGGAATTCTTTGAAGATCGACAGATCAAGTTTCAAACTACCTGAAAGTTGAAACCATATAAAAGCATGAACACCATATAAAAGAATGAACTACAACTGTAATATTTTCACAACCTTTGTAATATAAAATTCACAAAGCAGTTAGAACAACGTCCAGCGTTTTAAAAAGACTACTAGGAATCGTGCTTCATGCAATCCCTCATCATCGCGTCATTCAGCGTCTCACGGCGGTTGGTAACATCAGAAAATCCAGTCATCCCGTCAACATTTACTATGACTATGTTCGTTATTTTACACTATGCCCTTTGACGCAAAGGTATGATCGTGAATGGCCAGAGTTAATGTCGCATTATGCGATGTCAGTGGTCAATTCCTTTGTGATTAGGTTTTGAATTAATGACCCGGTAATTCGAAATAAAAGTGGCGCTTACTCCGCCATCACACTCATTATATTACATTAACAAATTATATGCATTTAGTAATCACGTTATTTAAGTTGACGACGAATGACGTCTTATACTTGTGTGATATTTGTCTATTAATCAATTCATCATTCTTAAAGAAGTGTGTACCATCGTAAGGTATTTAAACAGAGGTCAATTAATGAACTAATTTAATAATGATTTAATTTAATGAACTCAAGCTCAAGGATTCTATTAGTGTGTTTTTAAATTATAAATTACCTACCTTCCTGCTCACTATCAGACCCGTCATCATTTATAATGAATAGGATTCACAAAAACAAAGATTAATGAATCCAAATTCACATCTTATCGCTGTCAAAGCACCAACTTCATGGTGTAAATAAAATGCATTTGCGTGTTGCTAGTTGTATCCAATTTACACAAACCTTCAAGATGTATAATATGCACTCATTAAAGACACAAAACAAGCTTTCAAATCGTATTTTGTATATATGCACTTATATTGCTCTCACAATTACAAATAATTGCAAAGTTAAAATCGGCAATTACGTTAAAAAACTGGTGAATCCAAATTAAAAGATTTGTTTAAAAACATACGATAAATTAATACAAGCGTGTTGATAACCATTTTCATAAAAAATTGAAAATACACAATTCATTAACCGCCATTGGTACGATAGTACGGCCGTCTGCCGCCTGCGCTCAGCACACAGCCTTCTAGAAGAGGTCTGTCGGTACATATAGCGTGGCCGCTATCGAACATCCTAGTCTTGGTACCATAATAACGTATCGGCTGATTTGTCGTAACCGGCGATTATTCTTCTATTAAGAGCAACGATCACTAGCTCACCAGATGTCGCACGATTGGACTGCGCTGACGTTATCTATCACGTTTCTTTGTATTTCATATCACAGTGTCTTTCGAGCCTCTTTTTGGAAATTCTCCTTTTTCGTTTGTCTATTTTTAATAATAATAAATAAATTTATCTCTTTTTTTCCTTTTCTGTTTAATTTTTTTTAATATAAATTAATGTATTTAATAGTGATAAAATGCATAATTTTTAAATTTTCAATTTCACTCACTAGAAAGTCGTGCCACCTTGTTATAAGTAATAGTTTAAAAAAAACTAAAAACACGTTTTTGTAAATAACTGAACTAAAAAGTAGAAAATAATATTCAATAAATTAAATTAAGAACAGAGTGATTAACTAAAAACAAATTAATATAAAAAAGCGTGGTGTGCTTGATTTCCATTGTTATAATTTTTTTATTGGCAGATATTAATAAAAGCAGTCATTTAAAAAAAATGATCTTAAAGCGCCCAACGCTTTGTAACAATAAAATATTTTCTTTTTGTTAATCACTCTATTAAAAAAAAAATTAATTTATGTTTATTAAAAAGTATTTTTAATTTTTTGTTGGGTTTTGATAAAAGCATGTTGTTAAGTTTTTTTTTTTATTTATTTTTTAGTTTTTAGTTCAATTTACCATTAGTGCGTGAATTTCATTTTTTTAAACAATAATTTATTGAGGTTGTAACGAGAATGCATAATTTGCGCGCCTGCTGCCTTCCTTGGATTTTGTCGCCGTTTCTGAGGCTCCGTCTCCGGAATATTTAGTTTAAACGCGTGACTGAGCCACGTTTGGAGACATGCACGGTTTGACCCTTGAGACTAGCATACGATTACTCGTTGTAGTCAGGGAGTTTTGTACATCATTTAATTTTTGTTCTTAGCCGCGTATTGAGACATGCATAAATCGACAAGCATACGACTACTCGCGGGGTTAGTCAGGGACTTTTTAACAAGACTTTATTAGCTTGATATGTATATTTGTATCATACGAAATCTTTGAACGTGGTTTTTATCCACTTCAAAACGTCAGTACGTTATATTATGAGGTACGAAAGCCCCTGACTTCGCTTACAAGTAGTCGTATGTTTGTCTTGGTGATCAAACCATGCATGTCTCAATAAACGGCTAAGAGCGTAAGTTATATGTCGTAAAAAACTCCCTGGCTACACTCACGAGTAGTTGTAGTGCTTGTCTCAAAGATCGACCAAATACACTGCCATGGCTTCAGATATAAATAAAAATAAGGCATGCGCATATCTTTGCACATGCCTTGGTCTTTGACGCAAAGACCCTATCACATTTAAAAAAAAATGAACATCCTGGTAAAGATAGTGGGACAAACCATTTAAATTATTACATTGTCATCGGTCCTTGATAAGTGTGCCAAATTTCAAATTGATCCGTCATTTGAAAGGGGGTGAAAATCACTTTCGAAGATTCCGTTACATACAAACAAACAAACTTAAATATGTACCGAGCTAATAAAAGCGTGTTAAAATCGTGCATACTCTTATTAAGGTGGCGTAACCTTTAACCTTGCCGATAGAAGGATGCTGAAAAAATATAGGACAATATTTTTATATCCGATGACAAAAAAAATAGAACATACTAAAATTCAGAGGCGCCTCGTGCCGTGTGCGGTCACATTTAAGCTAAAAGAATTTAATTTCCAGAAAGTGAGCGCTCAGTAAAAAACGTTCGGCTTAAAGCTTAATTAAAAACGCGAGCCTAAGTAGTGGGATTACTTCGGTGCCGCCAACTAAATTAAAAACGCCGCACTTTCTACGGGACCGCAGGAAGTTCACGACACGGGTCGTGTGTAGGTTGAATAAAAAATAATGCGCATTCCATTAGTCGGTAAAATATATTTTAATGCACTTTTATATGTAATGAAATACAACTCGATAATGATGTTTTATATTACTTTTCTGTTACATTAATTTTGCGTTTTTGTTAGAGAGGTACTTGTTAAAATAATCAAAATGCGTATATTTTAAACTACCGCTTCAATTGACGTCACGATGGCGCTACGAGATGACTCTGTGTTAAAAAGAAAAATTCGAATCTTCATTTTAAAAATTATTTTTTGTTAAAAATGCATCTAAAATGAGGTCTTTGAAGAGACTCCTATTTAATTAGTGAGAATTAAGAACCTATTTGATTATCTGTTTACTTATGTACTGTAATTCGAATTCCTTTTATTATTAAGTTTTCTTTTTATATCTCAGTAGTATTTCGTTCTGGTTTATTTTACTTACATTTTTATTTTCTAAAAAAAGGAAACGAAATATTAATACAAAATTAAAAGAAAACATTAGAATGAAGGAGATGGTTCGATTTTCATATTTACATGGGTAGTTTTACAAACAAAACATTAGTATCTTTAACGTGTTCATTCAAGATGTACCGATGAATTGTCCGACAATAATAAATTTTATGAATATTTTATTAAAATGATGGGCGTTTACAGCCATAAACATAAAGGGACTCGGCGGAAATTGACGGAGGGGCTTTAAATACCTATTGTCTATGCTTTATGTGTTTTCATTACGAGTTACGAGCGTGTTGTCGCCCGACGAAATGCAAATTAAAGCGCATTTCGCAAGATTTGATGGCGTCACTGTTTATTAGCGATCGGGAAATTCAAAGTCTCAGGGACACGGCGCCGACACATGCGCAGGCGTCCCCACAACGTGCCTCCGGCGCGCCTCGCCCTCGGGCCTATCTGCCGACCAGCTCGGGCCCGCCCCTACTTGCATATGTATTAAAAGGTTTTTACGCTGCAATGCTATGCACGGTTTGTTTGTTCTCGGAACATGTTAGCGCGGTGAGATACTTCGAGCTGCTATGGTTATGTGTTCATAGAAATGAGTAAATTCAAATTAACAATGGAAACTTTTTTTTATAGCATTTTCAAGAGGCCAACAAGCATGCGAGCCACCAAAGAGTAGGTCGTCACCGCCACCATTGGACACTCGCAACCTAAGAGGAGTCATCGGTTCGTTTCGACCTCTTGGCTAGAAATGGGATGTCTGATGGAAAGAGGAATAGGCTGTTGCAAGGAGCACGGCGTGATGAGAGTGGAGTGGACTACCGTAACTCTCACTACAACAACAGAAACTATTACTTCTCGTCTGTATTCTTAGGTAGTATGATTTGTCGCTAGTCGAACTGGTCCAGTTTCGTACTGCAATCGAGCTGATGACAGCATGGCTCTAGCATATATGTTTTTTTAAAGTATTAAATGATTTTGCAATGTTTATTGTATACTTTGTCCCAAGTTTTCAGGTTAAATCTCTGCTAATAGTCTTGTCCTGCATTGTAAAACACTGTAATAAAATTAGTAACACATTGAACCAGTTTCAAACAGACACTTTCTCTTAAATCTGACCCCCACGATTGCAAATTTTGTTTGAATAGCTGGCACCGATTTAAAAAGGATACGCCGAATGTTAAATTTCACTAGGTATCGTTTTGACTAATGGCCTGTGATTCGTATAACGTGTTATTCTTTTATGTTTTCTTATCAGATCTTCTAGTAAATATACTCTCGTGGGCGCATGTAAAAGCCTGCGTCGACATCGGACAGCGCACTGAGATATCATCTTAGGTCCAGGTGCAGGGTAAAGTTTATAGGTACTCACAATCGTCAGTTAAACCCGAAATAACTACGTCATTTTTCGGGATATATAAATGTAATTTAAATACGAAATAATAGACAGCTCCTTCCTTTGTGTTGCCCTTGAGTTGGCCGCGCCGCCGGGGCCTCGGCTCGCGAATCGTAAAGCTGCAACTGGACAACTGTAAGTTTCTTTGGACTTTCTTAAACGCAGTTCCATTTTCAACTTATAAGTACATATCATTAGTAAATTTATTAATTTTAATTAGTTATGCCCGCGGCTCTGCTCCGTTGTTTTGTTTTTTTTTTTATAAGTAAAGTAGAATTGATAATAATACAAAGATTTTTAATTTAAACATACCTTTAGATATTTTAGGTATTCCGTGTATTTTTTGTTTTATAACTTGAAAAATATTTTATTTTTTAAGTTAGAAAATATAAAATGGTTCTTTGAGTACAAAATTCTTCGTTTCTGTATTGGAGGCAAACCGTTCCTCGCCGTCGACAGCTGGTATTATTTCTTGTCATGGATCATCCTTAGAAGATAGACATATGCTAACCCCGGACTTTTTTGTAGGCCTTTTTAAGATCTACATTTACATAGCTTATTAATTTGATACGTTTCTTATGGTTTACTTAGCGTAAGTCAATCAAGCATCCCATAATTCCATCCTACAAGAGACTTTTTTTCCAACTTGATTAATCATTATCGTCATTTTATACGTTTTTTACGTTACGCACATTACTTTATGTAACAAAATATATCCTATAACTTATCGAGATAACATAGTTATGAATAGTTTTTAGAAAAAAAAAGATAAATCTATTTTTTGCTTCGATAACATAAATACAACATGCATAAATTGTTTTTTTTTTTTTTTGAACATTCGATGTATAGACGGCTTGTGTACCATTTTATTATTTGTATAAATTTCGTACGGGTAGTTCTTCTCATTTCAATACTAAGAAGTTGTTTATTCTTAAATATTGTAATATATGCGATCTATATAAACTTGAAAATATTTATAGTCACTGTATTATTGTGTAAACTCAGCATGTTGGAACATAATAAGGTATTTTACTATTTTTTTGATATTACTGGACTTATTTTTTTTATTTGAGTCAAAATGTAGTCAAAGTGTTTCTCTGATAACCATAAAAATATCTGAGTAATTCCTATTCTAAATCGCTAACTAGACAGAGAAGGCACTAGTACTCATGACGTCACTGATTCTAGCGCCATATAAAATAATGTTAAACCTTTTTTGCAAGGAAGAAATGGCGTATAATTTTTGATGGCTTGTAGTTCATTATTTTTATAACCGATCTTGATTCCGATTTCATTTTAGAGTCATATTCAGTCAACTAACATAATTCATCAACAAATACAATAATCTGAACATCAGTAAACTGCCCCATTCACACGCAAGCATTTAACAAACGGACTGTGATGCCGCGGTTTCGATTTAACAAACCTCTACACTGATAACTAAAAAGGATTAATGAGTCACTCGGAAATCAATGTTCTTCTGGATCTTCGGCGGTTTACGGCGCACTCCGACGCCTTTGTGCAGAGCGAGCGGCCGCATTGCGCTCGCGCCCGCGTCGGCGTAAAGCGAGCCTTTGAGCCGTGAGCTTCCGGAGGACGTCCGAGTGTGCGCTCCGCGCGCGACTGCAGCGCCACCGAATGTTGGAACTAAAGGGGCTGTTACAGGTCTTTTGCTACGAACGCGAAGAGGACTTCGCGATTAACAATATTATTATCGATCAAAAAAAAAAATAGCATATTCAAACAAATCATAATTGATATTTGTTCCTATGTTACTTTTATATTATTTCAGTAAGCATTTTTAAATAAGAAGATAGTTCAAAGGTCGATGAAAATTAGGTTAAGTAATGTTAAAGCTTAACAAAGATTACACCTTTTGAAAATAATAAAAATGGAAGAATATTTAAATAGTTATTTCTCAATTAAATTGTTATAAATTTGTTAAATTAGGAAAGATTATTTTTATATTTACTTTCAAATGAAACATGGAAATTGTTACAAAAGCGAGTTTTCAAACAATCACTTGTAATGCATTCGAGCCCCAATCATCAAAGGAATAATGCAAGCAAGCTATTTATTTAAGTCACACTACATTGCAAAATGTGATTGAAAAAGTTATAATTTATGTAATTAATAAAATTGTTTGCTTTTATTATTTAAGATAAACAAGGCTCGATATGTAACTGATATGCAAAATAATTAAGTTTTTCATTTTAGGACAACTCGTCGTAAATGTAATGCATATAAAAGAGTTGTTCCTTTTTGAATAAGAAAATTTCAAATTAAAAAAAAATTAAATATTAAAAATCACCTTGTATTTTACACGGATTTCTTTTTGTTATTACGTTCATGTTCTATCATGAGTTCAATAACCAGAATAATAAAATGAAATTAATAAAAACGTAAATCAGCGCTAAAACAATATCAATTTACTAGTAAATGGATATTGTTTTACCTAGGTATAACATAAAGCATATTTTTTTCTGAATTTTCAAACAAATTTTTTAAATAATCTCAAGAAAATCTTTGTTCAAAAGTAAAAATTAATGTTTAGTCAGTTTTTAAGTAATATCATTCACATTCGCCACAAGTCGTAACTCGTGAAACGACCGACTTTTAAAAAATCAGTTTATTCATAAATTACATAATATTCAGAAGATAGACAAAGTACTTCAAATACTGAATCAAATTTCAATACATAATTATAAACTTAAGCAAAGAAAAATGTATATAGGTTTAAAAGTGGCCCTTAGATACCCCCTAAAAACGTGATGCGTTTTGCGATTTCATCAATAAATTATAAATAAAATTTCAAAATATTTTTCATCTCGATGTAGTCCTGTCGCCTGTGACGTCTCAATCATCCACCCAGACTTAGAGTTCGCGGCGCGAAAGCTATTCGCGATTGCGCCGGAAGTGAGGCCTTTGCTGAGGCAAAAGAAAGAACATTTTTACTGTTAAAATAATTGTTCATACGAAATGTATTAATTTCCTAATGTCAACTTTTTCCAGTATTATTTTTAATACAAATATTAAAGTCATGGGTAGTGTTAATTTTTTCCTTACAATGCAATTAGCAATGCACTTATTTCTTTGGGGTGTTTTCTGTTTGGCGACGGAAAATTTATAAAATTGGTATTTGTTTTTGCTGTTAATATGTTTTCAGCTTACAACACAGCAATTCTGGTGATTCGTTTTATTTTACATTAATAAATTAAATAGAGATATGTGTATCTGAAAGCCTGAATGTTTGAAACGGCCTCCCAAAGCGCCTGAAGTATCCGCTGCGCACGCCGGCGTCGATTTGTTTCGCCGTAGAACGCTACAGTCGCATCTGACTACATATTAAAGTGGTCCACAGTTACGGCCGCGTCTACAAACAAATAATTTCGTCATTTTTAACATCGAACAATGTCATATTCAATGGCGGTCTTGATCCCCGTCCGGTTCTGCATTTAAATTTAAACAAATAAAAATTATCCTCCGAACGAGTAGTAAATTCGTAATATTATGATTTATTTCAAATGTTATATACGACCTATAAAATGAAGATATTTTTGAAATTGAACTCCGATTCCACCATCTGCCTCAATTTTAATTTCGTTCTCAGATTAATTCCCCACTCAGCTAAAGATTCCGATCTCGCACTCCATTTCGTTTCCTAATCTGTCCCCGATCACGATTATTCGTTACGTCGATCGTACGCCTCGCAGTTTCACCCGCGTGTCATACTATTCTCGTTCTGTTACATTTGTCATCATAATGTTCATTTGCGTACTCACAATAATGGCTGTAATGTTTATGTAGATGGCGCGTCACTCACTCTGAATCTGATCCCTGTGTCACTGTCGGCTCCGATCTCGATATCGCTCTTGGCGAGATATGCCAGGACGTCGAAAGGGGGCCTACCAGCTTCTACTCGCACAGTTTAAATCAAGTCGGTGAGCCCCGATTCGGAGTTTCCTCTTGTTAGATGTTGAGTCTCACAGGTACTCCATCTTTTTAATTTCCGTAACTTTAATTATGTACACGTTCATCTGTAAACATTTACTCAAATTTACAGTCTATGTCACGGTTCTAATTAATTTTCGATGTAAAAATATGTCTATATGGACGTTTATTCATAGTATCAATTATAATATACTAAATTTTTTAGGAATCCATCCAATAATTTCAGCCCGATGCGCGGTCTAGACGCAAAGATAAAAAAAGATTCAGAAAGCTACTGATTTTTCTTCTGTAACTATAATAATATTTTTTCAATCGAAATTATTAAAATGTATACAATATAAAAATTACGACCCGTTACATTTTTATATATATATTAAGTATCAGTAAAGAATTTATAGAGTGGTTGACCCATGCTGTGGTAATCTTGGCCGCTTGGAAAAGAAGAAATTCTGTGAGAGTGTGGTATTTCACTAGTCGAGTCAGCGCCCGACTGGTGTAATACTATACTCTCACAGAATTCGGACGTGAGATAACAGTTTCCATTCTGTGAGTGGGAGCTCCGGTGGCCTATTCCTCTCTTCATCACACCAATCTCCTTCCATTGTCCCTTTCCCCTCTTCATCAGATATTCCATTCATAATCAAGAGGTCAGCAACGCAAATTGTAACTCCTTTGGGGTTGCGATTGTCCATGGGCGGCGACGATCACGTTTTTGGATGGCTTGCAAACTTGTTTTTCCTCAAAAGTGCTATAAAAATATGTATCGGAAAGCTCGAGCTGCTCATGGCCACTATCGTACCAACTTCTGCTTTCGGGAAACGATCGTTACGATTGTTAGAGTCACCCGCCCCGCTCAAAAGTACTCCTTCAATTAATACACATGTTTTATTACAAATAGCTATACCTAAACTGTAGTGTATTATTATTTACTACTACTACTACTATCATTTACTACCAGCTGTTGCCCACGGCTCCGCTCGCGTAGTCGAAGCTTCTCGTGTTTATTCCGATTATTGCGTTCGTGACGATTTCTTTTTTTTTTTGTTTAATTACCTGCATTTTTTATTTCATTTCCTATAGTGAAAAACAATACGTGTCATCTTCAGAATGTAAGTTATTTCTCTGGTTTTCATTTAAATAATTTGTAAGTCGTTAGATTAAAAGCGTACGAACACTTTCTTATTTTTTTTAACTTCCATCCGCTCAGTCGGGTGTGTAGGGTAGTAATAGTAATTTTCACGCCGCGGCTTCCGCGCCGCCTGTAACACCAATAAATTCCCGTTCCGTGTCTTTCTTAAATAGATTGCACTGGTTCTTGGTAATGTCTTTCAAGCCTCCTGGCTCTAATAAGAGCAAATCGTGAAAGTTTTAGCGACCACATTGAAATACAGTGATTTTATTGAAATTCAGTTTGGAGATAGTTTTTGAGTAAATGATAAAAGTACTTATAAAGCCTTGCAAACACAATCACTGAAGTATAAAATAATTTAGAGCTTGTAAAAATTTCAACAAAATCGATCCAACTTTAAGAGTTCTTAGAAAGTATTACGGAACCTTAAAAAATGTATTCTGCATATTTTGACTAGTGTCAATTATATCCGTATTTTTCATTCAAATCGGTTAAACTACAACGGTTTAGGTATTTTTCACAGATCACTAGTTGCCTTGGCGTTATTTTGGAAATAATTATCAAATGTATAAGGAATAGAATTTAAAAATAATCACCGAAATCCATTCAGTAGTTTTTGTGTAGTGCACTCACTCCACGGACTTAGCGAATACTTTATTTAAAAAGATGTAAAATATCACTTTACATTGTCCTAATTTATCCAAAGTTTATTTTTCGCGTTCTTACTATTCAGGAATAACATATCATATAGTAGAATTGTTGAATAAGGTTGAAGGTAACAATAAGGGCTACCTTATAGTTTCGTCTAGTTAACCCTAAAAATTATTTGAAACCAATGGGTTTCAACTTGATATTACCGTAGTACAAAAAGAGGGTAAAGCTTTATATTACACGATTTACCCAATAAGGTTGACCAACAAAATATTCGTATTACGTTTTAAACTTTGACACGTATATTTTCTATATCAATGCATTTGAAGAAATTTCGTTTTGAATTTCCTCGCGACATGATTATTTAGAAATACTCTTTCATTGTTTTTTTATTTCTAGGAGAGGGCTTTCGAGTATACATCAGCGAATATCACATACTTGCTTCAAAGTAGAGTATCTTACTTTGAAATAAAGTGATTTATATTACAGTCTAGACTAATGGAAAATTTAGGCTGTTCACCGATTCGATTGACAGGGGATTATGAATGCGTGCTACAGCCATAATTTTTAGCCTAAATAAAATTATGCGAAGGGATTGGGAAGTACCAGCTTAATAAGAGCACGCCCGCCGACACGTTATCGGGCAGTTGATCCCGACCGGGATTACGGGCCGAAATGTATCCCGGATTTCATGTCCGCGGAGCCCCTCGCTATTTTTTCGCCCTACTGTTTCAATACTACGAAACAGAACGGAACGCAATACTTCTTTATGTTTTTGTATAAAATTATGTACTTTTACACATACGTGTATTGTAAATATATACAACGTGTATCGTATTTGCACATGTACATTAATTTATGAGCGTTTTTACATTGCGACGGCATAGTTTCGAAAAATTGTTGAGGTAATTCACAAAAAACTTAAAGAGACAGCTAATAACTTTTGAAAATAAAGGCCTAAAAGTGAGACAATTGTGAACCAACCAGCATTGTAACTTTTTTTTGCTCTGAAACCAATTTCGGAACAAACCCGGAACGATACCCAAAATTAAAAAACGTTGACTTAAATGTAGGTCACATATACCGGCTTTGTAAATCCCGATGTCGCTCAGTAACAAAATTCTATAAAAATATCCATGGACCCCACAGGGCCACTCCAAAACTTCTCGCTATTTTCGAGCTCTCAATACTCGAAAATATACACATTAATATATGATACTTTAATGCTCGAAAATATCTAGAATAAGAACAACTTTTCACGTTTACTGAGCTCTATTAGTTAATCGATTTGTTTAAGAATCATCTGTAAAAATGGAACAGAATTCAGAATTCGAACCGACTGCAACATAAAAGTTATTTAAAATAAATAAAAATAATTTTCCGACAACGATATCTCTGGAATCGATCAACCTATTTGAATCTCTATCTCTATCTTAATCTAGTTTTTTAACCAAAAAAATGTGGTAGGCTTCGTAAAATCGACAAGATAAAATTTACCTAATGACGAATAGGAAAAGGATGGTCATAGCGCTGCTACCGGCGGCCCAATCGCGTGAGCGTTAGTCGAACGTGTCGGATAAATTACGAGTGTCGAACGATTCGTTCCACAAAATTCTCGTTTTTTCCGATAGTCGATGAAAAAAGAAGCAGGCGGTAACATAATGCCATACTTCTCCGGTGTGACTCACAGCCGCCACACCGACGACCAAACATTAATTAAAAAAAAACAATTCAACAATTTGTACCAGACTAATTTTCGTACAGCTAATCATCGTTGAGTAGCCACTCACTGGTCCAAATGACCTGGAATTTTGTGTCACTATCTTCCGGTCTATTTGGTATCGATTAACATAGTTGCCAAATGTTGTAAATTTTCTTTTGAAATCTCTTTTTGTAATATCGTAAAATCTACCGAACCGTATTGATTTAAATTTTAAAGAAATCTAAATCGAGTGAAACTCTTGCGAATGTCATAAACTGCATCAGTCAATCCGCTCAAAAGTTATCTGACGCTTACACATACATCCAAACGCATACGCACACATACTCTCATATACATATTAGGACATCATCATAAAAACAGCCAGAATATGTTCGTGGGATATTAAGACGTCGAGATCTGATCAAAACTAGATTTTGGAAAATGAAACTGAAAATAATAACTTACCGAAATTTTTGCGATTTTCTTAGTAGGAAAATAAATTGGCGTGTTTTAGAAATAAAAATACTATGTTGGACGGATCGCTTTAGTTAAGATTACGAAATAAAGAATATATCCAAGAAACATTCAAATTTGTGAGCATAGCGCAAAATGCAAGAAAGCCATTTATCGTGGCTTGAGCCCAGTAATACGTAGAAATGAAAATCACATAAACGGAAAGATTGTCCCCACAGACAAATGTAAATAAAATAGAACACGTCCGTAGTCTGTGGGAAAAGTACATGTAATACGAAACGTATTTAATGACGGTACGAGCTTAACTTCACAAATGATGCAACGTCATCACGAATCGTTATAGAGAATCAGGATAGTCGTCAAAAATAGAGAATAAGTGTAAGGAAAAATATGATAAGTTCACGCTTATTTTCCAGAAGAGTAAACATCCATCTTTTCTTGCAAGCTCGTCTTATTTCCGTTGCTTAATATTTTGGCCCTTCTTCAATATACCACCAATTTGGTTTACGTAAGGTTTTCTAGAGCGACCTTACCGACCTCTCCATTAAACACATTTGCCCTATAATTTTATTTTATCAGTTTACTTCCATTCAACCTTCCCAAATTGCCAAACCACCGCAACATCGCATTTTCTACCTTAGTCACTACATCTTTATTCAAACCATTTCTCCATACTTCACTATTCTTACATCTATCTTTCAAAGATACTCCACTTACCATACTGTCATACCCAATATTCACTATCGTGCATAAAGAATCACGACCACATTAAAGACAGCTAAATGCGCTTGTCGTGAGATATTTTTACTATTCATATTACCAAGCAAGGCCCTATCCACTTTGTTTCCCGTAATTACTCTCCTTTTAATATCTCTATCACGCTTACTGTCATTTATAAACAGACTAACCAAGTATACAAACTCTTATATACTTATATATAAACATTCACTCTCTCACCTGATATTTGTTTACATCGTATTCAGTTGTCCTTTCGATTCTTTCAGACACCATGACCTTAATCGTGCTGACATTAATGTCAGCACGGTTAAGGTCATGGTTAACTAAATAAAGTAGTTGGCATTAACTCTTTTCTTAATAGAATAATTTAATTTAATTTTCATTGCCTACAAATTGCACACTGACGGCGCAAGGATTACTTAATCGTCGGCGTATAGGAGCTATAGACATGTCCTCCATTCCTAGTTAACAAAACCTTTCAAATCGTATAGACAACTATCCATGAATAAATTGAACAACCACGGTGAAGTTAACTCCACATCATCATCATCAACATCAGCAGGTGTAGAGGAATGGTTAACTATTACTCTAATCCTGCTGATGTTAAACCAGTCATTGTATGCCCCTTTTATTCTGAAGCAGGCACTAGAGCGTATATAGAGCCTTATAGAGTTTGTTGTGCCCATATCAATACATGCATACATGGATATGGTTCTCCATTGATCATTTTATTATATCATAAGCTTTATCCAGATCTAGGAAATTGCAGATAATCTTTTGGCCCGAAAACTTTATCGCAGAGAAAAAAACTTGGTCCGTACAAACCATCCCTTTTCGAAATCCTGTTTATACATCTCTGATCTAATTTTTAGTGTCACTCACATTCCTATCAATAGTAATTTTCGTATTAAGTTTGCTAACACGCATGGGAAACTTATAGGGCGGTAATCTGTGCAAACCTGCCATGAGCCTTTCCCTTTATAGAAGACGACTTTACACCTACAGTTCTTCCAGCATTTATGAAAACAGACTTGCCAATATAGCCACGCCGCCCCTCAGCATCTCTGACGGAACTCTTTCGTATTTGGCAGCTTTTCCAACTTTCATACTTGTTAGTGCTTTTATAATTTCATCATGGTAATTTGATTTTGTCGTCATGATTATTAATATATATTCAGTTGCAGGAGTTGTTAATATAGAAAATACTAGATTCTTATTACACATATTGTGCCGTACTGTGGATTATACCTAAGCAATGACGCTCCTGGAATTGAAGATTAAATCAACCCTAGTTTTCTTTTGTTGTTTTAGAGTTAGCAAATCTTATTTACTTTCCACTTAAGCGACTTTTGAGTTTTCAAACGAAGATGGATTATCTTTATACTAAGTGGTCTAACTTAACGGCGATCGACTGTAGAGGATACGGCTTATAAACTCGATATGAACTTAAGCACACGCTTCCCTGCAGCGCGCGGGTGTGACGCTAACGGCCCAACTTGGGCGAGAGCGCGGACAGCTGCCGTCCTCGCCTCACGCAACTTTCTCGTGTGATGACACTTGTTGTGTTCTACGAATCCCAGTATAACTTTGGCGGTTATAACTTTTTGTTCTTGTATTGTTTTCATGATACATGAACGTGTTTTGATATAACTTTCTATTTTTTCGTGACTATAACACCGTATCAGTATATATTTTCTGGCTAGCGGTTTCATTTTGGTGATCATTACTCTTTATACGTTCAAGGTTTCATATTTATAAAATGAATAGGATTCTCACGTCATTACTCACATACCTGTTTGTATTTTTATGTTTTGGTTACAACTCTTTCCCTAAAAATGATTATAACTTATTTAAAACATAGTTCCATGATAAAACATACAACCTTCAGTCTTTAATTATTATACATTGCAAACTATTTCTAAAAAAAATTTAGATGCGTGGTAAGCTATTTGAAAACTTTAAAAAGTGTTTTTTAATGTGATATGTTATTAAAATGTCGAGTAATAAGTGATTTTTCAATATGCTGTGTATCAGTTTTAAGATTAAGTTAAGGACATCAAGATAATATAGAATTCTCTAAAGGCCATCGATCAAAACGTGCCTGATAATTATGTAGACGTTAGTACTTAGAATAAATTGGTTTGGTTTCACCCGGGGTCACTCAACAATCGATGTTAGTATTGAGTTTGTTCCACAAATTTAACGAGTCTGGGAAGATTCACAGAATTCAATAAGAATATTTTACGATCTTTCCAATGCATTTGAGTATATAAATCGCGAAGCTCTAGTCGGGAAACTTCGTCATAATGAGGTTGCAGGCAAGACACTTGGCCTGCTAAAATTATGTTTGAACAATAGAGCTCAGAAAGTCTTAGTCAATGGTATTAAGTAGTTTAGAGTCTGAATCCGTCATCCACATGGAGGTACTACAAGGATTAATCCTTGGCCCATTTCTGTCTTTAGTTTTTACTAATAATATAAATAGTATTATTAAGGACATTCACGAGATAATACTTTTATAAACAATACTTGGCTGTTACTTGGATAGCAAATAAACATGGGTTTTATTGACTTTGAATTCAATAATAAACTTACAGAGTGATATATCAACGCTCAGCCTAAACTTCTGGGTCTAGATACTTGAAATTTTGTGCAGAGTTTCCTCTTATAATAAAAAAACCAAAAAATTATTTTTAAAACTCCTAATGATATGAAAAGAGTGAAATATTTTTGTATGTAAAATCGAAATAACTAAACATACTCATAGACTTTCTCGTATGAGAATGTACTTTGCTTGTTTTCTTTGTAAAGCTAAACCATTCAACCGTTTACTATGTGATATGTACCTACGCGCAACATGTACGCGTAAATGGAAAGGACCTTGTCTGTATATTGAACGATGCTATTAGACCATTGAACCGGTCTTGTGAAACGATTCTAAAAAATCCTCGACCAATAAGTAGTTCTCTAAGTAAAATGGATTATTATTATTTACTCTGAACCTCTTTTTATTATTTGTGCTACTACAAATTTTTTTATGACATTTTCGAAGGGTAAACGAAAATGCGAGCCAGAAAGGACATGTCTACTGTTGCCCATGGACACTTGCGACCACAAAGAAATAACAGTGCGTTGCTGACCTCAGGTAGGAGAAACAAGTTATTTGATGGAGATAGGAATGGGCTGATAGAGAGGGAGGAAGGGCGATATGGCGAAACAGGGTGATAGAAAAGGGAGTGGGCCACCGAAACTCTCGCGCACTGGACGAAACGATACATTTAATACTATAACTTCACGTCGGTATTCTGTGAGAATGTTGTGTTTCAGCGGTTAAGCCAGCCCATTTTCGTACTGCAGGCAAGTTAACCACAGCATGGTTCTACCTCATAGATTTTAAACATTATTTCATTCATAGAAAGCTACACTTGTTCCGAGTAATTACTCAGATTATTAGCCATATTTTATTTTAACACCAGCATTCGCTCTAGCTTTGTCCTTATCGCAACTGTAACTAGTAACGGAATCGAAATTACTAGCCGAACGGAGAGCAGAATGGAGGGTCAACACTCTAATCTGAATTTTTCCTATGTCCTTTTATAAGTTTTTAGGTTTATGCCAGTTATTATTCACTCTGGTCTGTGTACTCGTGAAATATTTTTTTGTACAAATTCACCACAATTATTAATGTCATCAAATTCAATTTTCTCGTATTTTTGCGGTTTTTATTTTCAGTCTCTTAATTCACTCAGTTGCCGTTTTCGCAAAAGATCAATACATAATAAAATTAATGAATCATTTAAATCAATCCACACATTTGACCGAATCAGCAGTGGTAGCCAAAGTGGTGCTAATCAAAGTCTGCAATCGAAAAATATCTGATAGCGGTAGCTCCGGGTCTTGTCCTAAATCGGGCCAGTCCCTCGGAAATTTCCCCGCCATTCATCATTAGAGGCATTACGGGCTCTGGCGATGCGCCCGCGCTCGTGTCGATCAGCTCTCAAACGATAAGGCGTTTTACCTCGTCAGGGGGCACGCCCAACCTTAATTGATCGGTCTTAATGAATCGTCGAGGGTTAAGTGAGTGGAAGACGATAATGCACTAAAGAACTGGGTATTTAATTCCTTTTGTAAATTATTTAGTGTGATTTGAAGCTTCGAAGCCTCTTAGAGTTCGTTATGTTACTGTTAAAGTGAGGTAAAATAAGTATCACTATCTTTTACCAATATAATTGTAGAATAAACACATAAATTAAATATGCTTAATGTTTATATACACAAGAGAGTACTGACCTTACATTCATCTACACTCAACTTCGAATAACTTGGTTAGTAATATATAATGGACCTACAGACACGACGATTATATTGTAACACAATTGTCAGAACCATCAGTGATTAAATCTCAATAATTTTATAACTCTCCACTTATTGAGTCGTTATAACAATATTAGAGACGTTATTATTCAAAAACCATTAACTGCTACAATTTTGAATGACATTTTAATTGAAATTGAACTGCAGTAGACTCTACTAAGACGACTGCAAACAGTTTGAAGACCCAGGCCAAAGCAGGTCCGAAACTGAGCGCTCTCCGAAATCGGCCGACGTTGTAAATCGCAGTAAGTGCGGTGCGGCAACGGCCGGCGTCGAATTTATTATGCTAATAGGGAAATCTTATAAGTGATTTCGGCGAAAGTTCACGCCCAGCGGCACCGGCAGCGGTATCCATATTTCAGTAATCTCATTTGCACACTTGGAAATACTAGCACATATTTTTCTTCTGAGTCGTATACGTGGCCTTGTTAAGTAGTCCACACAGTGTACCGCACAAGGTACACACGTCGATAGGATTCAACGGCAAACACGTTTGTAGTATCGCTTACTGATAACATTCAATGGAAACGGCGAACCATCTACTTAAGTTTATAAAGTATTAAATTTAATATATACTACCGTTACATAGGGCCAAGTAAAATAGAAAGACTATAATAAAATAGATCACCGAGACCATTCATTCACACGCTACTGGCGTCTGTGGACCTGGTGTCGGTCGTGGAAGAATCGAATTCGGTTTATTTCTAAATATTTTAAGTTTTAAAATGTAATCTGGTGTTTAGTGGATATAGATAATATTATGGATAAGTGTGTGGTGCCTGGAAATAACTCATTTAAAAAGATCACTTATAGAATTGTACATGTCACATTTAAATACCATTTTAATGTTTTGATACCTAAATATTGTTTTCGAGTTACCACAAAAGTTTTGTACGTAAATAAGTGGGAAAATTTATCACATTTGATGACATGAATGCATTAAATGCCCTGCATTTTCAAAATCTTAAGAAATACATAAATTTCTATTATTTATAAGTCGACACGCACTGAAATTGTGATTATTTTTTTATTTTTTACTAATCTATTTGTTGTATTCAGTAAGCAGCAAGCATGTTTACAAATAGATATATTAAGCTATTGCATAGTTTCTATCGTGGGCCTTGAGCGAGACTAAATCCAGAAATTCCGTAACGAAAATAACCTAACACCCCCCACTCTGACCGGCACAGCGGTGATACTTTTTACTTTTACGATCTATCGATGAATAGCAGAACTTTTAATGACTGTTTTAAAATATCACGCTTGTCTCTTTAGTTCAGCAACTCGCCTCTAGGTGGCATTGGTTGTATCGGCATTACAGCGCATGCGTAATCCCCCCTCTTCGCCCCGCAATCTGGTGACTCATGCCTGCTTAGAGTTTCGGCGTTAGGGCACCTCCTCAAAAAAAATACTGCGTAAATAAAATAAATAAATAATTGTAATTACGTAAGTTGATAAAAAATACTATGCAATAGCTTTTTTGAAATATCACGCTTGTCTCTTTAGTTCAGCAAGTCGCCTCTAGGTGGCATTGGTTGTATCGGCGTTACTGCGCATGCGTAATCCCCCCTCTTTGCCCCGCAATCTGGTGACTCATGCCTGCTTAGAGTTTCGGTGTTAAGGCACCTCCTCAAAAAAAATACTGCATAAATAAAATAAATAAATAATTATAATTGCATAAGTTGATAAAAAATACTATGCAATAGCTTTACCGCGGCAGTTCCCGAGTGCCACACGTGTTTTTCCTGATGGATATTATTATATTGCTACAGTAAACGTCACCATATCACCGCCTTTAGAAAAAAATATTTACCATTTTATTATATAATAATACTTACTAAAAAATGTAAATATTATTGTCTAGACGTTTCATGTACAGAAATTTCATAGACCTGTGTAAACAACTTCGAAGCTACGGAGCTTAAATCACTCACACACTTAGTTTCTGCATGTTAGTTGTCGAACTTCCATATGCAGATAATCCTTTAATAATTTTGAAAACCAAACGTTGTAGAGATTAACTCTCTGTAAATGAGAGGCAACAATTATATTTCTGACACCAAGTGACGCCACTGAAGCAAATAGTCGTTGTAAATATCATTCTCAGAATGTATACATGAACAGTTAATTTTAATGTCATTTTATTGTGGTAGATACATTCATGGAAAACACTTTTATTGGTTTTTCTTGTTTTGTTTTCTCTTTTAGCCTTCAAGAGCTCTTCCATTACATTCGTTTGTTCTTTTTTTTTATAAACGCATTCCTCTTATTTCATGTTTTGTTGATTTTAGGTTCTTTATTAAAAAAAGGCCACTCTGAATTCGAAATGGACGTAGATTTCTCATCTAAAAATAATAGGTGAAATAAAAAGTTTTAATGGCTATTGATTTTGTTTGAAATTAAATTTTTTGTTAGCTAATTTTTTTTCTCATTGTTCAAAAGTATATAAAAATGGGTTTTTCACCAAATACGTGAAAAACCCATTTAAATATCGTTTTTAGTATTTTCGAAAATTGAAATGACCGTCATTTCTACACCAATTAGCCGAATTAGCTCAAATTCGAACTCATTTAAGATAATTATCTATGGAATAAGAATGCCAAGTTTCATCAATATATTTAAGAATTGCGGGCACTATCGTGATGACAAATCGCGCTATAAGTTTATACATAAATAAACTTTTGAACCAATGCTATTTTCTGAACATCCTCAGCCACAGAGAGCATAATATGACAAAATTTCTGCTAATTTCCGCTATGAGACCAAATACAGTGGAATCTCAATAACTCGAACCTCGTTAAGTCGAAATCCTCAGTAAGTCGAAAAAAATTGCCATTCCCTTCCGATGAACCCCTAAATACGCGGTATCTCGAATTATTTAGACTTTGTAACTCGAACAAAATGCTATTTCCCTACAAAGTATTGATAATACATATTTATACTCTATAACTCGAATTTCAAAAAGGAGACTCCGTAAGTCGTAGTTGGTAAAATATAACGACGTCTTACTTGGAATTCCCCGAAATGATAGCAATGAATTCCAAAAGGAATGTTCGGGTTCGGGGCTTCTAATCTATTGTTTTGTCTTGTACACGTGCAGTGAATGAATACATTCATGAAACTTTTAAAGTAACACAGCTGTGAACGTTATGTTTGTTCCTTGTCAACACAGTCATATGTATCTCGAAGTTCTTGTTAAGTCGAAAACTCGTAAACTCGATTTTTTTTTGCATTTCCCTTGATATTCGAGTTATTGAGATTCCACTGTACAAAAGTTGGATTTGTAAAGAAATCTACTGATATATGCTTACCTGATACGAAAGCTGAACGGTGTTGGATGCCTGGACCATTTTACAATATTAATATTATAAACAAGTTAATATAAATAGGTAACAGATAAAAGACGTGAAAGCAATAAAAGGAAAATATGAATTATACAGTCGTTATCGTAGTTCTCGCATAAATACATGCATCGGCAAATACGTATATAGTTGGGGCCCGGCCGCCAGTGTAGTTAGCGTCATGATCGTTAGCGAAGTGCCATAATTCAATTAACCAAATAAGTGTCGAGTTGGGGCGGTCTCAATCAAAGTAGTTGGTGAGGCCGCCGACTTGTATGTTTAGGATCAAAGAGGGCGCTATTGTGTCCGGCCCGGCTCGGGTCAGCAACTCGAAATGACGATTTAATCATTGCGGGGTCTCGGCTCGGAGAAGCGCAGCGGGGCAATGCCCGAGTGAAAGATGCTCCTATAACACAAAGGACTCCTTGTGTAGTTCTTGTGCAGAAGGTATTGAAAAGACTCATGATTGTCCTTGTATTCTTTCCATATAGTAAAAAGTAACTGTGGATTGATACTTCATTCTAATTAGTATTTTCTTAATAAATCATTATTGTCTTTAAATCCCACTTTGTTATACATTTTATGTTCAGTTAATATACAACAACATATTATGAAAATTCTCTTATTTCTATTGAAATTTCCTAGGCCGTTTTTACATCGATTTTCTCTTGATTTTGCGGCGATTGTATTCGAGAAAAACCTGTGTCAATCAAGTCTCGATTCCAGGTCAAAGGAGATTCAGGTTCTTGCATTCGTAATTGTCGGAACGCTCAGACATTCTTTATGATAGGACTTTAATACTCCAGCACTCATCAATACTAGGTTAAAACACAGCAAAAGGTCCGTTTCTGAGGGCACCATCACAACTTTTATTTTTTAACTTTATACGCGTATAGAATATCGAACCGTCTTCATTTCATTAACACCTTTCATCATCTTAAGAAACCAGCAATTTCATCTTTTATTCCTGCATATATATTCATAATGTCAATACGGACTCCTGCAGCCCGATTAATGTTTAATACCTCCGTAAAATTAGGCGAGATGAGCCTCGTCGCCGTAACCAAGACTACAGGTTTCTTTTCCGTCTTTCTCGTTCCCCAGTACGAAAAAGGTCTACATCAAATACAGTCAGGCTGCACGGCACATGCCAGGAATTTATTTAGAGAAGGATTTTTTGGGTACGCCCTGTTTGTGACCTAATAATTGCCCACAGCGTACCCCCTTAGTTTCGCTTACATTGATATAACAACACACCAATTCTACATAACTTTCTTTCAGTGAAATAGTGAGTGGTTTACGTAATTTCACTATAAAAGTGTTTCTTTTTTGGGATAATATACTTTAAAATGAAACAATTTAAGGGTAGTTATCTATTCGAAATTGTAAAATATACTATAAGTTCCTCTAAATCTTTTACGATGGAATCCAGTAAATCGGTAACAAAGGATAGGCGTATTGAAGATTTAAAATTAAAAAACTTGCGCCTCGCCTCTCCCGGGGAGAGCGCCGGAAGGACAACGACTCGAGAGCACTTAAAGCGCTTATTTAAATTTATATCGATGTAAGCAGTCAGTCGGAATGGAAAAGTTGTAATTTGTGCTACGCAAAGGAATTTCGTCGATGAAATCGGATGATTCCCATTAGCGATCCATTCTGCTGGGGATTTTATATATACATTTTTTTTGGAATCGCTAGCGCGCTTTATCGGTATATCCCTCTATTGTATACCTGGTCGTTTGGACTGAAGAAAAATTTCTACGTTCCAAGACGGACATTTTTTTGCGTTGTGCATGAATACGACTTCTATTGCACTTGTCAGGACTCCGGCACTCCAAAGCCTCTCTTTTCAAGCCATAAAATGGAAAAAACTGATCACTTTTATTAAATATTGAGCTGTAATAACGATTCAACCCAAGCCGCAATATTTTTTGGACTATTTTGTGACTTATAAGGGAAAATTATAGCGCCATATGGATACTGCGTATGCCTATATAAAGGAATGGTAACGTGTAGATATATTGGCCTATATGCCTGCAGATATATATCATTCACACGAGCTACCTAAAGAATAACCGGAATGGATTCTATAGTCAAAACTCAATTATTATCTCTGCTTTATTTATACTCTTAATACCGATTTTTCACACCAAAGTTTACTTCTGATCTTAAATGATGTTTAATAAATTGTTACTCAGCTATTGTACTATACTTACGCTATTCTATTAGTCAATTTAATGAGTCCCAAAGATACATCGTGGGAAAGACATCTCTGAGGCACGATCTCGTTTGTGCTCTATGCGCCATTTAGTAGCGACACTCTTCGGGTGGAAGGCACATAGAGCACACTGAAAGTTCTGCACTCTGGCCGTTCGTAAATGTTTGGATTTCGAATGTTACTTTTTTAAAAACTTTATAAACTCATTCATTAGTTAAAATATTTTTTAGCGGAAAGTTGCAAGTGAATTGTTTTTAAAATAAATTTGAATTTCGTCGCCCGTAGCAAAAATCGAATTAACGCGAAAAAATTTTAGTGCAATGTTTTTTTTTGTGATTTTAAAAGTTCACTGTCTCCACAAGACTACTGCTCGTCTTTAAAATGCTTTTGTGTACCTCATTTGGGCACTACAAGACGATGGTATGCAGATTTGCATCGTGGCCGTATTTCTGTCCATGATGAAATGCGTGAAGTTAGGCTCTCGATTGCGATCACTGAGGAAAATGTGGCTACTGTCAGACAATTAATTGAAAAAAGCGGCGTATCACCTATGAGGAGATTCGAGGACATTTGAAAATTGGTGTGAGCCAAATTCAAAAAATCTTATATCAACATTCAAAAGTTAGAAAACTTTGTTTCTGTTGCATTCCTCGTGAACTCGCCCCCGAACATAAACGGACCCGAGTTGATTGGTGTAAAAAACGTTGTTAAAGTACGATCACAGACGTTCAAATGCTGTCTATGATATTGTGACAGGAGATGAAACATGGATATACTGTTACATACCAGAAAGAAAGGAGTAGTCTTTTGTATGGGTATTCGAATGTGTATTCGTAGGCTGTACTGTATGGGTGTTCGAAGTAAACCAAAAAAATTTAGGCAGGCGAGAAGCTAAATAAATGTTTGCTTTTTTTTCTCCAAGGCAGGTCCTGTCTGCACGATCTCACTTGAATAATAAAAGACGGTTAATGCTGAGTAGTACATGCCATTTGTTTGCCCAGTGTCCTAGAAAAAGTTAGAGAAAAACGACAAAGAAGTCGTACCCTATAAATCATGACAATGCTTCGCCGCACACCGCAAATAAAACGATGTTATTTTTGACTGATGAAAAAGTAAGGCTCGCGACCCATCCCGCGTTTAGACCAGACCTAGCACCATGCGATTTCTTTATTTTCCCAAAAATCAAATACCTGATGAGCGGTTTGACATTTACGAAGCCAGAAGAGGCCGTCATAGCTTTCAACCAGAACGCGAAAAACATATCCTCAGACCAACGGTCCTCATGTTTTCAAAAATTATTTGAACGAATGAAAAAGTGTGTAAAATGTAATGGAGAATACTTTGAAAATCAATAAATATTTTACTTTACATGTAAATTGTTTTATTTATGAGTTACATAAAACTTTCGGTATACCTTAAGTAACACATTGAACCAATTAATATATCAAAAACACTATCAGGCGTAAACAAATAAAATTAGGTTTAAATTCGTCCGTCGGCCGCGGGCGCCGCCGGCGGACTACGATCAGAGATTGATTGTAGTTCTTATACACCTGCCCCGAGGCTTTTAAGATTGATGTCTTTCGAATAATATTTTCTTTTTCTTTCGACACCGCCGTACCTTGTTATGCGATTATATACCTTACACGTGGTGGCCCTAGAAGCTGTTTCGGTGCGCGGGCGCGGCCGCGGCGTCGGACCAGAGTTCGCCCCTATTTATCACGGCTGAGCGATATCCCGTTTTTGCGGTAAAATGGTAAAATAAATCGGAAACGCGGATACACCGTCGGCATCCCCGCGCACCCCGCGCCCCGCGGCGCGCGCCGGCATGACCAAGATCGCGCCCAAACATTTTACAGATCACAACTTTGTTTCGTTTTTTTTAAAGCTCAATCCGTTGGGTGCGCTTTGCCATGTTCCGTTTCGGTATGTATTGTTCAGAGCCATTCATTATATATTCGATATAGTATATTCGCCGAGAATACATTTCCACACCTAATTCGAGTAGTTCGCGTCCCCATTGACATAAAACGTTACTCGGAATTCCCGAAAAGCTTAGATTTATTTCAATAATAAATTTTTAATCGTTTCGGACAAAGAGAATTTACGATTGTTAAAATGTATTTCGCTGAAATATTAACTTAAACTTCAGTTTTCAGCGCACTGAATCGTTAATTAAACGTAAATTTTTGAGGCCGAAATTATTGGTTGCGCGGTGCGGGGCGAGGGCGATGCCTCGCGCAGGGCGCGGCGCCTGCGCTGCCGGACGAGGGCGCGGACTAGTAAGGCCGTGTGCTGTTACAGAACTTCGTTAGCAAACTTGGTGTTATCTCGCGGCGTCACTCCCCGACGCCCACCTGCCTGCTTTATTGTAATATTTTGCCGTTTGTTTAGACGCATGTGTTGCTTGTCAAGATTGCAGTTGAAAGAATTAGCTGTAAAGTTAAACTAAACCACCGTCATTTCAATACTTCTAAAATAATGTTTGTTGGTTTTACTATTTAATTTTAATGTGAAATATCGTTTTGCTCGGATCCATTCGCATGCACGTAGAATGGATCTGTGACGTCTTTGATATCGACAGATCGCGCTGTCAATTGTGATCTCGATTCCGATTCCACCGCCACTCTGACCCCGCCCTCGGCCCCACCCTCGGTGCCGATCCTGGTCTCGGTCTACATTCCGATCCTAATCCTGGTCTTTAATGTAGATTCTCGTTGCATTTCCGGTCTCAGTCCTGATCCCGATCTTAGTTCCACTGTGATCTGCGATCAAATTTACTCAAAGGAACTCCTACTCTTACAGAGAAAAAGCACGTTTAGCGGCGAACTCAATTATTTTATTATGAAGTGATCTCACTCATGCTAGTGCTCCCGATCCCGCTTTTGCTCGTGATTTGAATTTCGGACTGAAGGTGATCTTGATTTTGTCTACGACATTTCTGTTCCAGTATCTAAACTGTATAAAAAGTAAAGATTTTGTTGTATGTTCATAGGAACGAAACTGTGTGTAAAACCTAGTCTATACTTGAATCTCACCAGGTTTTCATACTTAAAAAAATATCGTGTAAATCGGACTAATAAATCTAGTGTATTAGCACTGCCACAATTTCCTTTTGGACATGATATGCTAAAATGGTTTCTGCTAATACTCTTAATTACTGTTCGTAACCAAATGAATATTAAAATTTACAAAGGTATAGTGTTTCCATTAAAAATTTTATATTAGTCGGACTAATAGTTCTCGAGCTCTAAACACATAAAAGTACACATAGACACAGAGTGATATGTAATACGCGTGGACTAGCTAAACCAAGTCTACCTTCGTAGTATATATTTTTGTAAATAAAAACTTTTGGAATTCACATAATCGCTTAAATTATTTACTAAATCTTTTCAAAATCTTCAATCAACAAAAACACACGAATTGTGCCTATTAACAAATATTCAAGTAAATAATTTTGCATGATGGCTATACAGAATTTCATTTGATTTTCCTTTTTATAATTCCGTAGCCAAAACGGAACCATTATTCAAATTCAAAATATGGTTTCATCCTGTCCGTCTGTCCATCCGTATGTTACAGGAATTTTACTTGAAACAACAAGATGTATATTAATGAAATTCGAAGTATATATGTGTCGTGTATAAGCTACTCCTTAGTTTGATAGTCAAATTATAAAAAAAAATATTTCTAGGGGGGCACTCTATATGTAACAGAAGCTGAAAAAAATACATTTTCGGCAAATATCAACGTATACCATACATTTCGACAGTCATTTAAAAATTTTTTAACGTTTCTAAACAATTTTTTCGAAGTTTATATTTCTTAAAACAATCGTTCAGAAAGTAAAATAGATTGTGACCACCTGTTCTCTACTTTTTAAACCGTATGTCCGAAAATATGAAAAAAATTACAAAAGCAACGCTTAATAAATACTTACACCGTAAACTATTTTCAACATGATCAAATATATCGTGTGCTGAGTTAAAAACAGTGAAAAACAGGACTTCTCAACAAAAGAGTGTGAGTGCCATGAAAATACGCTCTATTACTAGTGCACTTTTTCACATCGTATTTTCACATTTTGAGAGTTTAGTAAGTTTTTTAATTGTTTTTAACGCACATTAAAATTTAATATATAATTACGTATTTAGGTGAAAGCATTAAAATAAAAATGCATTAAAACAAAATAAAAAAATATACTTAATATAAACTTTGCATAAAAGATTGTCATATAATTGTTTATCAAAATCTATTATTTACTCTTTCAAACGAAAAAAGAACGTATACACCTAACTATCAAAAATTTCACAATACAAAACTAATACCTTTCATCTGTAGTGCATTTCTTTGTAATAACGGTTACAGAACCTTGCACTGAGAATGGTCCGACATACTCTTGGCCGGTTTTTTTATGATAATCGTTAAGTGCACGACAAAAAATTGTTCACACGGATATCACATTACCTCTTATCTATCTTTGATATTGCACAGCCCGCTTTATATCATAAATAACTTTCCGCCCGCGGCCTCCCTGACGGATATAGAATATGTTCCTCTTTGTTTGATATCCGCTTTCATTTTCCGGTACTGTTCTTGATTTTGATCCCGGTTATGCGCTAAATTCTAATCCCGATCCTACACACGATTTTGAGCTCGAGTCCCTTCTCGATTTAGGTCCCGATTCTTACTCTTAATTCTTAATTATAGTATGTGTTAATTTCTTTTTTTTTATCAATTGTTGAATAATACTCTCTTACGAATACAGTACTAGGTCTTTATAAGTGGATCATAAAAAGAGCGAATTGACACGTTATGTAAATGTACATTATTAAGCCCGTACTCAAATTTTTTTATCGTATCTTAATAAGCAATTAGTATATCAATAACTGAAGCCGTATTGGAAGCCTAACGGATGCCGTATCTTACTTTTGTGTAAGAGTATGGTAACTAGATAAACAGATAACACTCATGTTTATGTGCAATTTCTGATTGTAGATAAATGTCACTTTGTGTATAAATGAGTTCTTAAAAACATAAACCACAAAAATATCCACTTACAGCTTTTTTTTGTATTTGTAAAGTAAAATGACACAGATTCAATGACCGGATTGTATAAATTAATTTGAAAGTGCCTTTTAGTGAAAAACGAGCTTAAAAAGAGGTGGTGAAATAGGCTCTAAATGACATTGTATTCCAATAGACAATTTTTATCTGAATTGTGTCCGTGACGTGGCTGGTGTTATCAAAATAGTAAATACTGCAAGTATTTAAGTTAAGGCGTATCTACGTAGGTGTGAAGGTTCATTTGTAAAGGCGTTTAAATTAAGATGTTGAGAATTTGACGACCATTATAGTGTCGATATTCGCACTTTTCAGACAATTTATCTGTTTGCATATAAAGTACAAGCGGTTCAATGTTTCCACGTGTAATTTTCTAATTAGGGATTGAGACTCCGCGTAGGAACTCCTGTCGTCTGCCGGCGCGCGGTCACGCGCCGCCGCCCGTCACGCGCCGCCCGCCCGCATTCCGCGCTTATAGGCGTCGAGCTTTTACGGAAATTCCCATATTACCGGTTCTATTGCTGCAAATTCCAGTAACTTGCTCATAAACAGAATGAGGTGTCCATACGTGAATCGAAAAATTCTTTTCTTTTTTCTTATATTTAAAGACTAACGATCGAGGTGTGACCCTTTAGTCACTTCATCGCAACATTCTAGAGATTACGAAGCGCGAAAAGATGACTTCGTCTATTATTTATACGCATTCACGTTCTAAGTACGTGCATTAGTGCCTGTATTATTTCTTTTAGCTAGGTTAATAATCATTTATCACAATAGCACTTTTTTACAGTATTTTCTTTCCCCACAATTTGTTCACAGTATAAATTCCACCATTTTATGGGTGCGATTTCTTTGTTTTCAGGTAAGCCGGCGATCGCTCGACCGAGCGTCGAGGTAACGTTTAAAATCAGACGTGACGCCGCGCGCCGCCGAGGGCGCGTACGCCGCTCAAGTAACGATTCCCTTGAGAAAGTAGCATTAAAGTTTCACAGATTAAGAGGGAAAGTTCACGACCTGACGAGGAGGGGTGCGGGGTGCGGGGCGCGGGGCGCGGGGACCGGCGCGCCGATTATCGCGCCGATGCTGCTGTTAATAATTATTACCGGCGTGTGTCTCCAAGTGCTTCCGCTTGGCTAAGTTTTAAAACGAGCTCTTTACTAGAACATTATTGAAGAATTGTCTGATCTGTGGCTCTGACTTTTGATCTTTTTATATGCAATCAAATTTTATTAGTGTTAACGTTATTTTAAATATAAATAGCTTATAAATTGTAAAATGTGTTTTGTACTCAACAAGGGTAAAATTGAAAGGGCAGTTGTGACTTATTTGTTTATTTCGTACTCAGTGCAATAAATGGGTTTGTGATGAAAGGACTATGCTGACTGTAAGCTAGATATGAAATATAAAAAAAATAATACAGCACAATAAACATGATAAAAAAATCGCTAATTTCTAGAAAATGCTCAAAATATCTTATGGCTATATTTATTATATTTGACAATTATATAGGGCTGGGATTGGGGATTTTTTTTTGTCAAAAGATCGCACTCATGGAACTAGTTGTTTCTGAGAAAAAATCATCTACGTAGAACTTGTACTGTCAGTCTTCGAGCAGCTGACGTGTAGGCACTGCGCCGCAGCGCGCTGGGCGGCCCATCACTCGATCGCGCGATATAATTACAGATTCGACGAAATTTCACTATATTTTTTGGAACGATTTTATATTTTTTTGACATATACCAGATTTTCGTATATGTATTGTGACGATACAGTTAAAATACTAGTCGTAAAGTGCGATAATTCCTTATCGTACATTGCGACTAAAACGCAATCATTATTGGCTTCTAAAAAAGTGGCGTTTATGACCCGTCGTGCTCACAATCCGAATATTACACTATGTGGTTTCTATATTTAGCCGAAAATCAAAGATTTCAAAATTGATTTACGGAGTGAAAAACGCTATGATAGCCTTCCACTAGCATATAAAAAGTTTCCTAAAATCTGTGCCTCTTATGTATTTAAAAATGCCTCGAATGATCAAAAAAGTTTATTAAAATTTTAAGGTAAATATGTTAAAATAAAGTATAGCTTTACTTGTACTTGTACCCTGTCTTACTATAAGTTGTACAAAATATAATTGTGCTCCTTGTAGATATTTCAAGTAATTTCATAAGTAATTACTCACAAGTGATTTCAAATAATTGTTCCTATTTACTTTGTAAATAATTATCAGAAGTGTTATATTTCGCATAATGTGTAATATAATTATTTTTTTGTAAAAACGCATTACTATTTCAAATTAATGCCTCAAACAACACATGATTTTGGAGTAGTTATTAGGTGCATTATATAATGTACCTAATATTTATTCCAAATGTCGTTATGTTGCCAGTCACATAAACGTTAACTATCATCTGATAGTCGTTGTCGAAAGTCGAAACCGAAAAGAGACATCACAAACTCTTAACTCGGAATCTTTCCAAAATTGCTGTGTGTTCGTCAAAACCGGCAATCGCCCCACATTTGAAAGTAAATGAGAAATCGATGCCTGATCGATTCTTTATTATACACATTTGTGTTTCCCCGAGACAATAATAGGCGATAACTGTGATTTATAACGTACAGTTCCTTCCGAAATCCTTCGACAGACAAAGGTTTATATTATTAGGGCGGCTGTACCGTAACAGGGCCGCGCTAAATCACCGGCCTGCAGGCTGTTTAATAACGCCTAGCGCAGCGGCAATAATTCAGGCGCGACGCGAACCGTTCCGGCCTACTCATTCTTATACAAATCATAAACTGTGGCCGCCGTGATTTATTGCGATAAGCATCGGAGGCCCTTTTGCCCTTTACGCCGGAAGGGAGCGGCGCTCGCGACGCGGGGGGAGCGGGGGCACGACGGACGAGGAGTGCGGGTCCGTAACAAAGGCTAAAATCTTCAGGCGAAAGGGTCAAATCGTAACAAACGCACAAAGGACCGCGAATTAGCATTTAGATCAGATGGGATCGCGGGTCGCGCCGCCGCCCGCCGCCGCCGCCGCCCGCCCTGCGTAATGAGACGCTTTGTTTTTGGGCTAATACGATTGCCGATACTGCGGTCCTTTTTATTATGAAAGGTATCGAAAATCGACCGACAGCGCGTGACTCGGACGACAGCGGCTTGCTAAGCATTTCAAAGTATTTATGTAGGGACAATATTTTGTTGCAATCACCTTCTCCAACTTACATATTTATTTAAACAAGAGTATGCTTGGAAAATGAAATCAAAATAAACTTCTAATGGCGCATATATTTCTGACGGGCAGTTAACAATTTTTGGTGTTATATTTCTTTACAGACGCGGTGAATGCGCAATTTTCAAAACAGCGTAACGCACACGGGTCAAAGACTAGAGCGATATGCGGAAATACAATGTTTATTTGTTTTCTTTTTGTTTTGCACATAGGCCTAATAATTTAATGGTAAATTGCTGATATGGAACTATTTACAAGATTTACAAGAAGAAGTCAAATCTATTCCCAAAATGGCCAATGAATTCTGAATCAGCTTGAAACTATATCTTCGTAAACGATCTGCACTCCCAACAGTAGCGTATTACACGGACTGTACAAGCAAATGAAAACATCGACACTGTGTACGTTACCTGTGACTATACCTCAAAGTGACAACAAGATGCCGAAATATGAAACTCGTTCTCGTAAAATATCAACACTCTGAAACATTAAATTGTATGAAGTCACCGTTATTATTAGTAATTTAATTCATCGGTCGTACATATCTTTTAAATTTAAATCACCTAAATTGATTAATATAATCCTCATGATAGTTATTTGCTAAGCTAAATGCCAATATTACAAGGACTCTCACCTTTACCGATAATAATTAAAAAGCCTTAAGTAAAAAAATACAAAACAAACCAATATTGATTACCTAAAAAGTAAAAAAAAGTTATAAACCACGATCGGCTATGGTAAAATATTAACGGAAACCACTCACCCCTAGCTACAAATCAGGTAACATCACAACTTTTTCGTTACTCATAATATTGCAAATGGCGGAGTTGTGAGGTAATGATTTAAAAAAATATCCAGTCAAACTGAGAATCTGGAACTACATTTGGAAATCATCTGCAATGATGTGGCTTCGGACTGCGTTTCCAGCGCTAGTTTTATGGACTAAGTAATGGCAGACTCCCCGACAATTAATGACACGGTATATGTATAGGACTGCATTTCTTCACGTCGGAAATGGGACGTTTTTGTTTCAAAATTTACTAATCATGTTTGTAAATGAAATTTCCATTCATAATTTAGTTTATACGATGAAAAATAAATAAACTCTCGTATAAACCGTAACTCACTAGTATATCCAGAAATTTGCACGTTGCGTGACCGTTATTCTGTTAGCAACCTGTGCATTAATAAATGAAATACAATAAAGTGAAATGTGTTCTAGTTATTCCGAAATAAAAATTTCATGTCAGAAGTTGTATGAAAGCTGAAGTAATTACCTTCTCATTTTTTTAAATAATTTAGTAAATCATCCCCCAACCCCGACTTTTATAAAACGCATTACTACTTTGTTTTTTTAATGTGGTAGTTGTACCGGGGCTGTAGCCTTGCTATACCTACTAAAGGCACTAAAGGCTTTACAGTAATTTGGCGCAGATTTTACGCAATTGTATTGACAATTGTGACTAGATACATAATTTAAGGAAAAATTTAAAAACCAAAATAATATGAAAAATTATTGACGAAGTTTATAATTAAATTTTATTTTTAATTTTATTTTATTTCTTTGTGTTTTCAAAACAGAAAGAGTTTAATGAAAGATTTTTTTGGATACATTGTTGAAAAATGCTAAGTACATTGTACATTTTCTTAGAAAATCCTTTTTTTATTAACCAAATATACGTATTATTGAGTATTCTAAACGCTAATGTAAAAGCTAAGCCCAGATGCTATTTTTTGTTTGAAATCTAATGGTAGAAAATTTGATGTTGATCACTTTTGAAGTTTGCTTTGTTTTGCCATGTTTTATATAAAAAATTGGGTTAAACGGATTGATATTCTCGTGTATTGCCCATTGTGATAATATTTCATACAATCGACAAAGTTGAGGAGAAACGGCCCCGGCTGGCTCTAACTTTTTGATTTATAAGACAAAGCGCGCAGAGCTCGGGCCCACGCCAATGGCAAGTTTTTACGGTTTGTTATTTGATGATTTATACAAATCCTCTCCAGTTTTTCTTGCGGATTTTAGATTGTTAGAAAAAGTTCACAAAATATTTCCAATGAAATAATAATATAGAATGGATTATTAAATAAATATCGATAATTATGTCAGATATATATAAAATTTTATCTAAGACTATAATGTTCCATATGATAATATTCCATAATTATAAATTTATCAATTTCGAAACATAAAATATTAGGTGGTAACTTTTACAAAATTTTAGAAATAAATGTTAACATCCTTCAAAATATTTGTAAATATAACGCAATTTCTAACGTGATGCCGCTTGCTGCACACGATTGCACAGGCGTGTGCGGGTCGCTAGGGGTTATCTCGATCGAGCGTCGTTCTCGGTCACTCGGCGTGCGAGGTCTCTCTGCGAGATATAATTTGTGACAATAAAAGTCCTCAAAAGAACCGTAGTAACTGTCGTGGCTTGCACAATCGGCACATCGAGTGTCAGGGAGCGGGCGATATCGCTTGTAGAATCGACTTCTTTTCAGAAGAAAGGTTGTCGAGCGGCGACCGCGAGTCGGGCATCACGGTCAGGCGGCGCCCGCCCCCGCCGGCCTGGTAGGCGCCGCGGAGCGGTCGGAACGAGAGTCCGAGGTACCTAAAACGCTGTACGAATCTAGGAGAAAAGCTTGTGCATGGCAATGAACGTCCAACGACCGCAACCAAATATTATAGGAAGATCTAGAGAAATCTAAACAAAATGGATGATCATCATAAAAATAATTAGCATATATGAAAAAATAAATATCGAGTGTATTTTTTTTAAACAGTATAAAAATAATTTATTTTTGGCAATATAATGAATTTGTTATTTTTTCTTATTTCGCTTAATTCTAAGTGTTTCGACTTAAACGGTCTTCAAAAAAAAAGTCTATTGTCTTTTAAAAAAAACCCTGCGGTTATGGGTGTTCGTGGGTGGCAGTGATGACCCATACCCTAGTGGCTCGCATGCTCGTTTATCACTTAAAAATACTACAAAAAAAACGTTCCATTAGGAAGAAATTATTTGCGTAACTCTAGTTTTATAAAAGTGCTAAACCGTTACCGGAAGACACACGGAAAGTGTAAACAGAGCCTCGAGTGGCTAAATATACTTCGTTATACATTTATTAGTAACAGCTGTGAGATTTGTTTATACGGCATCTTTAATAACCTATAATTACATTAATATATCTATATGTGTATATATATGGGAGTGTGTGTGTATACGGTATCGTTAATGGTAGCCCGCGTACTCACTGTCGATCGAAAATGAAACATAAACTAATAGTCAATTCACGCTACGCGAAATGTACACGAACGATGTTTACAAAGTGCCAGCGTGTAAGAGTGTGGGTTTTTACTAACAAGTCGCTACACGTGGTAGCGGTGCCGCTAAAAAACGTCAATGACTGAAGGACCTTAGTGTGGGTGCGCGTGCGCCGCGCTGTGTAGGAAGCGCCCCACGATGCACGGAAATTTAATTCTGAATCACTTGTCAAATTCACAAATTTAACTTTGCAAATGCCCTTTCAATCCTTCACGACGTTACTGCCGTTTAAACGATTATGTTGTCAGTCGTTAATTAAATAAACTTTAACAAAATGGTATATTTTCATCCTTGTGATCGTCTACAATAATATAATATTTTTAAAATTTAAATCGGAGCCACGAGTGCAATAGAGAAAAAAACATGATAATTGGAACAACCAGTAAAAAAATATATGTGATTATACATAAAAAATATGTGTGCCTCGAATTGAAAACATTCTTCTTGTGTATTCTTCGGCTCATAATTAACGCCGTATCGTTAAGGCGCCCGAAGACAACAGCCGACGTAAGTCCGAGCGGGTGCGCGCCGCTGCGGGGCCGCGGGTCGTTCCTGGCGCCGATGTTCTCCGTACGACTTCATTCTAAGTAATTAACTATGGGAACGAAGGGGGTGGACCGGTCCGCCGCGCCCTTCGTGCGTTGACGTGGCACCGCTCTGCAGTCAGCGGCGTGACGGCGAGTGACGTCGCCGCCGAAAGTGACGCTCCCCTCTCGGACGTTCCGAGGGTGCACAGCCACTAGCGCCGCCGGTCGCTATTGAAATTCCGATCGAAAGCACGAACGTACAGTGAGCGCAGCCGGCGCCGGCGCCGCCTCCCGCGGCCTCTTCATTTGCGGAGTGGTCGTTCACTCCGCTGCATTTCCTCGGGCGGCCGCGTTGGAATTTAATTTCCCGCCCCGTATCGAGGCCGCCCGCCCCCGCCCCCGCCGCCCGCGCCCCGCTCGCGCCGGCATCGAATTACGTACGTTCGCTTCAGATATTGCCCGACTATCTCGTGCTAATAGATCAGATTACACTTTTAAAATTGTATAAACGTATTTATGTTCTCATTCTGCAGTCGCTATATAGCATTAAAGATATTGTTCATATTCGGCATTGAATATATAAACAAAATGTACAAATGTTGGAGATTATAAATGTAAAAACGTTTGAATGATATTAATACCGTGAAAACAACAGGCATGTCTAGTTTCATTTCGTCGTGCAGTATGTTGCACGCATATGTTGAAGTGTCAAATACTATAATTATGCCTCGTGTCGACCAATCGACGGTTATGTCGTATTACTTTCATTGATTGATATACGACAGGTTTATTTTACGTTGACCGTGCGTTTATTACGGAATACGTGTATTCAGGAATACAAACAGTAAGTCGATTTTTAAATTAGATTTTTATTCATTCGAATAATACTTTAAAAACCGGCCAAGTGCGAGTCGAACGCGCGCACAAAGGTGCCGTATCATTATCTATATAACGTTAGATACTATATTCTAACTTATTCTTAAAAAAACGCGGCCGCGTTCTAAGTCGACACGTTTCGTTTGAAGTGCTGTCGACTGCGTACGGACCTGCGCGCATCAAGTGTAACAGTTGTACTACGAATAGCAGCCCCATTGCTGTCAAATATATTTTTATTTGAATTAAGTAGGTATTTATATTTAAAGTGAATATGAATCTAAATTTTCTGTGAAGACTTCAAGTTTCTACCTATTTTCGTTATTAAGATCGAGTAAATACGGTAAAAAATCACGTTTGTTCTATGGTAGTCCCCCTTAATTTATTTTATTTTAATTTTATTATTTATTTTTGAAGTGAATATACAACTATACATTTTGTGTATATTTCGAGCGTCTACCTGTTGACGTTATTAATATCGAGCAAAAAACGGCAAAAAAATTACGTTTGTTGTATGAGAACCCCACTTAAATATTAATTTTATTTTGTTTTTTAGTATTTGTTGTTATAGCGGCAATAACAATACATCACCTGTGAAAATTTTAACTGTTTAGCAATCATGGTTCATGAGATACAGCCTGGTGACAGACGGCCAGTTGTGTCTTAGTAACAGGGTTCCGTTTCCAACCTTTGAGTACGGAACCATAACTAGATAAGTGCGAATGGAAACGCGCACCAAAGTTTCACTACCAAAAACTCTTTTTACTTCTATACTTTGTGTTTATCTATTGTATATCTACTATCATAGCTACCAGTACCAAAAAAGCAGAATACTCTAATAATAATAATTCTAAGAAACACAACCATAGCCTTATTTAATTTTACCTGTTCTAATAGAATATTAGATACGATTAGAACGATATTATAATATTTATTATATATTTTTACATGGTGTCTATGAATAAGTTGCTTGTTTAATCACTTTTAATAAATTTATAGACACTAAATGGAAGTATCACGAAAAAATAAAAAGTGTCTTCCCACTTTTCTCGCGATACATTAAGAGCATTGAGCGTTTGAGTGCCTAGTTTTCCTAAAGCACGGGTGAGGCTGCGCTTACATGAATTATATTAAATTTTCAGGTGTGCAAACTTCGTAGATAAGAGAAACGTTTAATTTTTGAACACTTTTAAGCATTCCTCATAAACTAAGCAACTTAGGAACGAGGCGACACCGAACAAACACCAACGGAATGCATGCGCGGCGGCCGCGATCGGGAGATTAGATAACAACGTGTATACCTTAAAACCAATCGTCTACATCGCACGTATAATTTGCATACAATTGTATATAGATATTGTAATTAAATTAAAGTATTTAAAATAGTGCTTGTTGTAATGTACTGCCCGTACAACGTCTTATGTATAAATAAACTTGTAAATTATTACTATTCTTTCATATGATATTTGCCGTAAATTATATAAATATTTTTTTCTGTAATGCTTTTTGATTCCCTTGTAATTTGTTCCTGACTATTTTTTAGGTAATAATTTCTAATAGATAATCTATTAAATATTTAAAATATAAACGCAAGTGAAGCCACAAAATAAACTACTTATAGACACAACTACAAATGAAATGTGTCTTCGACGAAGTCACCAAAATCAGCAGAATAAAATATTCGTCCTATTCGTTAGTCCAATCAATCAGGTAATCTTTACACTTTAATGGCACCTAGTTACATTTTTTTTCAATCATACGTTTATATAAAATTATTCACATAAAATTAAAATATCTTTAATTTCTTTCATTGATGGTATTTATATTTTAGGAATATTTAAAAATAATTAAGGTTTAGTAACGAAACTGAAGTCAACTCGGCTGCAGTACGAACATGGATTGGTTCGACCTGTGAATACCACACCCTTACTGAAAACAGAGATGAAGTAGCAGCTTCTGCTGTTGCGTTTTGTCCAATAAGCTAGAGTTCCAGCGACTCATTCTCTTTCATCACGTATCCTATTTCTTCAAAGGCCGGCAACGCACTAGCGACTTCTTCAGGGGTTACGAATGTCGATGGGCAGCGGTATTTGGTCTCGGTGGTTCGTATTCATGTTTGTTTTTAAAATTTTGTAAAAAAAAGTGCAAGTCTCTTTTATTGACCTCTGAAGAAAAGAGTTCTTAAGTTGGTTTACATTGTGATATGAACATCGAAGCAAAAAATTGAAACTGCTAAATTTACAATTTATTTAAAAAAAAAAATGTTTCGTTTCTCGTATCCAGTACTTTGTACTTGGACAATCCTAAGTCGCTGGACATGCAATTTGAAATACATTTTCGTTCTGTATTAACGTTCTTTAAGATGAAAGAATGCATTGATAGAGAATTGTGAATGACCACTTTTTTCGTCTTTTCATGTGGTTTGATACGAAAATTGTGGGGACAAAGTGTCTCAAATCAATATTTGAAATAATAGTATGTTTACTAGAAAAACTAATGCATCTATGGGGTTATGAAGTTGATGTAAAGTCGGCACATCCTGCTGCGTAAACTTGACAGACATTTTGATACTTATCGTTTCCGTATTGAGTTGATAATGAGTTTACTTCTTTACGTTATGGTATTGCCATAATAGGACACAGCTGCGGTTCGTCCCGGAGGCCTATGCGGTCGGGGGGTGCGGGACGCGGAGATGTCTCCAGTCAATTAATCAGCCTCAAATCGCTCGCGGAGAAATAATCTGTGCCCTCAATTTGGATCTGCCCATTTATTTTTTTAAATAAATTTCATTCTGCGTAATACCGACCTTAAGAGGCTTTGTTCCGGAATCGGCCGCATTAATTAACGCGTACTTAGGCCGGAGAAGGGGTTTTCATCCTATTACCGATTTACGATTAGGCTCCTTTTTATTTTATATACGGTCGTATTAATTATGTCTTGCGGTGCTTAAGAATATAATATGACAGTGAAAGTCTTTGTGTTTATACATACTGAATTGTAATGAAATATATTTAGCCGTATAAATTGTAACTAGCTAGTCTTAATATTAAGGAGAGTTGACGTAATAAAAAAAATATGTGTGTGTGTGCAATTCATGTACAATAGAAGTGAGACTTTAAAAAAGTAACCTACGAGAGAATGAGATGAATATAGAGTATCAGCAGTAGGATAATTGTAAGGTTTATTTTTTTACAATATTTTTACCGAGTTTAAAAGCCATTTTGTACTTCAAATGAGGTTATATATATGATCTATGAGCACTAATAATTAAGAATGAAACCGTTTAATTAGGAATTAAAGTACAATTTTGTACTTAAAAAAGGATTAGAAATATTTTGTACTTAAAAAAGGATTAAAAACCGAAATATAGATAGATATACGTACTATACTATACTCAGTATATGGTGCATGTACAGCACAACACACGAAACTCTGCGCTGTGAAGTTAGTCGCAAAAGCGTCGCAATGGTGTAAGATAGGATTGCGGGGAAGAGGAAGGACGGGTCGGGGAGCGTTGAACTTTCGCATTGCATCATTCGCAGGGAACTCAGAGCGGCAGAGTTTCGTGCGTTGTATAGTACGAATACACATAAAACGCTCGGATAAGAGCAAGTATTAGACAGTGTGCAATGTAGATACACACCGACGCTTGCTCGCTCTGCAATGTAGCGATGCACATAAAAGTACTATACTTAGTGAACGAAAGCGGGTACACTACCATTTTATTCTGTATCATTTGCTTATCTATATATTTATGTGTTTGTCTCTGTCATTCCAAATTTTCGTAATAAAATAATTACCTTTGATAATGTTCCGATCCCTTTTGTAAATAAATTCAGTGCCATCTGTGAAATAGTGGATCAAGATCGAAGTGTAGTTCCAGTACTAAAATAATATCGCACGTTTCTGTTTCTGAGAACTAGATATCGATCACAAAACAGTTTATTCATTCGTCGTTAACAGAAACCAAGACGTAGCTCGCTGTTTGGTGCCAGGTGATCTCACCTTATAGACCTTACGAACCGTGATTCTATTTGCAATTTTCTGTTAATACGAAATTGTTTGAAACCATTTTTGAACATATTAGTCACGGACGACATAAAGTAGATCACACATCAAAAATGTATGTAAAAAACGATATCCGAGGCGCGAACAAGATCGGCAGACTGATGAGACCCGATTTAATGTGAAATGAGATGGTTTTTGTGTGTATGGTCGTATTCGTGTACTGTTATGGTCTATTAAATGTTTTGTCCGTGTGTGTACAATTCTGATCTCTACTTCCAGCTGCTCATGAGATTAAAGCGAAATGTGGAACGAGATTAAAGAAGTGGAAATATTGGAGTGCAAATATCTTCATCCATTTTAAATAAACGGAGAGAGTTGATCGGTATGTGGTAATGCATGTCCCAGCACAAACCTATTTCGGTCGTTTCAGCACTATTTAGGTAAGTAAGGTTAACATCCAGAGAATATCGTCAGTTTTTTTTTTTTTGCATACATTTCCAGCAGTGGGATTATGGAAATACATACCTCAAAGACCACAAGATGGCGATCAAAATAGCACAAATATGTCATAAGTAAATATATTATAACTAATAATGGCTTATAAGAATTTACATGAAAAAAAAACCTTTCTTAAAGTAGTACTAATATTTCTTATGAATCGGAGTTAGATGACAAGATGAATCGGTTGAAGAAAAAGTGTTTTGTATTGTGGTTGTGCTATTTTTATCGGGTTAGTTTCGTTAACGTTAAATAGACGATATATTAAAAAATTAAAACGGAGTCCCGCTATTTTCCTATTATTTTTCTATCTAGATATCTATCTACCAAAACGAGTGTATCAAATGTAGAAATGCGATACGTTTTGAAATTTTATCATAAAAAAAAATTGATTGTATGTAAAGTTGGTTTACTGACGATAATTTTACATGGTAACATCATAAGAAAACATTGATCCTCCTTACACCCATTATAAACTGCAGAATATACAGCGCCGCGTCGCCGTCCTCCTTGCACCCATTAAAAGTGCACAATTTTCGCACCGCGTCGCCGTCCTCCCTGCACCCATTGAAAACTGCAGAATATACAGCGCCGCGTCGCCGTCCTCCTGCACCCATTGAAACTGCAGAATATACAGCGCCGCGTCGCCGTCCTCCTTGCACCCATTAAAAGTGCAGAATATACAGCGCCGCGTCGCCGTCCTCCTTGCACCCATTAAAAGTACAGAATATACAGCGCCGCGTCGCCGTCTTCCTTGCACCCATTAAAAGTGCAGAATATACAGCACCGCGTCGCCGTCCTCCTTGCACCCATTAAAAGTGCACAATTTTCGCACCGCGTCGCCGTCCTCCCTGCACCCATTGAAAACTGCAGAATATACAGCGCCGCGTCGCCGTCCTCCTTGCACCCATTAAAAGCGTAGAATATACAGCGCCGCGTCGCCGTCCTCCTTGCACCCATTGTGCATTCTTACGCGCCGCGTCGCCGTCCTCCTGCACCCATCAAAACTGTATACGGCGCCGCCGCCGTCCTCCTTGCACCCATTAAAAACTGCGGAATATACAGCGCCGCGTCGCCGTCCTCCTTGCACCCATTAAAACTGCAGGATATACGGCGCCGCGTCGCCGTCCTCCTTGCACCCATTAAAACTGCGGAATATACAGCGCCGCGTCGCTGTCCTCTTCACCCATTGTGCGGAGAATATACAGCGCCGCGTCGCCGTCCTCCTTGCACCCATTAAAGCGTGAGAATATACAGCGCCGCGTCGCCGTCCTCCTTGCACCCATTAAAGTGCATTTTTCGCACCGCGTCGCCGTCCTCCCTGCACCCATTGAAACTGCAGAATATACAGCGCCGCGTCGCCGTCCTCCTTGCACCCATTGTGTAGAATATACAGCGCGCGTCGCCGTCCTCCTTGCACCCATTAAAGGTGCTGGTTACGCGCCGCGTCGCCGTCCTCCTTGCGCCATCAAAACTGCAGAATATACAGCGCCGCGTCGCCGTCCTCCTTGCGCCATTAAAAACTGTAGAATATACAGCGCCGCGTCGCCGTCCTCCTTGCACCCATTAAAACTGCAGAATACAGCGCCGCGTCGCCGTCCTCCTTGCACCCATTAAAACTGGATATGCCGCCGCGTCGCTGTCCTCGCACGCCATTAAAGCGTAGAATATACAGCGCCGCGTCGCCGTCCTCCTTGCACCCATTAAAAGTGCAGAATATACAGCGCCGCGTCGCCGTCCTCCTTGCACCCATTAAAAACTGCAGAATATACAGCGCCGCGTCGCCGTCCTCCTTGCACCCATTAAAAACTGCAGAATATACAGCGCCGCGTCGCTGTCCTCCTTGCACCCATTAAAAGTGCAGAATATACAGCGCCGCGTCGCCGTCCTCCTTGCACCCATTAAAAGTGCAGAATATACAGCGCCGCGTCGCCGTCCTCCTTGCACCCATCAAAACTGTATACAGCGCCGCGTCGCCGTCCCTCCTTGCACCCATTAAAACTGCAGAATATACAGCGCCGCGTCGCCGTCCTCCTGCACCCATTAAAACTGCAGGAGCGCCGCGTCGCCGTCCTCCTTGCACCCATTAAAACTGCAGAATATACAGCGCCGCGTCGCTGTCCCTCCTTGCACCCATTAAAGTGCGTAGAATATACAGCGCCGCGTCGCCGTCCTCCTTGCACCCATTGTGCAGAATATACAGCGCCGCGTCGCCGTCCTCCTTGCACCATTAGAATATCCAGCGCCGCGTCGCCGTCCTCCTTGCACCCATTAAAAGTGCAGAATATACAGGCCCGCGTCGCCGTCCTCCTTGCACCCATTAAAAACTGCAGAATATTTCCGCCCGCAATCGAGTTTAAAGTGCACTTAAAACTTTCCCGTACATAATTCAACAGTTCACAAAGTTCAACTTCGTGAAATTTTTGCGGCCAACTTCATCTGCTGGAGGGAGGGAGGAAGCGCGCAAATCACCGCTTGATGTGCGGCGGTGGGGGCGGGGCTGGGCATAGCGGAGAGTTTATGCAATACGATAATAACCTCCCTATTAGACTTAATCGTAGCGAAATCATATTGAGTTGTGCTTTTTTAAAGCGTTTATCATTGAAAACTACTGGTCATAAGTATTAAAAAATTAAATATGATGTTTTTTCTTTGCAAAAAAATACTAGTGTTCAATTTTTAAGGTGAGCCGTCGTGTTTACGTTCTGACTTCGTATAGATTTTCTGACTACAACTTAACTCTGGAATTTTATTTTAAATTAAGTAGTAACGGTCGGCAAAAAGACGTATGTATACTCGCAGACATCGTCCAATGATTTCTGTCTAGTTTTGGTGATCGAGTCCAGCGTCAGCGTCAGCGTCGTGCCGCTGCGGGCCGCGGGCGGCCGGTGTTTACTAACTGGCGATAACGCCCTCTGTTGGATTCAGTTTCAACTACCTTTAACTCATTGTTAGCGCTTCTTTAATTACCTCCGCCAAAAATTCATAGGTTACTAAGTAATACAATTCTTGTTTATAAAGAAAATTTGAAATTATACTCCTTAGTTAGAATGTGTTATTTGAAGGTTCAGTAAACTGCTTTAAAAAATACTATACACTTCAGTCTTCATAAAATGTATAAAGTATCATTTAGTTGTATTATTTTAAAAAAACGGTAGGATTTATTATTGTACTTTATAAAATCCATACCCTTAAATAAATTTTTACACTTAAATGTTTTGATAACATCAAATACAAACAGAAATGCGTTTTCAAAGTGCTATAATATCACGGAAGAAGGGCGTTGCTAAACGTAAGAGCACCGCGCCACCTAAGGCCTAGCATTTGGCGCACCTTTGCCGTTGCTTTTTGATCCGTTGTTTTTAATTACCTTAAGTAGCATTATAAAGGACTTCCACAGCTCACACCCCATTTGAGATGACTGAGTAGTGTTCATCTGTTATCACTATAAGTTAATCGAGAGGGCCTGCGTGTGCTCATGTTGAACTCGGCATTGTCGCCGGGTCAGATGCTCTGTGCAGCGGCCGTAATATATAACAGAAACGGCACATAACTCATACAGGCATTGAGTTGTTGATTTGTGTTTCCGTCGACGTCTCCAATAATTTATTGTGTTTTTAATATCCCGGTTCAGTTGAAGTGTGTTTCGGCAGTAATGTAATGAAAACTTAGCATCCAGAATAAAATATTTTCTTTTAACAATATGAATATCTATTGACGTCGTGAAACGTAGGTAAATTATTCATAGCTCATGAGGCAAGCAATAAAACATGAATTTTTATTTATTTCTTCGCCATAACTTATGTACACGTTTCTATTCGAGCTTAGATTACAATTACATATTTTGATTTAACAAAAGGGAAGAAAACCATTTCAGTTATTAGGATAATACGTATTTTGACGTATCTCAAAATGAAGGTAAAACATTTAGTTATCAGTTTTCGATGCTAGATGATTTAAGATTTATCAAATTTATTTTGAAAAAAAAAATCGAAATTATACAAAATCTGATCGAAGGATTCATTTTATAAAATACATTTATAGCCGTTGTTATAGTTTCTACGAATTACTACATTATCTGTGTATACAATTCTGACGCGTGCGTATCTGATAGTCTCAGTTTTACAGATTATTTTGTCCTATCTATTGCCAAATCAAAAGTCTCAATAATATTATGATTTTCTTTATTCAAAATATACGATAATTAGGTGATTTTTTTGTGTATTTAATACTAACAAAAGGAATGCGAATAAGCTGGCGTAGTCAGAGCGCACCGGGGACGCCCCCAGAGTCGTCCCCGAGCGCACACGCTGTGACGCCGACGCCCCGCCCCGCCTGGGCGCGGGCGACAGAGCGAACTGGTCCGGCGAGTCGCCTAGCTTGTAATAAGCTTTAAGGAATCGAAGGGTTAAATCCAAAGATAAACATTACACCGAGGGTCGTAAAGGATACGATTTGCGATTGTATCGAGGCGGCCGGCGGCGCGGGCGGCGCGGGCGCGGGGACGCCGCGTACGTTGTCTAACATTGGCTAGGAGGAGACGAAGACTACATTCTGTGAGCCGATATATTTCCGATCTTCTTATATTTGATTATAAAGTGTTCGTACAATAATCATCTGACGTTAAATTGAACTCAAATCGTAAAAAGTATTGTGTTCAAATGTACAGTTGAACGTACTTATATTTAAAACACAAATTTATATTTTAGTTCGTAATGTAAAGGAAATAAAACAGTAAATAACGGAATATAAATTTAGAAAAAAAAACATTATTAAAAGTGTATTCGTGTAAAATTCCCAAATCCGCTCCCAGCCACCGCCTTAAGCGCTGAAAACGTCCGCGACTAGCCCTCACCGAGCCACCTGAGGATCACGCGGCGTCATTCGATTTGAGCTTGAACTCGCCGGTCGTGTGACCCGCGGTGGCCGCGGTCGAGACCCGAAGTCGAATTCGACTCGGCCCCGAGCGCTTGACCGACACCCGCTGATGAGTCTTCCGAATATATGTAGTTAGTCTTGGGCGATGTGTGGCAGAGCAAGTCGATACTTACGCTTTCCGTTTCTTAAGTTTTTTCGGAATATTGTAAAAATATTTTTATTTTTCGAATGTTGCCCACGCGGCACCGATGCCGGCGCAGGCGCGCGGGCCCTCGTACCTATAACTGTTACGCCGACGGTTTACGGCAAGTTTTTTACATCGACTCATAAAACGGCGGCCGGAGATCGGTCGATTTTACAGCACAAATAAAAATCTCTTTGTATTCTCGCTCAGGTAAAAGACTCTTGCGGCCGATAAAGTGTTTGTATTCTGTCTTACAACGTAGTACCTATCCGAGTAGACCTTATTTCCTTTTTTTTTAATATAATAGCTATTCAAATTCAAATTCAAAATATATTTATTTCATAGGTAACAAAATAACACTTGAAATACGTCATAATTTTTTGCGAATTCACACTTTACCGCTCGTTCGGAAGGCAGTTTATATATATAAGTTCGTCTTCAAAATAAACATAATTCGTTGACGTGCAAATTCGACATCATAGGATTATTTACTTAGAAACACTTGCCTCTGCATGTTGATAGAGTTTTAGCTGACTGTTAGGCAGTTTTTGTTGTTTGCAAACAGTAAATGGCACCACTTGCGCTAGTTTTAATCGAGTAAACTTTCTACTTAAATTTAATACTTTCACCGTGTCCGTTTCTACGACCCGACAGCGCCGGTCGGCAAACCGACACGACACGTAACTTATCTGTCGCTCGTCGACGATGTGGGGACGACAGCGCCATATTTAGGTCTCTTTCCTCTAGAAGGTAGAATGAACTCTTTCATATTTTATATCTATCGATCGATCTCGTTATCAATTCCGATTACAATTTTACAGCTTTATTCTCATTTGCATATTCAGACAGTGACAAAATGGTCTAACAGAAAAAAAATGATAACTGTATTTAAAGAACTTTTCTCCCTTGAGACAATAAATGCACTTTTATTTATTTAAGGTCATAATATGTTATTCTTTAAAACCGTCATTCCTCAATCTGTTCCCATGTGTACATTTCAATATACTATTAACTTTCACAGAAACACTGTCTGTCCCTTCGATAAAATAGATCTATCAGATTGACGTGGTATATCACTGATAGACCACTTGCCTTATTAATAATGAAATATTATAAATGCAGCAACAAGTACATTTAATTTATTTAGATAATTTGTCAAGGATTCAGACATTCGGAACAGTTTTGGACATAACTTTGGTCGAGCATCAATTTGATAATCACTGTGTATATAAATCTAAAATCACATAAATAATTATAAAGTGCTCTGGTTATGGCGAATTCTAAAAGAAATTCAATGCGTGTTGTGCTGCGCACGCGTAACTCATTAGGTTTTTGCATATACATCGTAATATGTGCCCGTTACATTCAAAGGGACGTGTCTCCCCATTTATACGGGTCAAAGTTAAGAAACGCTGCGTTAAAAAGTAGTGTTCAGTTATGAAAAAATTTTTGAGCATTTTTATGATCGATCCAAAAATAAATGACAAATTTAAAAAACCTCTGACAAGAACAGAACCTCTAAAAAGTAATAAATAATACATATTAGCCCTTTAAGTTGAATATAAGTACTATATGTACAGTGGAATCTCAATAACTCGAACCTCGTTAAGTCGAAATCCTCAGTAAGTCGAAAAAAATTGCCATGTTATTTCCCTACGAAGCATTGATAATACATATTTATACTCTATAACTCGAATTTCAAAAAGGAGACTCCGTAAGTCGTAGTTGGTAAAATATAATGACGTCTTACTTGGAATTCCCCGAAATAATAGCAATAAATTCCAAAATGAATGTTCGGGTTCGGGGCTTCTAATCTATTGTTTTTGTCTTGTACACGTGCAAGGAATAAATACATTCATGAAACTTTCTAAGTAACACAGCTGTGAACGTTATGTTTGTTCCTTGTCGACACAGTCATATGTATCTCGAAGTTCTTGTTAAGTCGAAAACTCGTTAACTCAATTTTTTTGCATTTTCCTTGACATTCGAGTTACTGAGATTCCACTGCGTTTTATCTAATGAATTGGAGTACCAGCGATCCACTCCCCCTTTTCCCTCTCGTTATCCCGATTCCCTTTCATTAGATAATTTATTCTTGTCCTAGAGATGGGCGACGCATTGGTGATTCCTCTGGGGTTGCGAGTGTCCATAGGAGGTAGTGACCACCTATTCTGACGGCTCGCTTGCTCGTTTGCCTCTTAAATACGATATAAAAAAATAGCATGTTTTCGTTATTTTTGGCCATAAGCCTAGTCTGTTTCGTATCATCCCTTCTATGCCTGTACGTCTTACGTCCACGGAACAAGATAGGTAGTGAAGTTATAATTAGTTTCTGTTATTTTATTTATCTACTTGGAGGTCTCCCGCCGCGAAAACGGGGCTTAATAAAATCGATAAAAACTTGTACGGTCACATGATTATATCGTAAATCGATAGTCGCAGTTGAAACACATACATTTATAACATATAGGATTTTAAGGGGCAAACGGACATTTGGAGTATCATAGAATAAGTGATGCACTGCTGCCCGTGGACACACGCAAGCTCAAGGGACTCGCTAATGCGTTATCGCTCTTCGAGAAAGTAATATGCTCTTTTCTTGAAGACTGCTTGTCATAGTTGACTTAGAACATCGCAGATTAAAGACAGTCCCAAAGTTTTTCCGTACGATGCAGAAAGTTGCGCATGAAGCCTTCGGTGGTAGAACGCCAGCCATCAAAACTCTGCTGAGGGTATTTCCGGCGATCTGTCAAATAGCAAATAATGAAATCAATTCAATGCTCCATCGTACTAACTATACGTCCCGCAGGCGATATTTTCGTTTCCGTTCCGTTACCGTATTCGCAAACGACTGCTATCAGCCGCGCGTTCAACTTCAACGTCCCATCGGTTATAAAACGTCACAGAATGACTAATGCGAATTAAATTCGTGCCGATACGAGCGTGCCGATACGAATGAAAAATGAACGGGGTCGGTTATAAAAGATCGATCGATCGCTATCGACCGACCTCGACGCTTGAAATAACAGAGGACGCCGGGAGGGCGAGGGCGCATCGAAGCCTCTCGAAGGTGGTCGGGGTTCGGCACGGTCAGCGCCCAGGCGAAGCGATACGCGCGATGATGTACTCGCTTATTGCACAAGTCGAGGGCGCACGACGCATGTTCGGGCGTACGATCTACATTTTTGCACTGATGCAGTTTAATCGTTCGATGTAAAGTACGTTAGTCATCGCGTTATCGCATTTCGAAAACGTGCATTAATGACGTGCACCTGAATGCTGACCCCGAAAATATCACACCAACAGCGGTCGTCCCGTTTCATTTATGACAAACGAAGACTCTACAAACACAATAACGACGTATTATTGTTTTTGTAGCCCCTTTTCCTTTCGTATTAGAACTAATGATATTCGTTATTTAAATCTATAGGTGAATTATCGAAACGCCTTCAGCGACTAGCTCTATACATAATATATAAGAAGAAATTGACTGGCTAACTGTTTGGTTAACTGAGTGATTGATCGATCAAAGCACAGTCGGAACCGCTGGGTCTAGAAGTACGATCTTTTTGCACAGGTGTTTCTGTTATAACGTAGGCGAGCACTAAGAGAGAATTTTTGGAAATTCAACCCCTAAAGGGGTGAAAAGGTTTAACACTGTTTTATGGAAAAGCGAAACCTTTGAAGCTACAGATGTCAAAATTAATATTTTAATTAGTTATAGAAATAAGAAAAATGCATACATCATTTTTTTTTTAAATAACCCTGGGAGGCGTAAAATGAAAGATGAAATATTGCATGGGAAATTGAAACCACTGAAGCTGTTTATGTCACAACTTTTGTTTTTTAGATAATGGTTACTAATAAAAAATAATGGCATTCATCTGTCCTTAAATGTAACCTTTCCTTGAATGACATTTGAAAAAGAAAAACGAAACTGCTAAAGCTGTGTGCACCAAACTTTATATTTTAGCAGCATATTACAAATGAAAAAAACAATAAATAATAATGACATTCATCATTTTTGGAAAAGTGGTTCTAAAAGATTGAAAGAGGGTATTAAATGATATTAAATGACAAATAATAAAATAGAAATTACACAGGAAACAGAATCCGCTTAAATAGACACCAGGGTCGGAATCAAAATAGACACCAGGGTCGGAATCAAAAGTTGGTTAATTGACGTGACCCGAAACAACAAAGTGGTCCGATTGTTGCTCTGTTAATTACATATGGTTTGAGGTCATAATATTATAGACCAATTGTAATTGCTGATAACTTTTAGGCTTTCGCCTAGCACATTTACTTCTTTTAAAAGACCCGTGGCTAACAATGGACGTTAAATGGATAGAATCATTAATTATGCCAATCTTCAGAGTACAAACTTAATGGATTTATATTTAAGATCACTTGAATTTTTCTATAGTGCCAAAAAAACGAAGAACGCGTTTACTAAAATAAATAAGGTTTTCAGCACTGCATAATAGTGTGATAATTGTGCGCCATTCGACACCGATAGACCTATCATAAAAGGGCGTGTAATAGCGGCTATAATTACCTCCTTCGGGGCGAAGGCAGAGAGTAGAGGTCCAATTTGAATTGGTCCAATTGAGTGGTGATTTCTTTCCGCAGGCGCCAATCACCGGAAGTGCTTCAGCGGGCGGAAGTAGGCGCGTGGCAAGATGGCGGCCTTCGTAGCCAAGCAAATGGTGGGCAACAAGCTGAGCGCCGTTAAAGGTAAGTGAACGACTTCTATTCTCTGAGTATTCGGCTCTAGGTTTTTGTGAGTAGCCGGATTCTCAGGGACATACAATTTATTTTTTTTTGTAAAAATTGTTCTAAAATATTTTAAATTGGTACGGAGCAGGCGTTTCGCTACGATATCGACTTTTCATTTTTTCATCCACGACTATAATTGTTAACGCATTAAAATTTACAATGCGCATTTGTTTGCTACATTTTTTTTTCATTCAATCAGGGATTATGGGGAAATAATACATATTAAAGAAAACTACAAATAATTCTCATTATTTTTTAATTCATTTTATTTAATCTATGTGAATCTCGATTTAAGTGTAAGAATTATCTCGATTATAAAACAAAAATATCACCAACAAAAAAAAAATAATAATGAAGGGTATGTTTTCAGCTATAATAAATATTAACCTGAACCACATTAAATATTTGTTCGTTTTAATAAAATGTTTTGAATAATTTAATTGGTACCATTTTACTTCTATGTCATATTTATCGAAAAATCCTTAGTACTCATGGGTACTTATTTTAATTATAATTACTCATTTTATGCATTAAAGGAGTACCTACACAGTAATTTCTGCAAAAATTGTGATTCAATTACCTCACTCGCACTGCCCTGCCGCTGTATTTGACAAACAAACTGATATCCCATCTTAGGATGGTTCTACCGCCTCGCATCAGGTAAAAGCGACTTTGACTGAAACGTGTAACCGTACAAAGTGCAGTGGGGACTTCCCTCCGGTACATCAAAGCGCGGACAGAAGAATGGGCCGTGTGTATTGTCGCGGGCGGTCTGACGGCCGGCGCCGGGCCGCGGCCGACGCCGTGTAATCCGTCGATGAGCGGCACAAAGCGATCTGCCGCCGCGAGATGGCGCCGCGGGACTGCGGGCGATTAAAAACGACCGCCCCCGGGAAATCTACGGGACGAATACGGAACGCGACGAGATGTCGCCGCCGTGTTAGCTGCCGGTTTGCGAGAGCTTGCGCCATTGTATTGGCTGATGGCTCAGTCGATAAACCTAGTTTTTGGAAATTCAAAAATAGTTATTGATTAAAATTAGAAACGCATACCTACTCTATTCGTTGTGATTACATTTTTCATTTTTTTCTGCAAGTAGTTGTCGAATTAGCGATTATGTCATTAACTAATTATACTATCGGTGGTCCAGTTAGTTGACGGTTCATTAAATTTATTGAAAAAAAAATTTAATAGCATGCTTCCACTTGCTGAGAGAAAAAAAATTACGACATCACACAGACGCGTCAAACACAGGTAGCTGTGTCATTTCCGTATTCGAGTGTTACTACTTATGGTGTATACAATAAACAACAATAAACTACCTGACGTATATAAGATTCTTATGTTGGTGTATAATACATTAGTAAATTTAACATTTGTCCATAAATAGAAAGCTGTAAATTTTCTATTTATTGTTTGAGAAGACGTAAGAAACTTCTACACTTCCATTCCACCAGGGTTGGACTGAGCTTGAAGGGCCCGTATGGTATTAAGAATTTAAGGGCCCCACAGAAACCTTCGATAAGAGTAGATGAGATACACGATTTTAATAGTTAAAAAAGTACGCAGAATATCATAAAGCAGATAAAAATCGGTTGATTCATTCAAAAGTTGACGACGTCCAAAAATTTACAAAAAAGTGTTTTTTCAAAGTAACTTTCCAATTTTTGACAAGTCGATTGTCATACATTCATCATTTTCTACATAAAAAAAACTATCTCAAAAACGGTTATTTCTCTTCAAAGACATGGCCTTTAAATAATTTTTAAAAAACGTCTTTTTAAAATAACTTTCAAATTTTTTGATAGAGTAATATTGTTGAAAAGACACCATTTTTGTACCAAAAAACGGCATCTAATTTCACAACTGATAAATATTGTTGTTCAAAAACAAAAAAAATACCGCTTTATAATTTCAAGTTCAATAATGTGTAAGAGAGTCACATCTCTGAGCTATTTTTCTAAGAAACGGCTAATTCAATGACTACGGTTTCTTTAGCAAAATTGTTTTAAAAAGAAGGAAATTATGAATATTTGCGAAAGGATGCATGTTAAAATCCATCTGTATATAAATTCAATATAATTTTTCATCACATTTTATTTACATTTAATTATAATATACATATGCAATTTCGTTCAACAATTTGTTGCAATTTTGTACATAGTGACAACCTAATTGCTGTGGAAATTTTAAGACTTCTGATCATTCAAAAAAAAAAAACACATTTTGCTTTAATTTTAGATATAAATTTCGCGACGTTTCCAATTTGAACGAGAGGAATAAAACGCGTGTTCAGTAAGTTGTACATAATTGTAAATCAACTAACTAATAGCGTCCATCCGTGGTCTAAAACTATACTTTATTATTCAAATTAATTCGGGGAAAAATCTTTTCGTATCTTTTTATATAAATTGAAGATAATTTATATCATATTTAATTTGCATTTAATTTTATTTTGCATTTAATATATGCCATTTTGTTCAACAACTTATTGCCATTTTGTAGATAATGATATAATCCCATTGTTGTAAAAATTTTTGAACTTCTGATCAAAAAACTACAAGTAGTTTTAACAGTACTCTTTTGATGTTAACCTAACACTATGTAAGAATCCTAAAGAAACCGAAACTGGTGAAAATCTGAGAGTACGAAATCAAGGCTACATGGTGAATGCATTAACACTTCCCAATCAACTCTCTCAGTATTTGCTGAGTGACTAAAATGTATGTGGTCTGGCGTCATCACAGTGAAAAACCACACCCTTTCTGTTTATCGATTCCTGCCGTTTTTTCTTTAATTCTTGCTTGAGTCTCATTATCTATTGGCAGTAGACATGTGAATTGATGATTTTGTCCAGCGGTAAAAGCTTATAATTAATAATGCCTTTACAATCCCACCATTCACATAGCATCAACTTATTACGAATTAATCCGGGTTTCTCTATAGTCTGTGGAGCTTACTTGCCTTTTGACCGTAATTTTTTTCACATATTATTGTCGTAGGTAATCCATTTTTCATCACGAGTGATCAATCTTTTCCAAAACAGTTCGGTTTCATTACATTTCGATAAAGAATAGCAAATGAGTACACGGTTTATTAGATTTCTTTCAGTGAGCTCGTGTGGGACCCAAGTATCGAGGTTTTGTACATTCATATTTTTGAAAATGGATCAAATCTGTTTTGAAGTCGTTCCGCAACTCTTCAGCTACATTGTGAGAACTAATGTGTAGACCTTGATCTACTTTTCCCAAAATGGCATCGCCCTTATGCGTAACAGGTCGTCCAGTGCGAGGTGCATCTTTGACATCAAAATCACCGGACTGAAAACGCTTGTGCCACTCTTACCGACACAACATTAGGTCCATAAACGTTACAAATTTTTTTCGCGGCTTGTGTCGCATTTTTTACTTTTTTGTAATAAAACTCTAAAATGTATCCTATTTCCACGTTAGATTCACGCATTTTGATGGAAAGAAAAACAATAGAAAATTTGCAGAATATCGTTTTTCCTATAAATTTCTTTTTTAATATGTCATTTAATTAATGGTATCGAAACTAATCCGATACAAACAGCACAACCAAAGAGATTTTACTGCAACTTGACTAAATACGAAAAACCTTTTCACCAACCAAATAGATGCAGAAAAGCATTACCTCAAACGCTTCCCTTTATAAGGCGTACAATGTATAAAATAGAAGTCGTGTTTAGTTTTTCGTTTAATATTAATTAAACGACGTAAAATTAAAAATTCATTTCCAATATGAAATCAAGGGAAGCAAGTTAAAATTGAATGAAAAAAATCTCGATATGTTGAATATTTCGGACGTTATCGTAATGACACAGGAGCCCCACACGTACAGACACACGGACGTCCATATAATATTTTGTAATGTTTTTTTTTTTGTAATATGCAATAAATGTTAATTTGTCATTATAATTGTGTTAAAAAAATAGTTTTTCTACATATCATTGTACTCATATTGAAGTATAAGTACGATCATAATACTCGTATATAAGGGATGATCAAAATTTAAGTCACCACTTGATTTTGGCTAGTTGAGAGTAATGTAGGCACTACCTCAAACGCTTCACAATACGAGGCGTCCAATAATTTCGATGTTTTGCATCGGTCAGACGGCCCGCGACGGTGAAATTTATTCTAAAACTCCTAGCTGTGTACCAAGAATCTAAAATACTTGTAAAGAAAAATATAGTGTTTTATGACACGAAAAAACGTTTTGATATTGCGCTGTTAATGTACTAGCATTTGCCGCTGCTCTGCCCATGAGGATAAAGAATCTTAGTCTATATTTTTTATTTAAACCTTGATTTTAAACCTGGTCCTGACCCCATCCCCAATTGCGCTCTTAACCCTATTCGCGATTTTAATTCTTATCCTTTTTCTTTTCTTTCTTCTTCTCTCTCTGTCTCTCTCTCTCTCGCTCTCTCTATCGAGTAGCTTCATCTTGTTCTTACACTCAAATTTTCTTATATCGTATCTCGTAGTCCTCATCTCCCTCCCCATTCCTCCATGTCCTCGAAAAAGTCGAAAAAAATAATGAGCATTGCCTACAAAGTAAAATAATAACTTCAAAAATGATTTGCTATCATTTACTTCTATAACTTGCCTCTAATTTTATTAGCAGCATATTTATAGCCTATCTCTTCGAAAGACTGAAGTAGTAATTTATATTTTACAGATAGCGGTCATTTATATATGTATATTATATAGACAGTAACTTCAATTTGTACAGAAAGACAGACAAATAGGTACTTTATATATTTTAAGCGATGTGATGGTATCGATATATCGATATACTAAATTTTATTAGCGTCCACATGGGCAGCACCTCGGGTCAAAAGATAGTCTCGCTATTTATGTTTAGCACGTATGACGTCACACACAAACATAAAAATGATTGTGCATCGGCACCACCGCGCTGCACCACCGCGCTGCACCACCGCGCTGTAGGCAATTATGTTTCTTAACAAGCGATATCGATATGTACTCAATGTAGAAGTCATATGGTCCACAATTGATATTACTGTTTCACAGAAAGCTATATCGACTCGACTTCTATTTCAGAACGACATCGCTCTTCTGGGTGTTACCTTTATATATCTACCAAATTTTCTACCCTTTAAAATTCATCCCCTCATTATAAAGTATTAGGCATTATAAATTGTAATATATTTTTAATATTAGTCACATGTTATCAGAATAGTAGAACTAAAATAAATAAACCGGCTCACTAACCTATTAGGAAAGGCAATAGAAATAGGAATTAGTAATATGTATGTCTTTTGCTGAAATTACAAAAAGCGTTAAATATTAAAGAATAGGATTTGTAGGAATTAAACAAGCAGTAAACACTTGGAATTAAACAACATTTTTTCTTGATATTACAAATACGAATACTAATTTTTGGATAACATGTACATTATACTGCCACCTTGTAAATATTATTTAATTTTACTAATTCTTGCAATTAATAAAACAGTTTTGTTGTCACTACATTTAACAACAACTTTCCATTGATCTCGAACTATGAAATTCGGCAAGTAATACCGTCTCATACTACAAGTACAGGAAAAAAATCTGTAAATCATACATTTGTAATCAAATCATAAAAATAGCTTTGATTAGGTTACCTAACTGATTTAGGTAAGAACTGTTAGTATAACCACAATTTCCTATAAGTATAGTATGTAATTATAGGTTTTGGAAACTGTATTTCTCGAAAAGCTCGGAAAAAACTGTGAGATTCGATTCCTGAACTATTTATAATATGTACCGGCGAGTTTGTACGGAACCCTCGGTGAACGAGTTCGACTCGCACTTGTCCGGTTTATTTAATCAGATTTTAATTTCTACAGCAATGGGATTATATCACTACCTTCGAAATGACAAGTAGTTGAACAAAATGACATATATACATATATTTATTATAATAGCGTATAATTAAAATGTGACGAAAAACTGTCTTGAATTTGTATATGAAATACGTAGAAACTTTTTGCATGTCGTTTCTGTACATGGAGTAAACGACGGGCGAACGAAGTGTAGCTCCTTATACGGATATTCACAAGACTCTGCAGCTTAAACAGATTCTCGCGAACTGTCAATCTTTGGCCTATCTCAAACAAGGACATAAATGACAAATAGTCGGGTATGCGTCCCGCATCGGCGACATTTCCACGTAGCTGAAAACCATCGCGCCGCCGACTTCGTGGCCATAAGCCCAATACGCGCTAGGCACGTCCGGCGCGCCCGCGCCCTGCACCACCGCTCGCGCTCGTTACTGCGAACTAACTGCGAGACAATTTATTTTTCCGAACGTCTTCGGCTCTCCGAGAACGAAACCGAACGGTCTATGCAGAAAAGTGTTGAGACACTAACAAAGTCAATCGGCCGCGAGCAGCGCCGGAGCTGAGTACTGATGATGTTATCGACGTCTTCGCCCGCGCTATTTCTGGCGACGACGAATTGGCGCGGATTGCCGCAGTCCGGTTGGACCATTGAGGTAATATGTACGTTTACGTACATATTACCTCAATGGGTAGGACCTGCGCTGTCGCTTACGCTGGACCTGCCGGAGTCGTGCTCGTCGCACGCCGTACGACCGCCCACGTTCAGAATAACAAATAAGTATTTAGAGCAGTTCTGTGAAGATAACGGAATCTAGGGCGTAGACCGCTTTGTACCTACTTCAAAATCGTGCCTTTTTCGACATTCGTCAGCGAGTTCGATCGGGGTTAGTAGGGGGAGTGTAACGGAAGCCCTACCGCAGCGAAATAATAAATTCTGAAGAAAACGGCGGCGGCGCGTGCCGAGCCGCGATCAAACTATTTTGCCTGCCGACAACTTCGGTACAAATTGCTTTCGTTCGGTTTGCGCGTCACCTCGCGGTCAGCGCCCTTACTCCGTCAGATATTACTCGACCTATTTACTTACTCGAAAAGAAAACTTTTAAATTTCCAAAAATTTTACAAGTTCGGGAACGACCTCGGTCTATCATTCGTTACGATGTAACTGTAGGGGTTAAAATAAAATAAGATTTGATAGCAAAATGCTCAAATGCAGGCACTTCTATGTACCTAAAGTTACTTTTACCTCTTTTCTAAAATATAATGCGCTAAAAATAAAATTCAGATTTCGGAATTAACATTTTATTTGACTACAATTACAATACATCTTATCAATACTAGAAATGTTTTCTTCATTTTGCAACGCTTGATCTTTGGATCGAAAATCGAAAAATCTGCTTTTGAATAGTTCTAGCATTGCTCTTCTTCTTCCGCTCGTCCTAATAGCTAGTGTAAACGACAGTCACCATTAGTCCACAACAGAATCTACATTTGAGTAAATTGGCCACGTGCGAGTCAGACTCGAGCGCCAAAGGTTTTTCCTATAAGGTATTATGCTCAGAATTAATATGATCTGCGTCCTTAATCATTAACCTATGAATAAAAGCATTAGTGAGTGCAAATTAAATAGGTATTTTTTTGCATAGTTAAGGAGCAAACGCTACCCATCGCCACTCGCAACCCACTGGAGTCACCGGTGCGTTGACGGCTGTTGGGAAAGAATAGGATTTCTAATGGAGGGAGATCGGGTTGATGAAAGAGATGAAGAAGAGTGGCCTAGCGAAACTTCATTGGTTCTTGTATGAAAATTTTAAATGTACGAATGTTCGTTCTATAGCGATATACATATATGAAGTGGTCTCGGAGTATTGTACATCAGTGGCGGTGTCGACCGGCGACGGCCTCGCAAAGAAGTGTTATAACTTAATTTGTGTAACTGGTATGTTATGCATACAAAATATGGTTCAGTTTATTTAATTTCTTTGACTGGGAAATGAAAGCGGCTTTGCGAAGCTGATGTCGCCGACGCCTGCGCCGCTCCAGCGCCGCCACCGCTGTACGTCGTTTGAGACGCGAGGTTCGAAGATAGGAGATTAAGTTTTTTTTTGAGTATCATATGCTAAAAGTCAATTCACGCAGAACTTTGAACGTCCCATACGTTCAAAGTTTTAAATAAGCAGGTTTTAGATGGTTTAGTTTTTTCTCAATTTTGGTGAAAATTGAGCGGGAGAGATACTTCAAATTTTATCCATAAAATGTTCAAAGCTATGAAAATAGTATTTGTAATTCAAATTATTAATACTATTTTTGTTGTGATAATAACAATTTTTTTCGTATTTCTTATTAGAAATGAAAAAGTGTTTCAGGTATGGAATAAGTCTGCATCGCTTTAAAAGTCTTTTAAAGGAACCAGTGTTCAATTCTACGAACTTTAGACGTAATTTTAACTTTCAATAAAACTTGTGTAGAGTTTTTACATTTTGTTATTGGAAAAAAGTTAACGATTTTCTTATGATCACTTATAAAAGAGAGGTGTAAATCCAAAAAACGTCCCCTAATTCATAGGCTGTATCTTTAAACATTGGCGTGTGCTCGAGTGAACAGTTAGATTGTTTTTGATTTAAAAGGTTACATATTCTTCCACTAAAGGCCAAACTACCAATAAACTATTAACTTCAGTCAGAAAAAACTACTAGCTTTGCTCAGTAGAGAGCACGTGAAGCTTCCATCTCTGACGGTGTCACGATGCTGGTGACCACCTGTAACACTCAGTGGGCTGCAGAGCGTGACGTGTGTAGACTGCGAGACAGACAGGCGCACAAATTTTATCTTGACCTGTCATATACGAAATCCTAAAATTATCTAGTCAGCTTCATGTAAATTATAAATCTAAACATGTCTATTCTTTCAACATATTGTGTGTGATTCTATTTCGTGTGTGCACATTTTGCTTTGCACGTAGCACTAAAACTTTTACTTCTAATTTCAAAAGACTATGGTACATCCTCCTGTGACGCATGAATACGCCTGAAGAGGGAAAATGAAAGATGCAGACAGAATGAAATTCATATAGTGGTGTCGTTTTGTTAGAATTATCTTCTACAGCACTGCTTCGAATGGCGCGGTCGGCAGAGCAATCACTTCAACGTTAAAAAGGCGTCTCATTTTGAAATATGTAATAATATGAAATTTAATTGTGTGTCTCGAACAATATTGAATCAATTCTTACTTTCTTGTGAAGAAGCATCGAAATATTTAATTCGTACCATCGACGACTCGGAGGTGAGGAACGCGCTCGGCGGGTCTACATCTACGCAATAAAGTTACAATACAACTTTAAATATTTATTTTATTGTTTAAATTTCATTTAATAATATTATAGTTAAAGTACTTAATTATATCTAATTCACGAAATAAATAATGGATTTCTAATTTGACGTTACATTTTTTTGTTTATCTTAATATTTATATATCTACAATGCAACAAATAACACAAATATATCGTTTAAATTTCACTAACCTACATGAAATCTAACGGCCCAAGAACAAAGCACAACAGAGACAGTAGGTCTTAATCACAATCTATAGAAAAACATTTGTTGTACAATAAGCTGACCAGTATCTTCCTTCTCATTTCCCCTTGCTCGTTGGGCGTGCGCGCTTCTCTTTCGCACTCCAGCACGCGGGCCCTTTGAACGCATTCGCGGTCCGAAGGGAGAACATTGTGTTGTCTGCGCTTTATGAAACCCTTAAAACGACCCTTCGCCAGCTGCGACTCGGCCAACGGCGAACTAGGCGACCGGAACAGCCTCTTGGTGATCAGTTTCAAGCCCGGGTGACGTACTGGCGATTCGGTTGAAATCTGTACATAATTTCATAAATGTTTTAAAATACCCGCTTTTTAGAATCACACAAAATTGTATTTCACAGTACATATACTTCTTATGGATATTATATGTAGTGGACAGAACAAATTTTGCTTCATATATCATTATAGTGACACATTTATTAGGGACAAAATATATTAAAAATATTAAGAAATTTTTGGAAGTTGTTGTCGAGTGCATTAGTTCCAAAAATTAAAAGTGTGAATGAGTTTACATACCTACTCATTTAATACAATTTTTTTGTACTTTATTGATATCGACTTACCGACAATTAAAGTTCAAAACATAATTGAATTGGCAATAATTCTAAACAACTTTCTTTCTGCCTTAAACAAAATCATAAAAACATATATCTTTACCAAAATTTTTATGATTTAGACTAATCTTCTCTTCATGATCGAAATAACATTTTTAATATAAAATAAAATTTGAAATGGCTTAAACGTTCGCTTACCGGGGTGACACCCGCGCTGCAGCCTTCAGACGCATCTAGTTTGTTGTTCCTCAGTAAGGAGTACACCCTGTCCCGGGACAGCACGTTGGCGGGAGTGCGCGCGCCCTCTGCGCCCTCTGCCATCGCCACTGCTGGATCGACTGGATGCTACACGGACGTGCTAATAGATTTGTCCGCAACACGTCCACAGAGTAGCGTCTTTTGAGCGTACTTCTATTAACATTCCGCTAAAGGTGGCTATACACTCGTACGTAATAGACGTGCACCTTTCTTCGATGAGGCCTCTAAATTTCTTTCTAAATATCTTAAGAGGCTTATAGGTCGTTTGCTGCATTTGTTTATGTTACTAAAGGTTGCATTGCATTGTTTACATTCACAAAAATTATATGAAGAATTTAAATGTTATGATATAGATTCGTGACATAGAAAATGTGTCCCATCGTTAATGCAATATTTAGTTAACGTCAAGAAAATATTAAATTTATTTAATGCGATCTACTAGTATGTAATAGTCACTGTTACTGAGTAAGAATAGTTCTTATAAAAAAAAATTAGTCCGACGCTAACAGATTGTTAACTTTGCGACGGCGGCCCTCATAATTGGTTTAAACAATTTATTTTTGCCATTAAAACTAAAGCTACGTGTAAACATTTTAGTAGTCACGATGCACATTTTAAATTTTTGTTTGCTAATGAAAAATAGTACTTTTCACGATAATATTTAGTATTTTCTAGAGTTGCTAAAAAAAGGAAACACCGTTTTCCGTGTTACAAAATGTTGTTTTTCTTCAGTGTTTGACAAACCTTGTTTCTCATCAAACTATTGTCCAAGTATAAAACTGAAATTCGTAACTTAAATGACATGGAATAATTATCTAACTATTGTATGTCACACAGTGTTGGTAACATTGTTCAATTACATAATAATTAGTACCTATTATTCTATATATTTACATTTTGTAAAGCTTTATTACGTATTCATCGATACTGAAATCATTAGTGTATACTGCTCAATATTAAATATACTTGTTTTAATGCCATCAAAAAAAAAGCACTGCACACCGACACGAAGTTATGTCATTATTTGAAGTGACATGTTACTGCGTTGAAAATAAAATTTTTTCGAAGTGAAAACTTCCTTAGCGCCATTGTGATTTGAAAATCGATGAAACGAAAAAGCGACAGTAAAAGGAGACAAATATATACATGTACAGAATTTAGCCTGCGAGAGAATGAGATAGAATATATGATGAAACAATAGCGGCGAGAGAATGAGAGTATATGAGATGAGATACAATGCGAGCTAAAGAGATGTTTGGGTGCTTGTATGCGTCTGTGTATTTTCATGTCGAAATTGAAAGCAGCAAGTCTAAATAATAAAACTAAAATGACTTTTAAACTCGATACTGATATTCAAATAAACATATTCTACAATCATCCCGCGCCTGATACCACATTCGTCTCATTCTCTCGCAGTTTAATTCTCTGAAGGATTCACTTCTAACGCGAGTGAACCGCACATATGTTATTTTTTTTTATAAAATATGATTATAAAATTGTCGCTGACGAATGAGAAAACTCCACCTCTTTTTGTGTACTTTTGATAATGGTTCTTATAATTTTTATAGGTGTATGGTAAGTACGTACACGATCATTGCACTGTGATATATAAGTGCAGTGGAACTTTGATATCTGATATTTCAAGTGAAATACTAAAGATTTGGTTTCAACGAGTCTTTGACTTAAACAAATCATTGAAAAAGAAAGGATTTAAAGCCAACTAATAAAGCACTCCTTTATTAGTAAAGAACTCAAAAACAAACGAACAAGGCCCGTGGATGTTACTTAAAAGTTTGTCTACAATTGCACGTGTACAAAGACAATAGAACAAAAGCGTCGAACATTCCTTTTAGATTTTATTGCTATGATTTCCGAGAATTCCAAGTCGTTGTATTTTTATAACTTTGACTTACGGTGTCAGCTTTTTAAACTTCATGTTAGAATATAAAATATATGTACAATCAATGACTTTATTAGGGAAATAACATTATAATTATGGAATTTTCCAACGTGGGGATTTCCATTCAATGAGATTCCAGTTTCAAGATTCTACTGTTTAATCGCTGATTTAAATTATGGGGAGCATCAAACAGGTAACCAATTTTTCAATAAGGGGAAATAGTTGCTACCAAATTATGATGTATACTGCTATTATCGTAACATCCCTGCTCAGTGGACATATTCTGCCACTATCGTGTGAGCTATACAGATTTTCACACGTATCCATGAGATATGCGCCTGCGTCGCCCCGAAACCACCCCCACCCACCCCGCGACGCGCCGAACGTTTATGTATACAATTCATTAATGTTTTGTGTAAATTAGTTTAAATGTGACAATGATTGTTGGAGATGCCAGAAAAAATCAAGCAGTCTGGAAGTTTCATCTAAAACGCTATCTAATTCTTTTGAGAAATATACACATCGGTGTTCATTTACAATTGGAGCTTTGTGTACATTACTAAATTTGTAAACTGTTACCCCCAAATTTCTTGTTTGTTCTTCTTAAAGACAAATTGCCATCTCAATGAGTAGCAAATTATTATTCTTAAAATAATGACGTACGTAATTCAGGTATTTTGTGCATATTACTACAAAATTAAATATTTTTAAATTTAAATATACTTTTTTTTGTTTTATAAAGTCTTAGTTCAAACTCAGCTATTGAAGCACAGTGGACCGCATATATTATTAGACTTATCCACAATAGCTCGAGCTCTCTGAACCATATTGCCGTTCCACGTATGACGGTTAAAACTGTCTTCTAGGTTCCGATTCTTAGTGATTTTAAAGGCAAGAAAATGCCATTTTCTTGTAATTGAAATAAATAATCTAGTAAAAAATAAATAAATAATATACTTGCCTTGGTGTCTTTTATTTCCTACCACGGGTACATATAAGGCAAAAGGTCACAGTGAGTCATCTGATGACCTGATTCGTCATATCGCAGTAGCCTATTGTTATTTTATTGTTGATGGGCATGTAATTACTTCAATCTTAAATTCTTTTGTAGGATATATATATAAAAGATTGAAAAAGGAAAAACATGATATTCCGAGAATGTTTTAACTGAGTAATAATACTTATTCTGTTGTTAATTAATTTTGTTTTTAAATTATTGAACAATAAGCACATTCATTTTTGATTATGCGAGTGTAATTTATTAACCAATAAACCTTCTTGCTATCTGCTATCTGCTAACTTGCGATCTGCTAACTTTTTAACGGTGAAAGCGTTATGAGCTTGTGAGTCTTGACAATCACTTTTTCATTAAATTTTTAAAAGGAGTTCATTCCTTTTTGTAAGGTCTAGCTTTCATTATAAATGGAAGTACTTATCGATAAGAAACTTGGGTACAGAATTGCATAGCTATTTATGGGGGTTAGAGATGAAAGATTTCAATTTTTTTGTTTTCGTATGATAATTCTAGTTTACATACTATATTTATTGCTTTCTAGGGCTTCTACGAGTACTCTAGTTTTGATGAGTGAGTCAGTGACAAAATCGTCGTATTTTAGGTATTAATGGAAGCCTAAACAATTTAAACTCAACGTGTTTTATAAGTCTGCTAATTACATCTTATCCTGAGAATTTGGGCTTTCTAGTATTATCCAGGCCAAAGCTACGAGAATTTGAAAACGCTACGAAACGCTTTGAAAAAAGGTAAAGCAGTGCCGGCTCGTCTAGATGGGGCACTACCGTGCCCTCAAGTTCACTACTATGATTAGGTTGTGGTCAGAATTGGTGTCATCCCGAAAATCCAAATTCCATTGAAAATCAATAACATTACTTTCAATAATATCTTCAGTATTGTACTAAAAAGAATAAAAAAGAAAAAGTAACTACACTGGTATACTAATATCATTTTTAAAAATGTATAATTTAGAGCATCACCTCTGTTTGCGATCGTATTCCTCTTCTCAATCGTTTCACACGGGGCGTGCTCTGGCCGGTGTTTATTTTTTTTTTTATATTTCATGTTGACTACTTAGAATTTAATTGACTAATTTAAGGAGCTTAGTGATATCTTAGTATTTAATTGATTCGAAATGGCAAACTGATTTACGAATGGCCTTGATTTCTGTCGGTCAAAAATTTAAGTAGATTATCTACATGAATTCCCAATCGAAGGAAATTAAGTCAAGTGGAAAGCCGTGATAATAAATTATTATTCTCATGTCCAGTAGATAGCTCATACTGCAGTTCTTGCGGCTTTTCCTAAGCCGCCTAGTGAAGACTTTAATTAGACCTATGACTTGAAATGGACCATAGTACTTTACTATAAATAGTTATTTGTGTTGAATAAATTAGGCGAACTGGGAATACCGACTAAATGCCAATTTCCGTTTGCTTTGATCAGTAAAGCGTTCCTGGCAACAATAAATGGCAAAATTTTTATTCTAAGAATTAAAAGCATTTCGTTGTTACTGTAATGAACACCACAAATAAATCCCTCTTTTATGCTCAGCTAATGATAAATAGAACAATAAATTTCATTGTATTTTATTCGTTTAATGCCCTTTCCCGCAGGTGTGTTTTTTTAAGGATAAACAAAAGTGTATCCGACAAAACAATGAGTCGATTGATCTATTGTGTTCCGAGTTCCTATATAAAAATAAGCCCGGCGCGTATTTAGCTAAAACAATATGTGTCCAAACGGTACAGAGAATACCTCTGTGGGCATGCGGCGAATAAAAAATGAATATCCTTTGGATGGTATATCTACAGTGGGTTGCACGGACAAAAATACGATGAGCACTCGAGGGCCGCGAGCGCGCGCCGACCGCGCCGACACTCCGATACTCCGATACCCCGCACACTTACACCAGAATGCACTTACTCTGTCATTGTCTTTTCCGGCCGTCACTTACATACAAATGCATATTCTGTCAGGTTTGAAGTCCGACTCGGAGCTTACTGAACTGAAGTTATACGCTGAACTCACTGCGTAATTATTAGCCTAGAAATAGCTTTAACGGTATTTATTAAGAACGTTTGTTTAAGTAGCCTGGATAAATTTGTAAATTAATTATGTGTTGTTATAGGTCAAGGCTATCTTGTATAACTACGCTTTGTATAGTATTTATTTACTGTATTAATACCTATGCGGTAAGAGTCTGGCTTTCAAACTCCCTTTAGTTTTATTTAACATCGGGTAAACCTAGGTAGAATACAATTTCCTTCTATAATAATTTTTGTAATGAGATAGTTTTTTTATGTTTTAATAATATTATGTAACTGCAAAGAAAATGTATATAAGTATCATAATATTGGCGTATATGGATTTTTTTTTTTTAAATAGTCTTCTATTTCATCCATCTGTATATTTAAGATGTTATTTTCTATATTTATTCTAAATGTTAAATACGGCATTGCATCATTCTAAACTTTGTTCATATTCTGCAATTAACAACGGAAGCACAGGGACGTACTCGCAAGTAATGTAATACGAGGGGCATTCAATGTAGAGCGAGTGCATGTTGCCGGTAACTTTATTAAATGTTATTTTATGTTTCGACATTTACCTATTATGACTACTGCTTCGCTATAGTTCGAATCTTTGTCCCTTTATATGCTCCTTCAAACTTGGAAATATATAAAAATCACTAGAGGCAAGGTCGAAGGAACATGAAGGATGCTAAAGTGTTTCGAAATCGGCAACTCGAATTGCAGCCGGAGCGGCGGCAGACCTGTGAGCCGAGCTATTATCTCGATGGAACAAAACAATTTTTGTTAGTTTGCCTCGCTGTTTCTTTTCAATTTCGTTAAGCATTTTTTTTTATCTTCTCTGCATACGAAGAGCCTGTAACCATAGATCAACGGTAGAAATGCTGCTTTAGGACCACCCCTTTATATCCTAGAAAAGAAAACCTATAATCTTAGTGGCAAACTACTCGCCTTCAGTTTCCTAGGGGTTGGATATGATGGTCTTATCCAAGTCATAGACTGTAACTTTATTTCTGAAGCGTATTGGTATTATTTCATTTGCGGTTGTAAATCGAGCCAAAAAACTATCGAAATTTTGTTGTAAGAGTTCTAAAGAAACCCGAAAAATGTTCATCCTGGTTTGTGTTTGTGCATCGGCAAGCGTCCTGGGCCTGGAGGCCTGCGCGCGGATACTTTTTTCATTTTCAAAGGTTCGTGTAAAATAGTACGTACACTACCTACTAACCGAAATCTTTGTTTCTTCACCTATAAAATGTATCGTGACACGACGATCTGTTACAATAATTTTTCCGATTTTTTTACCATTTTTTTTGTGACCTCGACGAGAGACGTCTTTAGTGGATGTTCTTCCATGTTCAAATTCGGCGTACCAGGCGATAACTGTGGAGTACGATACAATATTTTCTTCTAAAATATTCTATAAGTTTTGATTACATCTTTCTGTAGTGAAATTTTTCAAGCACAGTTTCTTAACTGCGCGCATCTCAATTTTTTCCATTTTCAAGAACACACTACAATAAACTGTAAACACAAGACTTCTATTAAAGAAAAACAAAAGATATTCACATCATTTCCTTTCTTAAAACCTAATAAATATTCCAGCTTTACAATCCAATATTGACTTTTTTTTTTTCAAGGAGTTTATACATTTTCACTTTTGCCCCTTTTATACCAAATATCTTGGCTCAAAAGGTACGGTGGTTCATCATAATCCTAGGGTAAGTCATATGCAAAAACAAGATTATACTTCCGTCCATGTTAATAATGTGTTTATCGGGTGAATCAACTCGAGACCTGCGAAGAACGCCACTCTCGCGCACGGCCGCGTGCTGCACCATTGACCTATAAATCACGTTACTGTCTCGCTCGCGTGACGTCATCGGTGTGCAGGAGAGCCCACACCGATGGTTCTTAGAGGCCGATGAACTCGAGTTAAGAAAATCGACTCGATGAGCCGCCACATCTGTATATGTGTATCTGCCACAGTGTGATATTATAAAGTACGCAATGATATCAAAGTAAGTTGAAAAAAATGTAACTCCACATGCAAGTAGTCGGTGTTATTTCTAAAAGCGCATGAGTTATTACAAATAAATTAAAACATAGATTGTAGTTTAGACCGGGTGCCGAGACGCTTTCAAATCGTCTTGTACAATCAACGTCTCACTGATGCACAAGGGTCTCCTTTGGAACGAAATGTTGACCTGTAGTCGTAACGTTGACCCGTTGCGTGTTGGAAAATTCAATCGTAAAGGTTCCGAGGAAGCTTTTACGGCCCACAGCTTTGACCTGTTGACCGATATGTGCTTGTCGTATCGTTTTCTTTTCGTGTTAAAATTAATGACAAAGCTTTTCACTTATTTTAAATATGTAACTGAATTATGTAAATACACACAGATCGTGGATCATCGTCATCGGAGGTCGAGTTCGCGTTCCCCGAGTCGTATGATTATTTAAACCTTATATTAAGAGCGTGTGAGTTTCACTGGCAACGTTCATTTAATTGAATCTGAAAAGACTTCTATTAAAAAGTCATTAAAATAGTCAATAACCGGTCATTCCGAAAGCAAAACCATTAGTGTGCGCCCATTGCATTGCATTACTTCACTTTAATAATGCTTACTTGAAACGATTGGTGGTGTTTTTATTGAAGCTATATGTCATACAGGAAATATATGCATTTTAAAATATGCATTTACTGCATACGTCATGCTATATGTATATCTAATATCACAGCCGCATCACGGTATATATGTTTATTAGTAAGTTTTATATATACGCAATATATTTATCGTAAAGGGAAGCAATCACGATATTGGTTTGTAGTACAGTACGCCCGCATCATTTTGACCGAGTTGAATTTAGCCGCGAATTGCATCGCAATAATTCAATTGGAGCTGGGCGAAAAGTTTACGATATGAGGAGAAAGGGTAAACGCTTGCTGCCGCCCCCTGCCGCCCGCGTGTATCTTTTTTTATTAATTATAATTAATATAAAATCAAAAATTTTTTTGTTAAGTGTACCGGCGCGAAATTGTACTCGATTCAACTTCAGCCCGGTCAAGATCTTCCGAGCGTACTGTACGAGCGACCGTCGTCTTCAAACTAAAAAAAGTAAATAATTAAAAAATTAAAAAAAAATTCGATTGCAAAAATCAAGAGATAAGCAATGCACTAAAAAGGCCGGAACAAAATTGAGAAAACAAACTACTAAAACCTAATGAATCAGCATTGGCAATGGGCGGTAATGTCGAAAAGAATTTATTAATGACGTATTTCAAGTGTAATTTCATTACCTACGAAATGAAGATATTTTTGATTTTGATTTTAATAAACTCTACTTTGGCTTAACAGATTACATTATGAGTTGAAAGCGTAAATTATATAATTTACATTATGTTTGGTAGTAAGCGGGATCCATTTGCAAATTATAAATCATAAGAAAATTAATGGGTACCGCCTGCTACCAAATATAATGTAAATTATTTGACTTAGCTTTCAGTTCCTAATGTAGTCTGTAAAACCAAAGTAGAGTTTATTAAATTTTAGTAGTTTGTTTTCTCAATCTTAATTCGATCTTTTTAGTGCGTTTCTTATCTGTTGATTTTTTACAGACGGGTTTTTTTTTTAGTTTTTTTATTATTTATTTTACTTTAGACTTTTTAGTGTTCCGTCCGGCACATTTCTTCGGACGAAAGCATGTACCACCTTTATGACTTTTGTAAATCGGGCAAAAGTAGAGATGATTGATAAGTACTATTGATAGGGTGTCAAACAAAACTCAAATGAAAATTATAATTGACGTAAGCGGTTCAATTCCTTAAGAGAGTTTTGGTCGTGTGGATGATGTAATAGCCTTCTAGGATCCAGCGAGCTAGCCGCCAGACCTGGGAGTGATCTTACTCGGCCCAAAGCCGCGTACGCCTGACCTTAGCGACCTTAGCGAAAAGAATTGCTGAAAGAATCGCAAATCGTCGTCATTACAAGTGATTGCCTGCGCGGGTGAAAAAGCATGTGTAGTACGATATCCAACACTCGGCCGATTTAAAGCCAAAATACGACCATTCGAATGCATTGATCACTAATTCATTCGTATGATTGAATTAAAATGGTTGTAGTTATTCCTGATTAAATTTAAATACATGACATATGTATATTTTTGTAATCTCCATATAATTGTTTTTATTTTGATACTATACTCGATAGGTTTGGTTATAAATAATTTTTGAATTATCTACAATTTGGCGCCAAAAATCCGCCATTTTGTTTTTTTTTAATGTCTATCTAAGGACACTCGGGTTTTTGAGACGAATCTAACGATATCTTAATTGTCCACTTTCATCCAGCAGTTTGAAAGGTACGTGACAGTAAAGAAATTTACAAACAAATATACAAGATATGCGCAAAAAACAATACACTTCCTTGGGAGTCGGGTAAAAATAAAACTTTATATAATAGAAATAAGGTTGATACCTCCCTGCTTGACTCATGAGTTTCAAACTTGTTAAATTAAACCACTCCTCAGTGCCTCGAACAGCACGTTGGGCTATCGTTCTAGGGCGTTATTACATTAATGAAAATGGTCGTAGGAACGGGTTCTTGTGGTCCAAACCCCACAACATAAAGTAAAAAAGATAAGAAAGAGCATATTTCAACTACGGACTTAATGGTTTATTGTAGATTCTTAAATGCATTATTGTAACCGGATAAACCAATTATGAAAACAAAAGCTATATAGAGACGACACTTCTTTGATCTGACCGTATGGTGACAGTCTCAATATTAAAACGCAACAATTCGTCGTTTTCTCAACATGCTCAGGCGACTATTCCGTTTGTAAAATTATATTAATATAAAATTATTTCAGTATAAAAAAAATATTTAATTCTTACATATTTAATGTTTCGAACAGGTAATAAGAATTATCGTTTCTACTAATTCTGTCATAAATTATATTGTCACCCAAAATACGTGTAAGCGTAAGGAATTAATTTGAACACAATACTGAATATAGTCACGCCATTTTGTAAGGTCTAAGAAAATAATTCATATAAATAATTAAGCATAACTATTTAAGCATTGGTTTTACAAAATTCAAACGATATCACTAAAAAGGACAGCCGGCATGGCCATTTTTGAATGTGGTATTTCATTTCCAAATGGGATATTTATTAATTGTAATGAATAATTTTGTTAAAAAAAATTATTGCAGATTCAATAGATGGAGCCTTATATTCTGAATTTTTCATAATTTCAAAAGGTTCATAGTCCAAACTGTTAGGAAAACTTATTATTCTACAGTACTAGACATTATACAGATTTTTTTCCTAAAATTTATTAAAAATACAAGCACAGTCGTGTCATAGTGTTGTTGATCTATTTTCGCACTTCTGAGTATTGGCAAGCGTCTGCAGTTGCTTGCAACTACTTCACGTGAGAGTGCTGCAGAATCTTTAAGAAAACATGCCTAATAGGTATTAAATTCATTAAATTGAGTTATAAAGAATACTCATTTCCAATATTTAAAATTTTTATTAGAATCCATTACTGAATACGCATTGTATTTCGTAGTTTATATCGATTGAAGGAACCCTACTATGAAATGAATTTATTGTCTCAAGAAAAAAAAATTTGTAGTAATAACAATTAGGATGGATAATATCTTCGATATAATGATACAAAATGTTTATTCTAGAGGTTATATATATATAATTACAATTACTTAAAAAAATCACACATTATTATTATTATCGAATAACATACTTAATAAATTCTTTAATTGTATTATTATCAGTTATACTTTAAAGTACTTATATAATTACACATAATTCTTTACTATCGTTTACAAATGTCTCTGGCTCTCGGCTAGAAGTATTGATTGGATACCAAAAACTACGTTCGGGATGTCCAGCTAGGTGCGTAATTTTGAGATGGAGTCGATTCATGCATGGCAGCTTATTCAAATACTAAAGCCTAAAAACTTGCTGTGGACACTGATTTTGGTATAAAGATACATCAAGTGGACGATAATGACCGCTTTTGGGATATCCAGCTATATACGTAATTTTAGACGGAGTCGGTTGTTGGTTCATGCATTGCAGCTTATCCAAACGCTGAGGCAAAAAAACTTGCTGTGGACACTGATTTTGGTATAAAGATACATCAAGTGGACGATAATGACCGCTTTCGGGATGTCCAGCCATGTACGTAATTTGACACGGAGTCGGTTGTCGGTTCATGCATAGCAGCTTATCCGAACGCTGAGGCAAAAACTTGCTGTGGACACTGATTTTGGTATAAAGAAGCTTCAAATGGACGACAATGGCCGCTTTCAGAATGTCCAGTCATGTATATATTTTGACACGGAGTCGGTTGTCGGTTCATGCATGGCAGCTTATCCGAACG
>BGZK01000870.1:0-261359 GCA_005406025.1 Eumeta japonica
CATAACATCAACATAGTGCGAATCAATTCGGGTTTGGCTATAGTCTGTGGAGCTTGTTCGTCTTTTGACCACAATTTTTTTCGCACGTTCTTGTAGGTAATCCAATTTTTATTACCAGTGATCAATCTTTTCAAAAACGGTTCGGTTTCATTACATTCCAATAGAGAATCGCAAATGAGTGCACAATTCATACGTTTTCAATGAGCTCGCGTGGGATTGAAGTATTGAACTTTGTACATCAACTTTTTTCAAATGGGTATGTCGTAAAAAGTAATACGCCAATCTTGCTCTAATTTTTTTAAAACGATATCAACTTTACCGTAAAAATTACCGCACTGAAAACGCTTGAACCAGTTTTGTCCCAGTCTTACCGACACTGCATTAAATCCTTAAATGTCACAAATTTTTTTCACGCCTTGTTTCGTATTTTTCCCTTTTTTGTAATAAAACTTCCAAACGTATCAAACTTCTATATAAAATTCACTGATTTTGGTGGACAGAAAACAATAAAAAAATGGCGGGACACCGTTTTTACTTTTATTTTCCCTTTTCTAAAATACCGTCTATGTAAAGATATTAAAACTAGCCAGATACAAACAGCACAGCTAAAGATATTTTACTGCAACGTTTTACTTGTAACATACGAAAAAATGTTTTTACGACCTAAAAACCGCCCTAACGATTTGGGCGGTCTTTAGGTCGGCCATCTCTGAATTCCATCAATATACATCTTGTAGTTTTTCAGTTAGTCTGTGACATGCGGACAAACGGATGGACGGACATAACGAAACTATAAGAGTTTCCTTTTGCCGTTTTAGCTCGGAATCCTAAAAAGATTAAAGGACATTGTAAAATGTTCAATATAGATGCTTCAAAATTTTTCCGTTAATATCTGTGTTATAATAAAATTATAGTTGCAAAAATGAATGTCAGTTTTAACGCGCGACTGAAATTTACTCCTAAAGAAAAATTGTCTTGAAACATAAACAATTGACAAAGGGGTAAATAAACGCACTTCTTGTAGTATTGAAAACGTGTATGTGCTTTTATTCAAACTTATTTATATTGAATTGTAAAATACCTTTCGTAAATGAAGTTACACAATAAAACTTGAAATATAACTCCTAAACCCCGCTTTAAACGATTGATGATAATGGCAATAATGTTAAAACCGTATACATCGAAATCTTAACTTCCCTATGTTAAAATTAAAAAAATAATAAATCAGTAATGGAAGACAGATACATGCATTTAGAATAAAATACGCGAATATATTGTGTAGAGAAGCAATACGACAACGACTTAACATTTGTAACACTCAATTTCGTAACTAACCTAATTTGCATACCATGAGCTACATATTAAAGACGGTTGTTAAAGAGTAAATACCAGAAGTATTTTACTATTAATCGAAAGGTATTTTCATATACAAGACTTCAAATCACGCAAACTCGTCTTATTCATATATTGTCATTAAATTGTCAGTTTTCGGGGAAAATTGAAATTAGTAAACATCCACATTAATTTTAAAGTATTGTAATGATTGGTTTAGCTGATTTCGTAAATTCATTGTGTGCCATTGTATAAACTTCCTAACTGCTGGTATATAATTCCCAACACCTGTGGTTTTCTTAATAATGTTTATTCATTATTCAAACTTCACCTGCGGTAAAAAAAAAATAAATTTAGTACGTAACTAGATAACCAAGCTTTGCGCATTTGCTTCGAGGTTGCTATAGCAATATAATAACTTTTCACAAGAAACGTTGCTAATGTTTATTTCCAACAAAAAATATAAAGATTGAAAAATGAATCTTAGTATTTTATTTAAATAGCGCCATCTGTTAGAGTGTAAAATTTACTCCAAATATTTAAATAGTGCCATCTGTTAGACGGTAAAATGCATCTCACTGTTCTATTTAAATAGTGTCATCTGTTAGATCCCGAAAAACATTTCAGTTACTTAAATAGTGCCATCTCTTAGACGGTAAAATGTACCTCAGTGTTTTATTTAAATAGTGCCATTTGTTAAATCGCAAAATTTATTTCAATTATTCAAAGATTGCCATCTGTCGGACAGTAAAATGTATCTCATTGTTTTATTATTTAAATAGTGCCATCTGTTTGACGATAAAATACATCTCACTGTTTTATTTAAATAGTACCATCTCTTAAATCGCAAAATGTATTTCAATTATTCAAATATTGCCATCTGTTGGACAGTAAAATGTATCTCATTGTTTTATTATTTAAATAGCGCCATCTGTTAGAGTGTAAAATTTACTCCAAATATTTAAATAGTGCCATCTGTTAGACGGTAAAATGCATCTCACTGTTCTATTTAAATAGTGTCATCTGTTAGATCGAAAAACATTTCAGTTACTTAAATAGAGCCATTTCTTAGACGGTAAAATACATCTCACTATTTTATTTAAATAGTGCCATCTGTTAAATCGCAAAATTCATTTCAGCTATTCAAATATTGCCATCTGTTGGACAGTAAAATGTATCTCATTGTTTTATTATTTAAATAGCGCCATCTGTTAGAGTGTAAAATTTACTCCAAATATTTAAATAGTGCCATCTCTTAGACGGTAAAATGCATCTCACTGTTTTATTTAAATAGTGTCATCTGTTAGATCCCAAAATTTATTTCAGTTACTTAAATAGTGCCATCTGTTTGACGATAAAATACATCTCACTATTTTATTTAAATAGTGTCATCTGTTAGATCCCAAAATTTATTTCAGTTACTTAAATAGTGCCATCTCTTAGACGGTAAAATGTACCTCAGTGTTTTATTTAAATAGTGCCATTTGTTAAATCGCAAAATTCATTTCAGCTATTCAAATATTGCTATCTGTTGGACAGTAAAATGTATCTCATTGTTTTATTATTTAAATAGCGCCATCTGTTAGAGTGTAAAATTTACTCCAAATATTTAAATAGTGCCATCTCTTAGACGGTAAAATGCATCTCACTGTTTTATTTAAATAGTGTCATCTGTTAGATCCCAAAATTTATTTTAGTTACTTAAATAGTGCCATCTGTTTGACGATAAAATATATCTCACTATTTTATTTAAATAGTGTCATCTGTTAAATCGCAAAATTCATTTCAGCTATTCAAATATTGCCATCTGTTGGACAGTAAAATGTATCTCATTGTTTTATTATTTAAATAGTGCCATCTGTTTGACGATAAAATACATCTCACTGTTTTATTTAAATAGTACCATCTGTTAAATCGCAAAATGTATTTCAATTATTCAAATATTGCCATCTGTTGGACAGTAAAATGTATCTTATTGTTTTATAATTTAAATAGCGCCATCTGTTAGAGTGTAAAATTTACTCCAAATATTTAAATAGTGCCATCTGTTAGACGGTAAAATGCATCTCACTGTTTTATTTAAATAGTGTCATCTGTTAGATCCCAAAATTTATTTCAGTTACTTAAATAGAGCCATTTCTTAGACGGTAAAATACATCTCACTATTTTATTTAAATAGTGCCATCTGTTAAATCGCAAAATTCATTTCATTATTCAAATATTGCCATCTGTTGGACAGTAAAATGTAAAATGTTTTTTTTTTTCATTGTTTTATTATTTAAATAGCATATCTGTCAAGAGTCATAAAATTGCTCCAAATATTTAAATAGTGCCATCTCTTAGACGGTAAAATGCATCTCACTGTTTTATTTAAATAGTGTCCATCTGTTAGATCCCAAAATTTATTTCAGTTACTTAAATAGTGCCATCTGTTTGACGATAAAATACATCTCACTATTTTATTTAAATAGTGTCATCTGTTAAATCGCAAAATTCATTTCAGCTATTCAAATATTGCCATCTGTTGGACAGTAAAATGTATCTCATTGTTTTATTATTTAAATATTATTTAAAAATTAAAATGCCATCTGTTTGACGGTAAAATACATCTCACTGTTTTATTTAAATAGTGCCATCTCTTAGACGGCAAATTTATCTCAGTATTTTAACTTAAATAGTACCATCTGTTTGTAGTACCATTCGTTGTTGAGAACCGATAACATAGCAACAATGTGATTACAGCAAAATTATATGAAATGACGCTAAATTAGGAGTTTCGATTTTTTTTCAAGTAAGACATCTACATATAAAAATTTAAAAAATGTATTGGTATCCCAGTACAAATTCCCTTTCAAATTCTTAGGACCGTTTCCGGGATAGCGCATATATATACGAGTATATCGGGTCGCGGGTTATCAATCTAATAAATGTTTTTATTAAATACACTAACTTCCCTTCATCCGCGTGGATGTGAAGCTTTTCGCGTTCATTCCAATAATTGCGTTGTAATTTTCTATTTTTTAAACATCCGATCTTCTGATGAGTAATACATATCTGAGCAACCGATCTTCCTCGGCAGTTTTTGAGTTCGATGTTGAAATATAAAACAAAATGAAACCTTTATCACTATAAGAGTCTCTATTAAAAATGTTAAGGACGTCAGTGAGATCGTCGTGGTATAGATGTCTATACTACTAATAAATCTGTAGCATCTATCTGTATGTCCGTCTAAATACATTTTCTTTTTGTCAAATATTGTTGTTAGTATAGTTACATTTTATGATATATTGACCCCTTTTATATCAATTTTAGTTATTCTCACCGAATCCTCAAAAATGTATCATATGTTTTAATGTTGACTTCTATCTCCATACTAGATTTTATTGAAATTGGTAAAGCTGCAATAGTGTTTAATTCTTTTCAAGGAACCCTAAAAATTATCGTATATCTTTTTTTTGTCTTCCAACTGTGTAGGTACAAAATTTTAGGAGAATCGCTAAAAATATAAAGGTTCTTATTTACTCTCACGAATTCCGGAAATGTATCGTATGTCCTTTCATTAGTTTCCAGCTGCCTATACACTTTTATATTTAATTTTAAAATAAATTCATGTATTGAAATCAGTCGAAATATAAAGATTCATAGTGACTCTCAGGGAATCCTAAAACCCATCGCTATTTTTTATTGTAGATAGCATTCTCCCACGACTGGGCCCAGGAATCTTAAATTTTCGGGATAAATAGTACTTAAATATAACTCAGAATGCTTTCCTATCTTCCAGTGAAAATCTTATCGTGATCAGTTCTGGCAAAGAAAATCGTTTGGGTGCTTGATACGTATAAATAATTTTGTAAACTTAATAAAACCTAGTTGTTTAGAAATCACATCCGGGCACTTAATTTTATTTATGTATGTAGATTTACATATAATATTCTTTCTACAATGGGAATTCAATAATTACTATTGCTAAGATGTTTTCACTTTAGTCGACGAAGTATGTACATTGTGGCACTTTTTTAGTTGTTCTCTAATTATTTTGTCAATTTCCGCAACACAAACTTCACCTTTTCATTTGTATTTGAATAATAGCCCTGGCCACTAAACTAAACTCCGCTCGTGAACGGAAGATGTAAAATTATGTCGAAGTTGTTAGTCAACGTAAAATTTATGGACGTGCCGTGGCCAAAAGGTGGAACTATCTGGGGCTGCGTGACTGTACATCTGTATAGAGAATATGTACATCGGTTACGGCGTTGACCACGTGACAATATCGGCCCCTTAAGAATATAGGATTATACAAAGCGCAAATAGATAAATATCAATATATTATTAAATGATGAAGTAATTAGATATAAAATCCTGGATCTGCTACTGGCGATAGTACGAAACAAAACAAAGGACTAATACATAGTGAATTACATAAAAATATTAAAAATATAAAAAAATATTAAAACCGCCTATCTGTCATGTGCGATATGCCTAAATATACTGGTCGGACATGTACCGTATGTAATTTCAAGCTTAAGTGGCGCGTATTGTGTCGCGATAGCAACACAAACTAACTAGAGTTCTAGAAGCAGTACGAAAAGGTTGGCGTCGCCGTCGTGCAATTTGGAAACGGGAGGGAAAAACTCATAACCTCGTCATCTATTAAGATAATTGAAAAAATAAACACTGGGTTTTACTAAGCATGATATAAAAAAAAGAAAATGGAAATTTTCCTATTGTCTTGTCTTACATTATCGTATACGTGAACTAACACCGAATGGTGTAAGATATTCTGATATTTCATTTTTTTTTTATTGTTCATACAATTAATACTGCATAGCAATAATATAGAATCAACTATAAAGTGACACTCTCGTCGCCTGTGAGTTCTTACTGTGGGAGTGTCACTGTTTGATTGACCTACCCAACGATAGCCACCGCCATTACATGGACGAGAAAAATAATTCGCCCTCATTTTAAGTGTAAGGGAGGTACTCTAAAAATTTTTTTTTCAAGATTTTGTTGTATCGCTTTGTCGGCATGATTAATATGTACCAAATTACAGATTTTTAGTACTAAGACTATCTGAGCTAAAACATATCTACATGGACGGACGGACATAACACATTACATCAACGGACATGACAAAACTACAGGGATTTCTTATTTATTACGGAACTCTAAAAACTGACGCTTTGCAGTAAAGATAGTTTGGTTTCAGGAATAACGAATCCCTTTACACGTTTTAGATATCAAAACAAGAAAAAGTTTTATATTATTATTTTTGGACAGAGCAATCATGGGAGTAATTTATCTAGGGAATTCTGTCCTTACAAGAAACTGTATCTTTTGCTGTCCGATCCGCACGCTCGTTTCCTGCAGTTTGAAAGGGTAAAGATGGTGTGTCACCACAACCGATTGCTGTCTATAATGTAACGAAAGTGAAGATTCGGATTAGGGATGTGTTCTGAAACATCGAAGTCAATATACCAACCCGCGTTGCTAAAGTTATGGTTTTAAAAAGATTATTAAAAACTGAGTAACATTTTGATAAAATACGAACTAGGTTTTATGATTTGAAATCACTGGAAGCCGAGCACAAGACATAGGAATCTTTTGAGCGTCAATATTAAGGAAATTCAATGAGCTTATAATATAAAGGAAAATCAAGGAGATTATGAGGTGATCTGCGAAGAAAAATGCGTCTAATAGGTATAGTCAGATGTATCTGGTTGTAGGCGTCTGTAGGCGAGGAAAGAGCTCCTCTTTTCTTTTTCTTCCTTAAATTAAGATCTTTAAGGATTTTGTTGAACCTTCTCCAAGATACAGGTTTTATTATGCTATTAAACAAAATCATAATCATTGATTATTGTAAAAGAGATATTTTCTGTACATTGTATAGTAGATCAAACAATCTAAAGTAGACACAGTCGTCAAAATTAATAAGTTTTACTGTATATTTCCACAATTTTTTTATTTATTTATATTTCCACAGTTTATAGCTATACATTAATTTTACGTAAATTCCACAATTATAATATTCTGAATTTGTGAAAAATATTGTGATGGAACGACAGTTCAAAGTGATCAACTGTCAAAGTGGTGTTGTCTTTATAAATTATGAAATTTGTTAAATTGCAATGAGATTTTATGTATTTTCAAAAGAAACTTTGTATTTACACTATTTTTTGATAATGTGTATAAAGACTTAGGCCCAATAAAAGGTCTCCTTTTCATATAAGTCGAACTCTCGTCAGGACAGGCCTCGCGATTCGAACTAGCACCTATTAACCACATAGGCCGTTATTGTTTCGGTAGTCTACAATATAAGCCAAATACAAATAATAATTTGAAGGGTCAGAAAATTTAAGTAACAGATTTGAGAAATAAAACAATAAGTTCCTCCCTGTAGGTTTAAGATACGTTTATTTGTGACGTGCGTCACGCGCCTACATCACGTGTAAACGAGCCGTAAATGCAATCCTGATCATTGTAAAACTTCACACAGTCGGTTGCCGCAGTCGGGTGCCAGACGCCTCTGGCGGGGCTACTTGACCTGCATCATGATAAGGTCGATCTGCTCATCGATGCGCGGACTGGTGCCCCTGGGCGATAACAACGCACTAATAAGTATGACATAGATTTTGCACTTGCACTCAAAGTAACAGGTTATTTGATAACTTTGGAGTGAAAGTTTGGAATATATTATTTGGCTGGTAAATCAAGCAACCATATATTTTGCAGTTTGTTATAATATCGGAAAAAAGTAAAATTTTGTACTCAATTTAACGAATTCTATAAAAATGTCAAAAAATATAATAAAAAAGATATTTCTACTAATATCAACATAATGAACCTAGTTATCATTAAATTCATTTTCTATTAGCGTTATGGTTATTAGAAAAATCGTTTAAAGAAAAAAAGTCATTTGAAGAAATTAGTATTAACTTTGTAACATGAAATTTTATATAAAATCCACATACTTGGTAATAACACTTATAAAAATTAACTTTATTGAAGTTAATAGGTGTTGAACAGATATAACGTCTCCTACAAGGCGGTCATTTGTGCATAACAAATTTTATTAATAAAAAGAAAGCACGATGAATTTTTTTTATAGCAATTTCAAGGGACAAACGAACTTGCTAGCCACGAGAGCGTAAGTCGGTATCGTTCTCTATAGACACTTGCAACCCTAGAGGAGTCACCAATGCGTTGTCAGCCTCTTTTGTAGAAATAGGGTATATGATGGAGAGGGAATTGATGAAGGGAAAATGGTCTAGCGGAACTCTCGCTTACTGGACGAAACGCAAACAGCAGTCGCTATTACTTCACGTCTGTAGTCTGTGAGAGTATGGTATTTCACCGATAGAATCATTTTCATGCTACAGCCAAGTTGACCACAGCATGGCTCTACTTGAAAACTTACTGTTAAACAATGACTAAAAATATGTATTTAACATATGTAAATTGACGCCTTCAACCCTCAAAGTTATAATATGGTAATATTCATTACATACAAAAGAAATATTGACTAGGTATTCGACCTTTCCAAATAAAAATTAGAATGTTTCTAAAATCATAAATACTGCAATTGAAATCCACTACACTATTTCAATCAGAGCAATGACACTCACAAACATAGCCCGGGGGCATCACCTAAACACTCAGATTTGGGCAAAACGCCAGGAAAAATGAGTTTACAAACACATTATTCAGTCTACGACATGGAGGCGGCGTGCTCCGCGTGGACGGCACGTGCAATACTAGCAAAGTTATCATTTGCGTTGTAGAACGTAGGAAATTGAATATTGCAAATTATTGCCATTTACAATACTTCATTAATAAAAACATTCTCTAATTCATTAATATCTAAGACGTATGCCGTCTGTTATGTCCTGAATCAATGCAGAAGAAATGCGACCCCTGCACAATACCTGTCGAGTGTCTGAAATAAAAATATAAGAGTAGCGATTTTAAGGAGCGGATTGATTTGAAAGTATATATAGTAAGGATGTAGTAGAGTAGAAGAAGGTATGGCTGTTGCGATTTGACAATCTGAAAAATATGTACGAAAGTAGACTGGCAAAACAAATCCAAAGAGTGTGTGCGTGTGGTAGAAGATTCAGCAAGGAAACGTTATGTAGCCAAATTGGTGGCATATCAAAGAAAGACTAAATTGTAACTGTTCGAAACCGAGGAGTTTGCATGAAACGATTGATGGTGTGGGTGAAGCGACAGGGTTATGTACGGATTGCACCATGTAAAGATCTCTAATAAAAAAAAATGTATACCTCAATTACACTGTGTAATAGATTTACTTAATTATCATTTGACATTCAGCTAGATACTTTAAGTATAGTTGCTTTATTCCTATTTATTCTAATTATTATTTCTACTGAATGTTGTCATTTACAATTTTCTAATTTGTCATTCCAAATTTTAGAGTTTATTTTATATGAAATTGGAAGTTATTTTTTATTACTTTCAAAACTATAATTGAAACACAACGAAGTTTTAAATTTAACCGATGTGATCGAAAATTCGCTTTCCATAAATTTAATTAAAGACAAACCGCGTGACGTCATATAAATCAAATAGTGACGTATATGGCGTGAAGTGTAAAAGGAAGATTTCTATATGTACAATAAAATGCACTAAACTGCCCTATGCTACGCGAATAAGTCGATCGTTTAATAATTCATAAATTTAATAGATAGATATAGTAAAAGTACCTAAACTCGTTGGGCGAGGGACCGATCATCTGCACGTATTGGGGCACGTCGTGCGATACGTGTGCGAGTCGCGCCAGAGCTTTCGTGCTGCGGTAGAGTTGCTCTTCGGGCGGCCTCGTTGACAAATGCTGCAGCAGCGCCATCGCCAGCTCCACCGATACGTCATCGAACACCTACTCGCCGCCGTCCGACGTCACCGCCATGCAACATAAAGCTCGTTGACAACTCGTCCAGTATATCGAGTCGATGTTAAATGACGAACTTCAAAAATCATTAGACGTTAAAATTTATTCGGCAAATAAATATGCTAACGATTAAATTACTATATTACAAAATGGAACCTTCAAGGTAATGTTGAATCTAAACGAATTTATACTAATGAGATTGAATTTTGTTCTTAAAAAAATTGTTCTAATTATTACTTCTATTCCATGGGTTACTAATATGAAACATAAAAACACAACGCGTTGTAAATCTGTTAGTCCGTGTTAGGTTATACGACTAAAATTAATGAGTAGGCGACAAATCGTATATTACAGTCATAAGCCGTAACACCTGCCACTCCAATTAATTGCACGATAATACGTTACTCGTGCCTGAGATAAGCAGTTCCGGTTAAAGCACACAGTTTTTTATAAGCATCGTAAATATGAATTGCGTCGCTATAGTTAGCAAGTACGCGGGAAGAAACGACATGGAGCAGCATGAGGATTAGTGGTTTACAGTGATGAGGTGCGGTGACAAGTCTTATCTGTGTGTAGCAGCAGCAGTGTTTGCCGACATTGGCCTTGCCGCCGCCGCAGCGCCGCCCACGTCACACCGTCAACATAGGAAACCCCGACTTTTCAGTGGCAACCACTAAATGATGAAGTCGCAATCTGATAATATAGTCAGCCGCGGCTTTCCCGAAACATGGACAGGTGACAGATTTACAAAATTTAAATATACTTAGGCGTTATATTTCAGACCTGCACGTAATTTTAAAAAAGCTTTTCTATGCATACTCATCGACAGAGCGGTAGTGGCGACGACTGCAGCGGAGAATGGCTACAGTAGGGCGTTAGTAACTCGACGGGGGGTTACGCGGGCGGCGCAGCGCGAGCGCTGGTCACCTTGGATTTGGCGCCGCGCGGTAGCAAGTCCCGCAACTTTTTCCCGACGAAAAAACGCTGCAACAATACGAAAGCCTACACGCGCAATCCTACGTCTCAGTCTGCACACTCGCTCTTTCCCTTCTTAAACTGCCGAAGAGTTTGAAATACAAGAAAAAAATAAAGAAATGCAATGTGCAATATTGCAGACCTACTATTTTAAAGCGATATTCATAGAATAGAATAATTATTAGAACAATTATATTTAATACGGACAAGTAGGATAATAGTGAATATTATAGACGAAATAATAACATTAGTACTATGTTCAGAAATCAGATAATATGAAAAGCTGTAAACGAAATATCACAATTTTCATTTTTTCGTTTAAATTTACTCATGAAAAGCAAGTGTATATCGGCATGTATGTACACGCATGCTTTTCTACCGGTATATAAAGAAGGAAAGAGAAGATACAGACCACGGTTTTTACCTCCTTGGTCGCGAGGTTGTGGACGATGGCGGTGCCGATATCACGCATCGCGTCATCGTCTGCGAGCAGCGCGTGCACCGCTACCTTGGTTGTGGCGCGAATATTTGAGCGTGCGCCGCCAGTCGCTTCCCACTCGCTGATGTACAGCAACCACTCGGACGACGCCACCGATTCGAACAAATTACAAATGAGCAAAGCGAGTGCACGCGCTTCCGCCGCCGGCAGCCGGTCGACGCCATGTGCGTAGTTCATGAGCGCATGATCACGCCGGTCCTGGTGCAGCAGCAGCGCCACGTCATCGCGCAGCGCGCAAGCCGCTAGACAGCGTAATAACGCCACGCGCACCGTGGATGACACGCTTTCATCATTTAATAGTCGACCGACGAAAATGAGGAAGTCATCGCCGAGCGCCCAGCTGCCTTCGCCCAGCACCAGGTATTGGTGCAGCTCGTCGAGGCTGCGCTGCTCGTCTGGAGATAAAGGCGTTTCACCCAGCGCCTCCACCAACTCACCGAACACCTCTTCCGCCTGATACAGATACCTTCTCGTTTATATATAATTATGGATATCATTAAAAACTTTAATAAATATCTAATATAAACGTTTCATAAACATGTTCATAGCAAATAGAACCCACTTTTGCATGAACAGAATAAACTTTTACTTAATATCAAATTCTGCATTTGATCCCAATCACGGTTTCGATACTTTTCGGCGTTCTCAAAAGGCAAGCCGCTATAGTTATTCCACTATAGAGACGACACCTTCGTACGTACTACACAAATTACTATTACATCGCTTTAATCAAGTCAAATTTGATAAATAACGGCAAAATTATGTTACGTAGAGTATTTGGAAATGTGCTTTATTTAAAACTGATAATTTTGACAAATCAATAAAATTACAATCAATGTGCGAGGTGCAGCTGTTGCATAGGTATCTAACGGGAATCCTTTTTTGGTGCTAACGAATATATCGCTGACATTTGTAAAGCAACAACCACATATCAAAACTTAATCACCACAAAAGTTGATTGAGTTAATTTTTTTTATGATTAAGGAAGGTAATATCGTAACTACTTTATTATTTGGGAGTATTCAAGATAAGAACAAAATCAGAATCACAGACGAACTATGAACAGATAAATTATAAAACTACGTACGATTTAGTTATACAATTAGTTCAGAAATTGCGTGCGTGTAAAAATTTGTTTTTTCAATATTTTTGGACGAATTGCGTAGAAATAAAAAACCCGAAATTTACAAATTAATTTGTGATGAATGTAAATCGATATATATATACAGAAAAACTGGACGTTGTTATATAGAAGATATAGAGAACATATTTCGGCTTTTAAAAACAATAATTGCCAAACATTTGATAGAAATCGGTCATAAACTCAATAATGACCACAAGTTCGATGTTTTACATGTGTGTGAAGGGTTACGTTTAAATGTTTTGGAATCCTTTGAAATTTTAAAACATAAAAATTATAATAATATGCTCAATGACCAAATCAATTGGCAACAAATAATAACAAATCGGCGTTGTTGGACGCTTGCCTGTAACAATTTGGGCATTGATTTGAGGATGGTTAGTCACTGAAAATTGACAAACATGACTATTAGTGATGGTCTATGGCTGCTGATGGATGGGCTTCTGTCACCCGTTGACGTATTACTCCTTGCATGACTATATATCGCGTTGGGAGCGCATCTGTTAGTAGTTTTACATTCCTGATACCTGGTAGATGTGACTGTCTGCATTTTTCTGAGGATTTGCTGATCTAACACAAAATGTACGTAGAAATAACATTGTAACTATTTAGCGGACTAATATAAATAAAATATTTAAAACTTGCTTAGGTGTTCGATATCTGTCAATCCTCTCGAATCAATATTCGGTTCGTTGGATAGGGTTTCGTAGTGAAAGAACAGATTCTAGGGTCAAAAGTGGGTTACATGCTGCATGATAATGCATATTGTAGGCAAACGTCTAAAAATAAAATAATTCAAGAATACTAAATAGAGTTTAAAAAATTCCGATTGTTTGAATGTAATATACACGCTCTTTTGAATAGGCATTCTTGTCTATGTGCGAATTGATTCAGATTTCTTTTCTCGTTTTGACAAAAGCCTCTGACAGATAGAGGGATGAACGAACGAAATTGCGTAAAATGTTGGATTTGTATAAATGCAAATTTCTTAATATAAACATTTAGAAAAACATTGTTAATAGAAATTAATATTCAGAACATTAGCACAGTGTCACATATGATCAGTGAAACATTTGATATCTCTAATACAAAAAATTGATAAATGCAAATAATTTCATTAGCAAATAAGTAATTAACAAATGAATTTAATTGTTGAATGATCATAGGAGTGAAAGAATACATTATATTCGTAACCAAAGCAATCACATTTAATCTGATTTCTAGGTTCGTAACACATAAGAGCGACCAGATATCAAAATAGATCTCCAAAGCGATGAACGGCAGTCTACGGATGAATTAAGAGAGTTCAATTACTATATGTTAATTTTATTTTAGTGTATAACATATTAGACAATAGTTTTGCGATAGACAACATAACCAATGACGAGTAGGTATAGTGTAATGATAAAATTTGACATAATGATGTGATGATAATATTTGACATAAAAGCTTCCAAATATCAATAATTCAATTTGAGAATTGGACGCAATTTTCTAAATTATTTAGTTGGATAATTTACAAGTGGAACATAACAACATCCTGTCTAACCAAATTAGTTGACTGACACTCAGAAAAATACACTGATGTGTTTATATCACTATCGTTATTAAGTAAAATAATACAGTATGTATAGTATTTTTTCTTTTTTTTTTATAAATTCACCCAGGAGCGTAGAGAAAGACGACAGATCTTTCCATCGTACGATTTTTACATGTCTCTGGCATCACTGATCAATCAATCAATCGCCTCAAGCAAGCATACTGGTTTCGGTTACTCAAAATTTGGCCTTTCTTTGATATGCTACCAATTTGATGTGCATAAGATTTTGCGAACCCTTCCATCGCACACGCACGTTACAATAGATTTTCTTTCGTCTGTTCACTGTATTCATCCTTTTCAGATAGCCAAACCACAACAATCCACCTTTTCACTCTGGTCACAACATATATGTTATTTACATACATTACTCTATTACTGTGATCGGAACTTGCATATATTGACAATGTATGCAATGATTCAGTATATATATAGAGTAGGTTTCGAAGACTTTTTAATATAACAAATAAATGAAATGTTTATAAAATTCTAAGCATGCAATAGAAATATTAGAGGTCCATGCGACATATTTTAAATTTAGCATTTCATAAATTAAAAATAAAAACCTACTTTTAATAATATATATGTTATTAATGTAAAATCGGTATTGCATCCAAGAGATAAAAAAAAATCTTTTAAAGTTCCATTCTCACCATTACTAAAATTAAAGTTTTAACTAGATTTATATATATACCTAGATTGGAACCCAAATAGCTTGTGATGAAGTTTTACGAACACAAAGAGAGAGACGGATATAAGAACATTATGAAGGTTTACATGCAGCTGGTTATGGAACTCTAAAAATGTAAATGATCTGTGTTATTGGGACTTATTGGAATCATATACACAATAAACAAAAGAAAACTCTTACCGGAAGTTCGCGGAAGACGATAGGCGGTTCTCGGTGCCGCCGGCGCTCCTCCTCCTCGCGCCGCTCCTCCGCCTCCAGCTGCAGCGCGCGCTCCGCGCCGGCCGCCTCCTCGCCGGCGCCCGCCGCCGCGCCCGCAGCCGCCTCGGCCGCCGCTTCCGCCATCTCGTCCTCTGAGGGTCGACTTTTTGATTAGGTGGTAATTACTGTGGAACACCGTCAAGGAACTACGCGGCGAAAGAAAGCATGCACGTTCCGCCTTACAAAACGTCAAAATAAAACTGTAGACTGCGGTCGATTCCCGCTCTCGCGCCGTGCGCCGGCCGGCCGCCCCGAAATAGACGTGACGCCGCGCCAGAAATACCGCCCGCGCCCACGGCCCGCCGCCTGTCGTCGGCCGCAGCCTGCGGGGCCCTGCGCTGTGATAGGCCCCGAAACTGTTTATCGATACGACCCCAGTGATCTCTGTAAACTCGTTATTAATGTCGAGTCGGTGAACCGTTTTGCAATCTTATAGCGTAATGTGGTGCAACAAGCGCACGCTGCACTGGCTTCGCGCCAAGGGCGCGGCACGTGGTCGGTACACTCACCGTGTGACGGCGGGCATGATCCGTACTTCTTCTTCTTCTTCTGGCGGCGGCGTTCATTGCGTGCCACCTTCTCGGCGATTGTAGTCCGTCGTCGCTCCAACTCCTGCGACTGTCGCCTGGCAAAACTCTACTACTATAGTAGTTCAACGTATTTGTATGTTTTGAAAATAAAAGCCAATTTAAAAGCAATTATTTATCTTTTTGTCTACTTTAAACTTAGTAGACTTTTTTTAATTTTAACACAATAAAAAGGATTGACATGATTTTATGTCTGTCACGTATGTCATGAGCTCAGTGGTATGACTTTGAATCCAAGGATATGTGACTGGCCCCGAGCATATACTACCGGTTTTTTACAAATGTAAGTACAATTACTTATAAAATAATAGCATTTGCTGATGATGATTAAAAACGACAATTATGAGAAAACTTATATGTCATAGTACCTAAGTCAAAACTTGTCTTCATACATATAGAATGTGAAAAAGGGAGATGAGCTCAGATCTGGTAATGTGTTCAAAGAACTTCGGAACATGGATGTGCGGAGTTTATCAACATGACTACCATATACTGTAAACTATGAAACATAAACAATGAAATAATTATATATTATATACAATGTCTATTGATATCAACTTAAATTGGACACTGGCAGAAATTACTTGGCCGTATCCATTTGATTTTTTGCTTGGTATACCTATGTACCATTTAAAAGAAACTGCTTTGAGGATTCAAATACATTTATTTATAATCATAAGTTATATTCATTTTGACCTATTCCCAAAATACCCTTATCTCGCCTTGCCTGCGAAGTTGTAGGTTTCAAAGTCTAATGTAATTTGTATGTACTAAGTAGTAGGAGATCTAATATATATTACAAAAAAAAAATCAAATTTTAAACATTAACAGATCCCAAACCACATAAACATAAATCTATGGATTTTTAATCTTTCCCTAAACTACTAATATATAAATTGTGACTAATTACATAAACGTATTTGATAGATTATTCCGGCAATAAATTTTACAGTTTAACTTTTTTTCCATCGTCTCAAATTTTTTCGTCCATCTATCGCATGTTGCATGTCAAATTACAACCGGCCGCGGAGTACGGATAAAATGAAAGGCGCTCGGCAAAGCAGCCAAGACTAAAATGGCGGCACCCATGGCTCGCATCAGCTAACCGTGTAGCATTTGTATTCTCACGCACTTGTGCAAGTGCTTTGCAGTATTTGTTATAAGTACAAAATTGTATTTTAATAATATTTTCCAATCAATAAATTTCATTTTTAACTATTTAAAAAAATTGAGCAGTGGTTTACTGCGTAGGCCAGCCCCAAAACTGTCTGCATTGTTTTCGGTAAGTAATGATGCTGTCACATATTCTGAGTTCAAATGTACGAAAACATTATTGCTCATATTCTGAGCCCAATATGATAAGCGTTGTTCTTTAAAATTATTAGACGTATAAAAATAAGCTAGTTATAATTATTTAATTATTTTATCAAAGATATCTTTTGAATGAAATAATCGATTTGAACGGAACTAGCTGCGTGCCATGCAGTTTCTTGAATTCAAAAGTTATTTATATTTCAAAAATCGATAGGTTAAGGACTCAAAAGAACTATTTTGAAAATCATTTGTTTTGAAAAATTTTCCACAAAAATATCCAACAACATTTATGAAGTTCAATGTAGCTTTTTAAACGAAAAATAAATTGTATTTTAAAAATCGATCTCCAAAAACTCTATTAATTATTACGAAAAAATAATGCGTATTTTGTATGATTTTCATTTACGATATCTCTCGAAGAAATATACTGATTTTAATCTAGTTACAGCATTCTACCCAGTTTAATTAAGATTGGTTAAAATGTTTCGAAATCATTTTAAAAAAATTATTAAAAATAAATAAGTTTTAGAATATTTTCAACATATATGGAATCGACACACGCATAATTATAATAACACATTTTACATAATTATACTATATAGATTACATATACATAGTAAAATATACTTACTAGGTTTTACTTTAGATTCTGCCCGCGCAGTAAAAACCAGTAAAAGCTTTGTTCACCTACTTCGAACAAGGAGGAGGTTCTAAGTTCGTCTCTATGTATTTTTTTATCTATGTTTTATTTTTTATATGGTCCCATAGTCGCAAAGTCAGGATCTGATGGTGATATTATAGGCACGTGTAGAGTATTAGAAATCTTTTTTTAGTTGTTCAAGTTAAGTTGATGATGGAAGCCACAGAACTCCATACCGGTTAGGAGTTAAGGTATAATATTGCGATTTGTCGCCAAAAACTACTCTTCAATGGCTATTAGTAAGATCTAGCAGACACCGAATTAAAATTAATTGCTTATTAATCTACTTACATATTTTCATTCATTTACATAATTCCAACGTGATAATCGTAGCAGAAACACATCAGAACTATTAGCAATAACAATAGAAACAGAGTGAATTAATTGAATGTGGAAGTGAATAAAAATGTGATCTGTATGAATTGTAGAACTTTTATATTATAAAGAATAAGTATAATTTATGTAGTTTGTATAAGAGTAATTTGGTAGTAGCACTCCAACTAAGAATATAAAGACAGAAAAATTACCAATGGAAAATAAATTTGAGATCGGAACTGCTTTTCCACTTGTTCCGTACAAAAGTATAGGAGATGCCTGGTGGATTTTATTAGCCATGGCCTAATCCACGCATAAAGTAACTAAATAAATTATAAAGTTGTAATTACTTGATAAGTAAAAAATTAGAAATAAAATAAGTTTTCCAAAAAAATATAAAACTGCCTTAAAAACCTATTTAAATATTTTTTAAACAGCCTTCAAAAACAAGTAATCAGTTGTTTTTGGAGTCAGTTGCAGCTAAAGATAAATCAGACACAGGTGTGTCTCTTCTCTCTTTTTGGTCTAAATTTAACATTTCATATTAATTTTTGTGTATTATATGTTCTTTTGTCTTGCTTTAGATGGAACTGACTTCAAAACAACTGATTAGTTGTTTTTGAAGGCTGTTTAAAAATATTTCAATCGGTTTTTGAAGACGGTTTTTCGACTACTTTGGCAAATATACCTTTTGCCAAAGCAATCTAATAATGGGTATTAATTTATTTCATACTATTTTAGATGATAATAATTGTTTTTAAATTCGGTTAGTGAATTTATTTCTTTTTAAGATTTCACTATCTCTATATGCATCCTTACCGTAAGTTATGCCTGGACGTATGAGCAAAACGTGACAACAAATGGTACGCACGCCACGTAAATGGCACTGCGGTTTGTTGCCGATTCTATAACATTCACGAATGGCCGTCGTAGATGAGCTTTCCAACTCGTTCCAGTTCTTTGTATCACAAATAAGACGGTTTCGCTATTACACACGTGACCTACAGACCGTTGTATCGACGTCGTGATAAATTTCGTGACTAACCTCGTAAGACTCGGCACATCCTAATCTTGAATTTAGCGTGAAACGTTCGAATGCCTTCGACTCAGTATTAAAAACAAACGTGTACATAGACTAGGGCATCGCCGTACCTGGCCTCTTCGATCTGTTCGTTGAGAGCGTAGAACTCGACACTGTCACGGCGCTCCAAGTCCGAACCGGCTAACTCCTCCTGTGGCATACAAACCTAAACAATAGTAATAACGTCGTGCGCATGCCCGCGTACAATCGTTACGAAGGATATGTGTAAAGTACAAGATGCAGAAGGTTTAATAGAAAATTAAATATACCACCTGCCCCTTAATTGTAAAACCATTTTGATGCCGTTGCGTTGAGAAACGATTAAAATAAAAATTACGTGAAATTCGAAAACGTATTTACGGTACAAAATAATTTTTTAAAATATTATTATAGTTTGATTTTCATTTTCGCCATCATAATCTCATTGTTGATTGCTGTTTAAAAAAAATTACTAATTTTTCTGTGTACCGATTTCGATTAAATAAAGCCCATATATTGAACCAAGTTACATTCTCATTTAACACGTGAAAACTCCACAAAAAGTCGTATAGTAGTTTTGGACACCAGTGAGTTCAAACAAGCTAATTTTTTAAAAATAGTCTTCTTGTATTGTGTTACATTTCTTACATCACCTAAAATTAATTTTTGACACATATTTTGAAAATGCACAGACATGGAGGTTCCACAATTTTATTAGAGTACAAAAGGTCGAAAAAATTAAAAATATATTAACCTGGAGATTATACTGTATTATTATATATAATAATGTGTAAAACATGTCATTTAATATCACAGTTTTGCATACAAAATTCCTTAAAGAAACATCAAGTAAAACACGACAGGTATAAAAATTAATCTATAATAAGTTCCTGTTACATTGACAGCACTCATTATGCTTCGCATTTTCGTTTAATTGCACACTTTCCAAAACAGCGTATCGTTATCGATAAATTTATTCTTCTTCAGACATATTATTGAATATATATGAAGATTGTGTGTATTTTGTTAGTCTTCTATGCATGCATAAACCATTCATCCAAGTACAATTAAACTTTGGTAATAAGTCGTACGCACGTCTGGGAAGATTTGTTACAAAACAAAAAAGCTCTCATTCAACCCCTGTTTCATCCGCGCACTTGTGCTAAAAACTTAAACATAAAAAATCTTTCACTCATAAAAAGCTGCAATATCCCCGTGGAATATAGCTTAAACCTTATTTCGATACTAGCACTGCATCAGGCTTTGCCCAAATCAGAACCGTCACCGGTAGCAGAGCGTATTTTAAGCCGGAGAACAGAATCAAAGCGGAAAGCGGATCAGAATCAAAAGCGTAGCCAGTGTCATAATCAGAAGCAGTAACGGAAACGGAATAGAAAGGGCCATCGGGGCCGGGATAAGCGGAGAGACTGATCGAAGTCCATTCTAGCGGATGCTAGCGCAGAGCTACTTCAAATATTTGTTGTTTGTTTAAAGTTCATGTCTATACTCGTATGTATTTACCCAAAATGTATTCCGCGAAATAAGTTTCATGACATATCCTTTGTAACCGATTGCAAAAAGAAAGGTTTTATATTCGACGCGTATGTATTTCTAAAGTATCGTACGCCCGATAAAAAAACAGAACTCTTAGTAGACCAATCTTATGTCTGTCTGTCCGTTTACCGTAGGCTATTTTCTCTGACCTCACCGAACAAATCGTGTGGTTTGGTAAGTATACAGAGTCGCGCGACTCAATAACAACCATATAGCGTAAATAAACGAATAATGATTTCAGAGATTAATTTTAGGGGGACAAATAGAAAATAAAAAAAAATCTATGATTAAGTTAATTACGTAATGATTTTTCGTATTTTTTATAATTTGTGAGTATTTGGTTTGAAAATTATTAAAAAAATATATAGGAAAATTCAGTTACCTCGTTATATCTCAGCACTTATTGAGTTTAAAATTGTGAAAAAAGTAGGGAATATTTGACGCGCACTTGTAGTTCATGTAAACATCTAAACGAAAGCAAGGAAAAAAAACAATAAGTTATTGAGTTAAAAGAATGTCAAATAGTGAAAGCTGAAACACAACTGTGTCTAACACATTTTGGCTAACAACGACTCCAAAAGCTACAAATTATTTTAACTAATAGATTTTTGAAGGGAAATCTTAATTTCTTTTTTTAATTAATTTAGAAACTAACCATGACCATAGGGTACGAGCGGCGAAGGGGCGAGGAGAGGGTTAATGCAGGTGGGAGACGTCACCACGGCTTCACCTGGTCGGGGCGTGGCAGACGGTCCAAGAGCGCGGTGACGGCGGCGCGCAGAGGCGGGCTCAGCGCCTGCGGCAGGTCCAGGATGTGCGCCGGCACGCGCGCCCCTTCGCCGCACAGGAACTGCGCCAGTTCGTCGCTGAAGTTGTTGCAGTTGTGCTCGAGCAGCTTGTACTCGGAGCCCCTGGGTAAACATTCATAATGTGCTTGTGATCCCATTGTCACCAAATTGTGCGACTATTGCATTTTGCAATTGAACACGATAAAAATTGAAAAACTAGAGTATTCAATTATGTATTAAAAGGAATCAAAAAAAAAAGAAAATAAATTACTCGAGTTATTTATTCGAAGATAATATTCCGCGAATAAAAGTATGAGATAATTTATTGCAGCGAAGTAATTTCGGTGTATTCCGACGGAAATAGCGTCAGTTTACGATCGTCTCATAGTGTTTTTTATCTCATCATAATACTATAAAAACTATAGCGAATGTAAATTGGCGACACCATTTCTTATCTTCATGCACATGACAGACAAGCAAATGTGCACTGTGAATGCAATTTAAGCGATAAAGACTATTTCACTGTTACATTGGAGCAGGGTAGTTGAAAGTTTGAAATCGTTTAAAAGTTAGCATTTGATAATTTGACACCTTAAAAAATTACTGGATAAGTAACATTTTCAATAATGTAGATTGTACACCTAGCGCAACCATACAATTTAAAACAGTAAACAAACTTTACTTCGCTTTTTAATACTATTTACGAAAGTGTACAAAATACAGTTGACAATGTTGCTAATAGCAGGAGCCATAAGACCTGTACAAGTAGTAAACGTTCAAACTTCCTTTCAGAACTAAGTTCAATATCAATCCGTAGTTCATTGTAACCTTCTAAATCTACATATATAATGTACTGAATGTTTGTAACAAAATGTCGAAACATAAAAGGAAAATAGAGTAACTGTTTTAGATGTTTATAACATTACAAATACTTAATAAAAATTGGTTTATGCAAATAACACCAATAGGTATTGAGACAAAAAAAAAAAACAAAAAAAAATGTTATAAAATAACGCAGGGTTCTCTCCAGACAATATACAGAGAAATAGTTTAATTTGAAACAAACTACAAACAAACAACACTACGGCTTTCTTTGATTAGTCACGAAGTATTTCGCTTAAATTTTGAAAGTTATCAAGGAATAACTTCAAAATCTTATTGAAAATCTGAATTTGTATAAGCTCAGTATTGATATAGACGATTGATATTCAGAATTAATGCAAACTGGCGCGATTATAGACATAGCGCTTCTATTGATTTAATAAATGTGAGCTCCTAATTTATTTCAAATTCTACTCAAATTGTGAGAGAGTTACGCACATTTTGAAAATAATATTAAAAGTAAAAACTGTTTACTTCTCCGACTTAATATGCTTCATTTCTCGCGAGAAAAGTCGGCAATCCCATAGAGTTAAAGAAGAATACGGCTTTGGGTTGTAAAGGCGCAAAGTGGCCAACTTGACTGCAGCGCGGAAACGGGCCGGCTCGAGCGGTGAGACATCACACAACACTGAGAGAATTTTTTTTGAAAATCTTAAAATAAGATTTTATACTTGCCGTTATTAGCAATTGCGCGTTTTAAAAACTAAAGTTTAATTGAGAAGCTCCCACGGAAAAAATTGCTAACGTTCATTTCCAAAAATAAATATTGAAATACATAATATTGGGTCGGGGAAAGTCTTTTCGTACTTCATAAATAAAAATTTGCAGTAAAATCTCTTTTGTTGTGCTATTTGTATCTGTCTAGTTTTGATACCGTTACATAGATGACATTTAAAAAAAAATTAAAAGTAAAATCTGTGGGGACACAATTTCTGCTACTTTCTAAGCGATTATTTCCCAAATTATTCTTGTAATCTCTTTCAAAGACCTTCTACACATAAATTACAAATTTCTAAAATACAAGTAATTCCCAAGGTAAGAAAAGTTTTGTAAAACCTACAAGTCTGGTATAGTAATTTCTTTTACTAATTGTTAGTAACGAGTTTTGTAATCGCCAAAACGACGACGTCACCAATATTTTTTGTTATTACAAACCCTTTTGTAATTCTTTATACATAGTTAATAAGATTGAGTATTGAGTTTTGTAGTTTCTAGTATGTTGTTATTATAATAAGATGTTTTCTAATTCCTACTATATAGTTATATTGAGTACTGTGTTTTTTAATTTCCAGTATGCATTTATAACAGTTTATATGATGATTGGTAATCTGGTATGGTGTTACTATTATTAAATATTACGTTTTATAATGCCAAGTACTTAATTACTAGTATTCTATATTACATTAAGCAATTTTTCATATGTAGTTATAACACTGGATGCCAAGCTTTATATTCCATCTTAAATAGCCACTAGTATTAAAAGTTATCTTATAAATAGGAATTCTAAGAAAATGGATTTATTGTAATAACACTGCACTCTTGTTGCAACTTTAGATAAAAACTAATAAAATCAAATCATCAAACTAAATATCTAAAAAAATTAACGAATATTATTAAAGATATTGCAGAAATACAAAATGTGATATTAAACATAATATAAAGTGTTGTACACTTTATAAAATATAGCTCTTAATATAATAATTACTTGACCGGCAATATAATGCTTAGTATAAGAGTTAGGTACAACTACGTATATAAACTTGTCAAACTTAATATTTAATACTAGTAATTATGTATTAGGCATTACAATATATATATTTTAAAATATTAATCACAATACCCTTGCTACAACTGAAAATCATGAACTGTTTTCAAAATAGTGGAACTAAAATAAATATCCAATAAAATAAAGTACTAAGTCTAACTGATTTATTTATTTTTACTTTGATCAATAGAAAATACTATTAACTATCAACACCAAGCAATACGATTTATAAAACTTTAATCTACTTTGTATTATTATCAAAAAACATTATCTTAGGAAACATGTTTAGAAGAAGAACAGCACCTAACAATACTTAGGTCCCACACAAACTCACAAAACGAAATCTAATGAACGGTGTACTCATGTACGATATTCTATTGAAACGTAAGGAGACCGAACTGTTTTTGAAAAGATTGATCACTGTTGATAAGAAATGAATTACCTACGATAAAAAAAGTGCAAAAAATATCATGGTCGAAAGGCAAGCAAGCTCCACAGACTATAGCGAAACCCGGATTAACACGCAATAAGTTGATGCTATGTATATGGTGGAATTGGAAGGGCGTTATTCGTTATGAGCTTTTACCGCAGGGAAAAACCATCAATTTGGATATCTACTGCCAATAGCTGATGAAATTCAACCAAGAAAAAAAAAACGGCGGGAATTAATAAACAAAAAGGATGTCGTTTTTCGCCATGATAACGCCAGGCCACCCACATTTTTGGCCACCCAGCAAATATTGAGAGAGTTTGGTTGGGACGTGTTACTGCATCCACGACACATCCCAAACCTTGCAGCCTCATATTTTTACCTCTTTCGATTTCTTCACAATTCTTTGGGTATATTTGGGGATATTTATACATTTTTTTTACATAAATGATAATCTTATAATATAATACACTCTTATGACATTAATCTTATATCCTATTTCAAAACATGATCTTCTATACTAAATTTGATTACATTCCGTCCAGTCGTCAGTGTATGACAAACATCTATACCAACATGCTTTTACATTTTTATATTATAAATAACCTATAACCATCTACAGGTGATCCTGCATCAATTGGTTATAGCCTCTTATCGTAGATAAATTTGTCTGTGCATGAAGAATGAGTATTTTTGGTATTATTTTAATAATAACATAATAAAATAAATATTTTTTTATGAATGAGCTACAATCAAAAATTTTTCCTCATAGACTGTCAAATTCGTTACTCTTCCTATGATGCGCCGAAATTGACTAACGAACTATATGCATGTAACCCTAAACAGTCTAATAATGGAAAACTATTAAAACGACTTTGTTTCAATATTAATATTGAAGATATAATTATTAATTATGATTATGTTTGATTATTGTTATGAAATGGCAATATCGAGAGTTCGAAGATTGAGATCAGATGAAAGGAAACACATAGAAAAGCAAAAGGCGTACATTCAAAAACACAAAGTCACAAGTTGATCTGGCTTAACTTGTGAACGTACTGATGGCAGAAATAAAACTCAACTCGTATGCACCCGCTATTTCACTATTTATACCGCTGACCGACCGTCCAGAATCTTCTTGAATCATCCGGAACAAACAAGTCGTAAACATGTCACTCTGATGTAAACAAATAAGATTTATTGCCTTCTGAAAATACCATGTCTCAAAATAAATCCATTTAAAAATAACATGTAAACATATAAAAAGCGCCGACGAAGGCATAGACCGGGCGCGCGGGTATATACCTAAGAGAATTCTATTCTCGGATATTTTTTTTAAGGGAATTATTTTGTAGTTCTATTTTTAGTTATCGAATGCAGTTCTTAACAATATTAAACATTTCAACATTTTTAACAACATTTTTGGTCCATGTTCTACATACATTGACAAATAGTGCGATATAAAGCTGGATTTTAATCAGAATCTGCTTTAGAATTCTAAATGCACAAAAACAACTTGCATCCGGCCATTTTTTTAAATATGTACAAGCGAATTATGAATCAAGAAAACAAAAACAAAGAAAATAATTAAACCAATTATATACCTATTAAACAATAACAGAGCAAAACTAGCATGCATTTCTTATAGTTTGCAACTAGCTGGTCAATAAAATGAAGCACTGTAAATTATGATGCAGGTAATGTGAAAAAGTCAACTTTATTTTATTTGATCACAAACACTAAGTGCATTATGCAGCCAGGAAAAGATACAAAAAAAAAAACGTGAAGTTCTCATAACAACGACAGTACTGTACGAACGTTGTTTGCAAAATAGCGAATACAGGAAACAAAAGAGAAAAAGCTATATTTATTTTGTTCATATATAGACCTCGTAAAAGAGACGTTTCGAGAATGTATGCAGCTCTGTCTGGCTTGTGCGTAACTAATTTAAGAATAGCATTAATAAACTATAATGTTTTGAGTACATTTTGACGTATTTTAACTCAGTTATTTGTACAAAATTGAGAACATTATTAAAGACACTACTTAATTTAAAAATAAAGTTAACGTCAATGACATATTAAATATCACGTTATGATACGAGCAAAAAAAGAGGATAACAGTGCATCCTTTTTCTTTGTATGTCTGCATCTCTTTCTGTCCGCCGGACATGCTTGCGCATGTACATATATTTATATTGATTGAAGCATGTTGAACTTTCAAGGAATGTTCGAAAGTCATAACTATGCAACTATACACACTCAACAAAACAAAAAAGATATATAAAAAGCATATAGTTTATAAGCACTTGTATATTTTTAACTTATAAACTAATATGGTATGATAAGGTTTTCTCATTATTATTTCGGTATTAAGTTATCTCTTATGGCACATTTAACTTGTGATTGATAGTTAACACCTTTCGAAAAAAATATGTTGAGAAAGTTTTGTATAAAAAAAAAAAACTTAAAAAATTATACTTAAAAAACTTACTACTTAAAAAAAACTTAAAAAACGTAATTTTATTAATTTTTCCGATAATCTATACATTTTTATTCGGACTTTGAGATATGTCCAAAGTTCAGGCCGGATATCAAACATCTTTTTTCATATAATTAAACTAAGTCATATTTTTAAAGTAACAACTGGTGTTTACTGTACGTATAAGGTACCCGAGCTATGACACTGACTCTTTTTTAAGTTGCATAAGAGTTTACGAATACTTTTTGGGGTACTGGATGAATCAACTGAAGACTAAAATATACAGACAAAACGATACTGACAAAATATACAGTTTAACAAAATAAATATATTATTCTAAAAATAATGGTATATAATTACTTATAAGGCCCAGTGGCGAGCGCGCGCAGGTAGTCCCGCAGCACAGCACGACACACCCCCGTCACACCTAATCGTACCACGCGTAGAGGTGCGCCCAGCTGCGTGCCACCCTGCACATATATACCATCGGACTGATTTATTAAGGTGTTACTCGCTCTAAACAGTACAACCACAATATCAAACTTCCTCGTCTTCTCTTATTTAACAAACTTCAAATGGTCGCATCCTTCCCCATAACACAACTCCTCTACATAGTGTATAAAAAAAGATTCATTATAGCGACACCTTCGTACCCAAAGACGATCTGCCCCCATTTTGTTTAACGAGATCCAAGCCTTGTTAAAGATCTGAAAACCAAAAGGGTAACGGACCTAGATGCTATTATCCATAACGCTATTAAATGCTTTTCTAGGCCGCTGTTGGCTCTACTGGTCGCAATATTTAATGCGTACCCTACAAACATTTACTTTCCATCCACCTAGAAAGAAGCTGAAGTAATTAGCATTCTAAAATAGAGTAAAGCTCGCAACTTTTCCGCGAGCATAGATTTATCAGCAGTAGCTCACAGCAGAAGATCTTGAGTAGTCTGTAGGAAAACTTGAGAATATTTTTAAACTTATTGAGAACTTTTTCGAATGATTTGGTTGAAATGGAGGAGCACTTTTTGGAAAAAGGGCTGGTCATACACATATCAGAAAGTAACAGAATACAATATAAAACCATATACGTCTTTTTTGATGCGAGATAGCTCTCATACGCATAATCCATAGCTACATTAGGAACAGCGTTTTGTTTTTCTCCACGAAAACATGATTCAATTAGGAGACCCATTAAAGCATGAATACTCAAAGTTCCACTTCTTGTGTACTTTTTTCTTTCTTCCGTACTTTTCGTATACAAAATATATACCGGAACCGACCTCAGATGTCTAACTCGCATTCTTTATCTATGATACCGCACTGAATATATGAGGTAAGATCTAAAAGTACGATATTCTTAAAAGGACCACTACAAGCCAGAACGTTGGTACCAAGTCTAAATGTTTCAGGTAAACTTAATAAGTCAGTAACTACATTCGAAGCATATTAAACGTAAAACATAAGATGCTCCAACGCCCGTATTCATAAGTGAGTTCAACACGCGTTGGAGTTTCAATGATTCCTTCCTCATTCTGAAGTGGCCGTTTAACAATCTACTACAGGACAGTCAGTGTTGTTCGGTTATGAGCGATGAACCTTTTTAGCCTGTAGGACTGACAGCACAGTCGAAAAGCAATTCCTTCATAGGAATGATTTTTGTGGATTACAGTCGCATATTATCTGAGCGCACAGGCGCGCGAACGTACGTTATGCATATTTATCCCCTCTCCATCACGTCACGGGCCGTTACAATAAAATCTATTGTATTTTTAGAACATTCTGGCCGATCCAGATCCATTTCCTGTGAGGTCGTTTCTTGTAGGAATTAATTACAAGGAGTCTTTCGCTTTCTAATAAATTAATCAGATGTTGCTCTCTTGGGTTTTGCTACCCACATAAATCAAATGCTCCATTCCCTACTAATCGCTTGTTCACCTAATTTCATGTCGAATTCACTGTGTAGTAGAACTGTATTACCTTAGACTGTATGGGTTGATTAGATATGTATGACTTTCTAAAATTTTATTACATAAACTTATTATAAGCTAATTTTCGTATATATCCTCCACTTCTTCACAAAATTATGTTGACGTGGGTCAGTATACCTGTGTAACTTTCAGTGAATTCCGTTTGGTAATTCTGAGTATAATATATGCTACCCTGTTCAAAATATTTTCGATCTTCACTATATTACTGGACTTGTAGATGACAAATACTATACCATCCCGAGGCAAATTAGCACCTTTCGATAATATAATGGGATTGAGACTTCAGATAAACCTATAATTTGTTAGCGCAACTCATTGACTGCTTTTTTAACTCGGCAATCTTCTCATAGGACCTCATAGTGCGTATGTGTAAGTTGTCAAGTCGAGTCGTCTACAAGAATATTCTGATGCAATAGAAACCCTTTTTCGATGCTAGCGAATTTTGCACTCTGTGCATCGCCATAACCTTATCATTGCCAAGAACAGCGAAGCAGTCGGTGACTCGGAGCTGTTTATTGGTATGGCCTTCATTTTGCCCTAAACACGATGCTTAGCTATTGTGAGTTGGTGACTGCAATATTCACGTGATATAGACCTATTTTTTATTTTTTTACTCAGATGAACACTTCTGCTCTGCGACTTGAAAAACCTTTTACTACACACTTTCCGGTCGGCATTGGAGATGAATATTCTCAATATTTTTTCTTCATCTCCACAAAATCAGAGTGAGTATTCATAGCTAATATCCTAAGTGGTCGTTCTTAACTTCCATTTCAAATGCTCAAATGTATGTATATGTAAATTTATTGAAAAATACACAATTAATTGTAATTATATCTATATATCTAACAAAGCCTAAATTTAGAATTTCGGAAAATTATATATCATTAAAATTTCCTGAAGCCCAATAATTATCCAGAAATATGGATAGCAATTAATTATTATCGCTGACAAAACAAAATTCTAGGATTTGTTTAATGACAGAACAATAGTGCGACACCGGTTGTCAGAATTATACATGTTTATTTTAATCCAAGAACACTTAAAAATTAAAAAATAGATGATTAATATATTATAAACATTAATAGCTTGGAAATTTCATGGATATGGTTATAGCGCCGAAAGCGCCTCGAACTGGGAGATGAGGTAGGGAGCCCTTAAACTAAATACACGGTGTTACACCGTCAAATGAACGTAAAGAATACACCAACAACGGACCACCCCCGAGAATAACGAGGTGCATGTCGCCGGTGTCGCATCGGACGCAAATATTAAGAGGCGTAGTGATGGCCCAGTATAAATAGATCGGCGGAGAGAACATTCCGAGCCGCGACTGACCGGATTGCACGAGGTGATCCCGCCGCTGCCGTAGAAGTACTCGCGCCCGAACACCACCACCGCCGTGTGCCACACGCCCTCGATCTGCTGGCCTGTCGCGGACACACGTCCATTGTTAATGAGGCGAGCAGACTTCTCGAAGATAGTTCGATAAATACGCGTTAAAAGCTAATGTGTTGTATAGAACGTATACTTGTCTCAATATAATATTACTTTGTAATCTATAATTTCATACTATTATGGTATAATTAAAAAAAATCCATTTTCCCCCACATTAGGATTTTTATTACCGTATTCTCGAAATACCTTCAAAAATATCCTATTTCTCTAACTTTTCGAAAAATACAGACTGAAACTAACTATTGTTCACAAAAATCATATTGAATAGATTTAAATTATTTTTGTTCACGCAATACAAAGATAAGCAGTTCTTAGAAAAAATATCGCATAATAAGACTGTAAATACTATGAAATAAGGCTCAGAAAAAACATAAATACCTAACAATGTATCGTTACGTCCATGCAACAAAATATGTGTAACAAATTTTACCTCCTAGTATGGGGGGTAATGTTAAACATAAATACAATGCAATAATTTATTATGTAATATATAATTGTACGGTATGAAAGCAAGCAGCCGTACTTAAATAGATAGAAAAATCCTTCCGCCATACACCTTAATAAAATCGAATTATCTAATTTGCACAAATCGTTGGAAGCAAATAAAATAAAATGCCTTTCTATATAATATCAAATGAATTAATTAATGAAGGTGGGCATTCAAAAAAAAGTTTCATTTAGTTTCGATTTTAAAATTCTACTTCATTAATATATATTTTGCATAACAGTAGATAGAAACAATACTCAATAAGCTTTTTGTTTTTGGAGAATAGAGCTGATTAATTTTTAGATAGCTATGCTAAAAGAAAACATTTTTTTCTTTATTTAGTCTATACATATGAAGGTACGTATGAAAAAACCGGCGAAGTATAAGTCGGATTTGCAAATGAATGATACCGTACTACAATATAATATATAACACTACATATATATTTTTAAATAGTCAACAAAAAACAATAATAAAAATTAAGACTGAACAAAACACGTCGAAAAAAAAATATATAACTTAGTATTGTCCCCATACACATAAATCCCCGTACACATCTCTGAAATTACTAAACGGATTTTGTAGCAGATTTCAAGGCTTGATAAAGCTTAGCTTGGAGCAGATTATAGGTTTTATTTTATTAAAATCGGATGTCAGAAATAAAGCATTCCTCATTTAAATATTTAGCCTAAAAGTAACAATGTAAATAAACAAAAATCTACATTCGCCTTGTGATCAGGACGCGCTCGACATATTGAAAAGTGCAGGAGCGACCGGTGTGGGGGTGGACAGGTGAACGAGGAAGGGAGCCGAGATACGATAAAAGCTTTATGACGAAGGAAACACCACGCGGGCGGGACCGCGCGCGGAACGCTAGAACTTCATAACTCTACTTAACCGATCGAAATTCAATTTTAAAACATTGTAAAGTGAGCGAAAGTCTGCCGCTAATACGAATGAAGTCGATTGATCTGCTATGTTTGTTAGTACTGTAGTGTTCAGTCCTTATCAACATAGCAGTTACACGTGCACACGGCACACGCACACATACACGATTTACATTTTTACCTAGGACTTCGAAACGTCCACATCTAATGAACATTTAATTTTCTAAAAATACTGGTAAAATAATTATATTAAAACAAAAATAATCCCGAACTTTTTAAATAGTTTCAATTTTCGTAGCGGGACGTTGAAAAGTTAATTTTTTAATAAAAAGTTCGATGGTCATTTAGATTTTTATTTTGTAATAAGGTTCTTTTCACATTTCCCTTCTTCATATCGTTGTGTGCAAAAACACAATATGCGATTTTAATATCAAATATAATACCCTTTTCAACTTCAAAGAAAAGCCTAAATAAGTAGTTTGTAACCGTAATAACATTGTTATTTATATTTTATATTCTATACTAGCCATCACTGCTCCCGATCTCGCTCCCTGTTCTAACTCCCGACAGCGGTCGCAATACGGACTTTGATCTTTTCTTAGACATCGCTACTATGTATCCGTTATCGTATTCCAGGAGATAATGTATGTCTATACAAAGATTACAATACGTTTAGCAGTTTCGGAGATTAAACCGGATAAACACACAGACAGTCGCACAGGCATTTATGTTTAAAGTATTAAAAGTGCTCAGATTTGACCGTAGTAGAAAACAGATTTAAAAAAATGTTATCTTTTCCTTGAACCAAGGTTCCTATGGTTGATTAGTGGAACTCGAAGGATATTTAAAAAAAAAAGCATTAAAAACTAGAAAAAAAAAATTGTGATAAATTTCATTATGCTTTAGGTATTTTTGTAAAATCATGTGTGTGTATCAAGGTAATTTTGTATTAAATATTCGTTAATTTTTTAGTTACGTTTTATGATTTCGTAAAAAAAGTTTTTAGTACAATTCATCATAAAAATGGAAAATTAAACAAAGAATTGGCCTTCAATTTGAGACATAAATAAAATTACGTACTATGATGAAGAATGCAGAAATAATACACACGATGATAAGAGATGGCGCTATAATTAAATTAAGACGTTAACGCAATGTAATCAAATCAAGTTAACGGTCAACGAAAAGAAAAAAATCAGAGCACTGGAGACCATCATGATATATATTTATACTACTGTATGTGATTTCGAGACATAGTTAAAAATTGGAAAATCAAACGTCTATTAGACACCGATACTATTACTTACATCTAAAAATATGAACAATAAATTTTTAAATACATATTTACGTATATCATAGTAAATAATTTAAGTGTGTCATAGTCAATTAGGTGTGAGTGTGCCAAGGACGCAAAACGGAGATAGGTCACTGTGAGACGTTTTTTAACATAGTAATGAAAATTAATTTCACTTTTATCTAAATTTAAGTGAAAATATTCTGTAGAATTTTAGCTATGCTAGATGATTGCTTAGTTAGCATTTGTTTGAGCATTATAATAGACAAATCTTTCTATTTTTTTTATTCATACCTAGTAAAGCCGGAGACAGCAACGAAGCCAAACCATTTGTCAGGTCATAGATGTAGAGGTCTACAGGTTCCCCGCCTTCTTTTGATTCCATCTTCTCGAACCCTTATATATGTGCACAAGAATTACTTAACACTGTTGATATAGCACTGCAACAATATAATTTCTTTTGCTTAAAAAAAAATATTTAAAAAATGTGATTTCAAGGCAATCACAATTTCACACGCGGAAAGACGACGTTGCATCGAACGTCATTAATTACGTATAGTGACGTAGATCAATTAGGTGTGACAGCAGACAGGATCGGTTAGAGCGGCCAGATCGGCGCGCTGCAACGCGCTGGGCTCGCGGCGCCGTGCGTGCGTGCCGGTGGCGACAACCCGCTCTATAAATGGATCACCTGCGCCCACACCTCTGCGCGCGTAAACAACTATATGCTCGTGTCGCCATAAAATGCCCACTAGCCGCGCAATAGTGATAAAACTAGGATACAGATGTGATAATTAAATTACATCACTATTGATCACAATAACCAAATTAGCCAAGTAGGTACATTATACATAGTATATATTATTTAGTACATATGTATAACACAACTATTTATGTACGTATAAAATTTACAGTTCTACTTTCAATTCAACGAAAAAGTAACACACAAGAGTTAAAATAATTCTACCTTTTAATCCTGTGAGATGATTCAAAACGTCTATCTATCAATAGACATTGAATTTCAAAAAGATATTATTATTCATTTTTGTATTCATTGAACAATCAGGTTGCTGATTTAAAAGAAAACCTTTTAACCCTGTGGTGTATTCCATTAATATCTTATATATTGCCAAGGTCTGCAATAGCACTCCATATAAGCTATGGAATGGTTTGGGCAATATTACACCATGCAAGTTAAATGTTTTGATGAATCAATAGAGGATGTTTGACTATGTTTGTTGATATCTTTAAATTCACAGTTTATTGGTGGATAAATATTCTGAACAGAACAGAGCCTCTAATTGCTCAATACATTTTGAAGTAAATTAAGCAATGCACATAATAGCATTCATTTGACAAAAAAAATAATTGCATAGAGGTAATTTAATGCTGAGTCAATCTACTTTTTTTTACACTATTTACTTTAAGAAATGACAATTTTACATGTTTTTAATAATTAATTGTGATTGCTACATAATAAGTGAGAAAATTTTAGATTTTTGCAAAGAAAATTAGGTTTAAATTAAATTAGGTTTTTATCCCAATACTAGATAAGACCGCTGTCTCTCAGTCTACATGAATTCATGAAGTATGACCTAAAATGGTTCCTTATTCAACTCTAGGTATTATGTAGAGTTGGATAAGGAACATTGTACAAAAGTTTATATAGATGATCTATAATTTGGTACATTATTTAGCATAAAATAAAACACATTTTCTTAAAAAATATTCTAAGTTTATTTCGCTACTCGTCTTTTATTGTTGTTTTCAATTTTATTAACACACTCCATGGTGATACTATGCTGCTATAATATCACCTAAAAAGCACCACGTGAATCGCTGCAAATGTGTTAAAATTATGTGGTTAAAATACTATAAAGACTTGACAATTCATAGTTTAAAGAAGCCACCTACAGCATCAGATTTGAGAAGTTGAAAACAGAAGTTTAATAAATAAAGATGTTTACTTGATACCTACAAAACAAACACGAAATTACTGCTATATTAATTTAAGATTGATAGATATTTAAGTTTGAAAAAATATGCATGGGCGAGGCAGTCCCTCTGAAGGATCATTACTAGAAATTAGAACACAAAATCTAATGACAAAATTTCTGTTTGTCAATATCATCCTATGAACACCCACTGCTAGACATAAGTCTTCCCTTACATTTCTATGACATACAATCTTAAAACATCTGTGACCCAGTGGTGACAATTGTGATCGTCAGTCCATTCAATGGGGAGCCATCTTGGACATTGAAGTATGCGGTCACCACTTAAGCACCTTCCCTTAATACTTTTAGGTTAGTATAAGTGTGACCTGCTCATTATCACTTGTTAATTTTGTGAGCTATGTGAGTTCTAGTCACTTCTGAGATCATGGCCATTGGGGCCTGAAGCGATGAAAGAGTAACTTATTTTCCCTCCAAGCCTAGTTATTATTCAATAATAAATAATAATCATAACACTGGACTAAGGGCAGCATGGCACAATGGGGAGATATTTTGGGGGCATATACTGGTTCTGCTGCAAGTTTTCTCATTTTCATTTATTTCAGAGATAGCCTAAGAATTGATTTTTTCATAGCCTATTATGTTGTTATTACTGGGTTTGTTTACAAAACCAGCAGTAACTCCTCTTTCATTCCTAGATATTGCATCACACATTTTTTTTTTAATTTTCTTCAGTCTTTTACAAGTAATAATTTTTCTATTCTACATTAAAATAAAAAAAATGTTGAATAGTGCATGGAAAAAGTATGAAACGTCTTTTAAGACAGAATGGAAAAATAAAAATGTCCAAGTAAAATGGAAGCAAAAAAACCAGAGCTGTGGATACCATGTCACAGGAGTAACAAGTAGGCATTGAGCTATGTTAGACATAGCTTTTGAACACTTCTTTATCGAAAATGGATCTACTTAATCGACAAGTTATTCCAAGTAGACATATTATATATCAAAAATTTCATTGATGAGAACTTAACTACACTGTGGTGATTGGATATTTAGCATAAATTACATTTAATGAAAATTTTCTGACCCATTTCTAAAATAACTACTGATATCTCTTGAGCATAACACAGAGGTAATTCTGTAGTCCACCATTATGATGAGTCATTAACAAATCAAAGAAGAAAAACTAAATGAGTGATCAGGGGACCCAGTTAGGAATGAAATTTTTACCATATAAATGATGCAAAGTAAAGAATAAATTCCAAGAGTTTCATTTAATATTTTAGGAAAAATGATAATTTAAAATATTAAATTTAAAGTAGTGGACTACAAATTATTTAAAAAAATCTTTGCTATGATTTTTTACCAGTCAACTTTTACCTCAAATTGTGTTAAGGAACTTCATACTAATAATAAAACCCTTCATGTTAATGGCATATAGGTACTTTTTAATATGAAAGCGGGAAAATGTCTTTTAAAACTATTATGATGTAGTTTCATTAAAAAGTATAGTAGGTAGCAAATCAAAATCAGCAGGTCCTCTTAGATGACAGGTAGAGTACCTTTAGAGCACAGGATTTGAGTTTAAGTTTAAATTTATTATAATAATTTTTGATAAACTGTTAAATTTATGTGCAATATTATGAAGATCGATTGTATAGCAGTTAAAAACCTATCGCAACATTCGATGAAAATATGTATAAGTAAAACTATGCAAATACTTTTAGCAAAATCAGTATTTTTCATTTCACATTCTAAAGTACTTTATACATTTCAAATACTAGAAGTCAGATAATATGAAATTATTATATGTAGTTTAATTTTAACGCGAAAATATTCAGGAAAATCAGTGAATCAATTGTTTCATTACGAAAATAATTTTAAGGATATGTGCACCCGTAGAATCTAACCCATATAGTCTCATCTAATGTAATTTACGAATGATATGAAAATATTCCATTATTCTAAAATAATTCGGATAAAACTAAAATATTATTTAGACTTTAGTAAATAACGATGAATTGTAAAAGTGTGAACCATACCTATTTGCATTAGGAACTTTTATGTGTTTGATCTCTTTCAGACGTGGACCCGAGTTTACTGTTAGACTACATACTTTAACTGTTTATGCCTATTCATGTTCATACCAAGTAAGTTTATCTAATGTTTCTATGTAGGTAATCATTTTTTCTTTAAAATTTTGTTCAATTTTCACATGTCATTGTCATGTTATGCTGAAGGATGTCATAAAGCCGATACCCATATAAGTATCGATATATTTAAGGATTATCAATCTGGTTTCATCATATCCATCTAAAGTTCCTTTTTCTAACAAACAATAATTAAAAATCATTATGTAATTTGTATAAATATTACAATAAGAAAACAAGCATGAGTGACTTGCACTTTTTTTTTTCTCGTTTGCAGATATATACGCATTGTTTTTAATAATACATATTGACTGTTCCTATTCGTCGCCATCACGCAATTTATCCCTCCAAATACAAACTAAAAGCCCTTACAAAAATAATAATTTTAAATTTTCAAGATTTTCCCGTAGTTAACCATGCAGTTATGTCAAATTTGATATTATTATTTATGATAATACATTTTGTAATTGCATGTATTTAGCACAAATTGAGGAGAAAGTTAAATATTTAGATTTGAATCTTATGTTGCTACTTTACAATTTTACCATCATCAACCATTTCAATATTTTTAGTTACAATTTTTTTTCTTATTTGTCATTTCTAACAATTATAGTCTATAATCGACATAAATAAAAGTCCAAAGTTCTTCAACGATTCACTGCTTTACAATTTTGAAACAAAGTAGTGTCAAGTCTTTGTATCTCTACTAATGTTTTTCTTTAATTTCGAGTGCGTATTTGTACTATTAAAACAAACTATTACACTGATTTTTTCAAAGAATTCTTTCACTCGTTGAAACTGTACATACTGGTTTAATATAACATATACCTACCTATTTTATTTTAAGAGTCATATTTGTCTAGGCTTTGCCTACATTGGAATCATGACGTAGTAGTGACTTTCTCGATACCATTAGTGTGGTATCGACTTTGAATGCTGAATGTGAATAATAGAAGCAATAGAATTGGCGCGAAAATTTAAATTCATTATTTTTAATTATAATATTATTTATTATCGATATGTATTACGAATTATTTAGTGTACATGATCATTGACAGCTTGACTGACTCCTTGATGCTATGTATTCGTTTCTGAAGTAAAATCTTCAAAGTTCGTTAAATATATATTTCATTCGATATTCGGGTGAATTAATTATTATTTATCTCCTATTAAGAAATAAACAAATATATTTATTAAATTAAAATTATATATATTAGACTAAAATCACAAACCGTAAAACAAATTTTATTATATACAATTCGTAAATTAATAACTCTGAACAACAACGGTTCTCTCACTTAAGCGATTTATATTGCTTTTGTTAGGTAATCTACACCAAACGACAAACATATTAAAACTTATGTTTGTTTAGCTCCCGTTACGAAAATAAATGACTTGCGAGATTTTTCCATATTTATATTTTGTTCATTGAGATAGTTTATAAAGTAAGGAAACTACTGAAACAAGTTCAGTCATGTTCTTTTTTTTTGTATTTCTCCTCGTGCGAAGGGGAAAGAGAGGAAAAATCATTATGGGCAGTCCGTACGCCCGGGCGCACGGGGTGTATCCTCGCACTGACTAAAAACCCCCTGAAACATTAAGGCACCTGCCTTTTTGGCCCGTAGGCTGTATAGACTTCATCTAAGCGGCCAAAAGCACAGGGTGCCAACGGCGTGAAGGTCATGAAACCTTTCCGGGTTACCACGACGTAATAATGTCATAGGTAACGGTATTGCCCTGGGAAGAGGTACAATAACTAAAATCTTATCTATTAGGTACCTTGTATAATAGATTAATTAATAGACGACGCTTATAAAAGCGTGTAGTGGAGGAGGTGGCAAAAAACCGCGAAAGACGGTCAAAAATTAATGGTTCCGCTTTATTGCTTCTGCCCGGGTTGGAGCATCATAGTAGCGAGATCCTGCTCGATTTGTAATCGGACATATAGGAGTCGTCGTTTTGGTGAGTCTACGGTTAAGTTGGTGGAGATTTTTTATGCTTTCGCTAGCGTGATCGATTGTCTCTTCTCAAGCTGCTCCACGGTGATATCTCACCGCTATCGCCAGCTTCCTCACAAGTTCGTTTAGCTTCTTGTTGAGCCTAGGGCAGCAAGTGCGGGTCCAAAGTTTGTGGATCCTTCTCTTCTGCTGCATTTTTTCTCTGAGGTGGAGCGGCAGATCTCCACGGCATAATGTCTGGATTAGTTGGGAAGCTGTAGCAGTTCGTTGGGCCTTCCTTACCCTGTTCACTAGTATATTGGCAATCTCGTCCGCATCTTTTGTAGTTTCTAAAAGCGATCTCAGATGAAGATTTTTAGAAAGCTGTCCAGTCCATCCGTTGTCGCATTGGTCGCGGTAGTAAGTGCCGTACTCCTACTCCAACTATTATCAGGATGGGGAGATGCTGGGTATCCATACCGTAGACCATTTCTATGTGTGTGGGCCATCTAACCTTGTGACTCAGTATTATATCGAATACGTCTGCGCAATGGTATGGGTCTGTAGAACTTCGTCTAATTAAACATTAAGTGCGCGCCTGTCCGTACCATTTTTATTATTGATTATTTTTCGAAAGAGAAATGCCTAGTATTTTGTAATGAAATCAACGGTGTGTTAGTTAAATTAGACCTTAAGCGTATTCCTTCCAAATACCGGCTTTTCATCGACTCTTCTAAGACTAACTCAAAAGTCGTGTCTCTAAATAATGTTAATAAGCTTCCATCAATTGCCATAGCGTACAATGCTAATTTGAAATAAACATATGAAGTTATGAGACTTGTTTTGGATAAAATAAACTACAAAGATTTCCATTTGGGCTATATGTGATTATTTAGAGGTAGTTGCTTTAATTATGGAACTCCAAACCAACTACACCAAATTCTGCTGTTTCTTGTGTGAATGGAACAGTATAGGGATCGATCGGAACATTACATTTGAGACCATTGGTTCGAAAGAACAACTATATCCCTGGCCAAAAAAATGTAAAAATAGTACCATTAGTCGACCCCAAAAAAAAATATTATTGCCACCTTTAAATATAAAACTAGGACTAATAAAAAATTTCACAAAGGACATGAATAAAAATGGTTCCGTGTTTCAATACTTGAAAAAACAATTTTTTCTCTTAGCGATCCCAAGATAAAATAAGGCATATTTGTTGGATTCAACATAAAGAAACTCATGAAAGATCTCGAGTTTCTGGAAGCATTAAACGACGTTTAAAAATGAAGCCTCGCCTTGTCCTCTATAGAAGTGATCAAAATTTTTCTCGGCAATCATAAATCTCCGCAGTATGGAAACATGGTCAAAACGATGTTACAAGCTTAACAAAAGATGGGATGCAAAATGCCCTTAAAAATATATTTTTTGCAATCACATCTTAATTTCTTTCTTCAAGATATCGCGTTATTTGAAAAACGCTACTAAGGCAAATGAAAATCCTTTATGCTTTCCGATTATTGTTGATCCATTATTAGAGAAACACCGGAGTTGTCCTACATCAGAAAAACCAAAACATGAAATATTTTGATTTCTAAATTTTCATTCTTTTTGCTAAAAATCTTAAATATAAACATAAAAAAACGAGCGCTTACTTCGAATTTTTATTTACCATTCGTTTATACATTGGCTACGAAGATTACAAAAATATATTTTTTTCTTAGTGGGAGAACGAAGCTATAATTTTGTTGTTCAGTGTAATTATCTTTTTTTTTATTACAATAAGATACTGTTTCATATATTAACGTTAAATAGGCTCTCATTTGTCAAACCATGGGGAGCAAATGGGGTTTTTTTAGTAAAATTTCTCATTTTATAGAAATGCATTACTGTAATAAATTTAAATTGTGACTATATGTTATTGAAATGAACAAGGCTTATATTCCTAATTAAATTTTATAATAATAAAAACAATTGTGGTTTTTATAAATAATTTTTCCTTAGTAGGCCTTAATACTTCTGTGCTCCTTTATACTTACAGTTGAAATTGATTATCAAATACACACTTTTACAACCTAAACTAAATATTTTTGCCTATGTGTCAATTAGGAAAACAAAATGATTGTAATAATCATTTGTTCTTCCGATTAATAAATGAATAACCGCTTCTATTGAATTATATTACGTATGTGATTTAAAATCGTAATCCTTAACTTCAATCAGTATCAATCATTTTACTCCAGAAAAATGTTAATGTCATCGCGTCAGCCAAACTGAGTTGATTTGCAGTTTTTAGTTTAATTAATTTTATGGGTTAATTCTTATGAACATTAAAATATAATATTTATATCTATGAAAAATATTATAATTAACGATTCTGTTTAAAGTTACTAATATTATTACATATCTAAATAATGTCAGGATCGAAGAAATTGGTAAATAATAATCGTTTTTTTATATTTTTGAAACATAATTTGTTGGTATTTACTTTTGTATTTGACGTATTTACATGGCGTTGTTGTATTAGGTTTACTCGTTTCACTCTCGAGACATACCCTCTCACCATCTTATTATTTCCAATTGGGGGCCGTAGCCGTAAAACTTCCATGCTGACCCAATGTGTGTTAGGAGCTGCTAACAACCGATATTGCCAAATGAGGACAGGGGTCGTTAGAATTAAAACTTAGACCATCTGATTCAAAGGCAATGCTTTTGACTACTCCTGGTTATTATTATTACTGGTCTTTATTCGGCTATCACAATAATAGTTGTGAAAAGGTTGTAATGGAATGTTGAACACCAAAATAATATTGTATGTCAGTATTTTTCCATCAATTTGATAACTACCTAATTTAGTACATTTAGGATGTCAATGTTATGAAATGTACTGCTGTGAACAGTAAAATTTGTTTTGTTTTACAGACACTACGTGTCCAATCAGCAGAAGGCACTCATCGTTTAGACATGCTTGACACTGATATAACGAGTCATTTGTTTGAACGTGTTTATGAAATATTTAAACTTAATAATTTTGGATTTACACTGTATAAAGATAGACTGCGTAAGGAGGAAATTTTGTCAAGCAAATCGAGACAGTTGCGCGATTATGGTCTGCAACATGGTGATATGTTATATGTCAGCCCTGTTAACGGAGCAGTAATATTTGAACAACCCACTACCAGTTCTCAGGCATGTATTGTAAAAATGAGTAGTTTTTTTTTTATAGTTGATTTCAACATGCAAAGATAATATTGAGTTGCAAATTTATAGTTTTTAAACCCTTGGTAAATTAAATTTAACTATCAAATATTTATTTCAATTTTGATATTTTCAACTGGAAATTTGAAAATATGATATTTACAATAAAAATAAGTGAATTTTCCCAAAACTTTGGAAGTTATTGTTTTCAGCTTAATTATTGTAATTGAGTTTTAATTGGGTATTTAACATTTTGAAGTCGTGGGCAGCTGCTTGACTATTTTTAGAATGCTGCCCATACTGTGTGGGTGTGCATGCATGCACTTGTGCATGTGTATTTTTTGTTAATTTATTAGGAGTACAAATAAGTTCCCACTGTTTTGAAAGAGATGCCATGGCACAAAGCTTACGTTAGAATTCATATATGATAACTGGCTTGAAAATTGGGTTGCTCATTCAAGAACAACGTAACCCTATCATATTATTAACTTCATATTAACATCATATTATTAATTTCAAATAAGCACCATATGCGGGAGCTTTTAATTTACTTCTTTAGTTTAAAGAAATCTGCGGCTGAGGCATATCAATTGCTCATAGAAGCATATTATGAGGCTGCCTTGTGTGAGAGAATGTGTCATGAGTGGTTTCAAAAGTTAAAAATTGTGCTTTTGACATAAAAGACAATGATCATATTGGAAGGCTAAAAATTTATGAGGATGCAGAATTGGAGGAATTATTGGAGGAAGATTCATCTCAAATACAAAAGAACGTGCACTTATTTTAGAAGTCACTCGCATCGTTTAAAATCATTCCATATGAATTAAAGCCAAGAAATTTTTAACATGGTTTATGCATGGGTGAAATGCTGCTAGTTAAGCACAAAAAAAAGGTTTTTACATCAAATCGTCACTGATGATGAGAAGTGGATACATTATGGTAATCCAAAAAAGAAGAAAATCATGGAAACTACCTGGCCACGCATCAACATCCACAGCACAACCGAATATTCATGGAAAAAACTCATGCTATTTGGTGAGATCAGCTGAGTGTGGTGTATCACGAGTTGCTTAATCCAAGCAATACAATTACTGGAACTCTATACTGAACACAATTGATGAGATTGAGCCGAGCTCTGAAGGAAAAACGCCGTCAATACTACTCCAGAAACGACAAAGTTATTCTTCTACATGATAATGCTCATTTGCATGTAGCTGTTCCAGTGAAAACTATTTGAAAACACTTTATTGGGAAGTACTATCTCACCCACCGTATTCACCAGACATTGCCCCATTCAACTATGATCTGTTCACCAGAACAGAGCAGCGGTTCACATCATATGAAGATACCAAAAATTGGATTGATTTGTGGATAGCCTAAAAAAGATAAGGAGTTCTTCAGACTTGGAATCCAAACACTGCTTGAAAGATGGAAAAAAGTAGTTGCTAGTGATAGACAATACTTCGATTAACATTAAATTACTGTTCTTTCACATTAAATATTATTTTATTGACAGAAAACGGCAGAAACTTATTTGCTTTCCTAATATGTAGACCTTGAATTTTGATCAAATAAATTTGAATGAATAGTAATCAGATTAGCACGCTTCATTCAATGAAAAATTCCTGGAATTTTTTACTTTTGTTAATCTGGTAGATCATAAGCAATTCAAAATTAAAGTTTATAAAAAGATTTTTTTTAACCATTTTGTTTATTAATAAACTATTGAATCTGTGTATTCTAAAATCTAATCACCTTTATTTTTAATAAAACTTCTGTGCAAATAAATTAATTCAACTAAAAAATATTGTTATTGAAATGTTTTCTAACATTTATACAAAATACTAACTTAAATTTTTTGCCTGATTGATTTATTACATTAAAAATGTTCATATTTTGTGTCCCAAAAACTATTCAATGCTGCAAGTCTCTTCCAAATTGATTTATAAGCTAAGAAATATCTTTGATGAAATATTTAAAGCGTAATAATTTTTTTATTTTTTTCCTAATAATTTTGAAAAAAACATTGAGCTCCAAGAGCTTGAGAATAGCAGAGTGAGTTATGGACTTGAAAAGCTCAAAAATTTAAGAAATAGTGATTTTGAGCTCTTCAAAAATATTCAGAAATTTTTGACTTAACCTGCAAGGCCAATCATTACTCAGACTTTTTAGTTTCAACTACATTTTTAGTATATATTTGATTGCTGTTTTTTAATGTCGCAGGCTGATGTGCAGACTTTTAAAGAAGGATCAGGAGTTTCTCTTACTGAAGGCGTAGCATCTAGCACTGGACCTCGTGAAGATGATGTAGATTTGCAGTTGTATCGTCTTGATGGCAAGATTCAACGGCAAAGAGATAACAAATTGTAGTACACTTAATATTTATTAGCAATTTTATTTTGTAATGTCGTAGTATTCGTCTACTCATAATCAAATCTTAGTTAAATGTATAAAAGTTGAAGCAGAGATATATGAACATAATTACATGGTTTTAACAAAGGACTGAATTTTTAAAAGTCTTATGCATATTTGTGGACTATTGTCCAGAAAAATACATATTATCAGAAAAATACATACTAAAATGTAAATGTTTTGTCCAGTTGTAATTATGCTACTGCATAGGCATACTCAATCTATTTTTATTTGATTGAGGGCCGCTAATATTTATCAAAAATGCATTCATTGAATAACAACAAATTCATGTCTGGGACTGAGCAATGATTTGACATGCTCTTAAGCGCAGAGCAAGTAGTATAATTTGATATAAATTAAAATCTTGATCGATGGCTGTAATAGGTATTACTTCTAAAAATAGAAAATTGAGAGTACACTGTAAATAAAAAAATATACTGTAAATAAAGAGTACTCAGTGTTTCTTTTAATTTTAAGATGACTAAACTATTGGAATAAATTGGCAGAAATTGGAATACCTTTAGAATATGTTTTTGGTATTGAATTTTTTTAACAGCATGGACATTAATTAATCAATCAAAAATTTTATGCAGGTGTCGACACAATTCACGGGGATGTTGTGTCCATTGTTCTCCATTAGAACCATGGGATGAAAACTACCTTAAGGAGCATAATATTAGGCATATGTCATTCCATGCATATCTTCGTAAACTAACAGCAAATGGAGCATTCATTTCATTGGATGAGCTTTCATGCAGAATTAAGCCAGGCTGTAAGGAACATCCGCCGTGGCCACGCGGTATTTGTTCTAAGTGTCAGCCTGGAGCTGTCACTCTGAATCGACAAGTATATCGACATGTTGACAATGTCATGTTTGAGGATGCACATATAGTGGAGCACTTCTTAGCATATTGGCGTGCAACTGGACACCAGCGTATAGGCTATCTTTATGGTCAATATGAGATCCATCCTGATGTACCACTTGGTTAGTATATTATGAATGCTGTTTCCATTTCATACAAACATGTTTTTGAAAATGTCAAACGAAAATACAGTAAAAACAGTAAAATAATATTGCAATAAAACTTGATTGTGTTTATCAAAACAGGATTCATTATTCTTTTGTATCCTGTTTTAGTTTTTGGAAATAAATTTGTACCAAAAGATGTATCTTGTAGGTAATCAATTTGGTTTAAAACATACAATTTTTCTATGAAAAGGTACCCCATCACTTGGGCGTGTCATTATGAAATGAGTGAATTGTATTATAAAATCTTTTAATCAAAAAACAACATACATGAGAAAGAAATACATTGGGATTGACATCAAATGTAATAACATCCCTCTATTTGTGTCAGGGGTTAATATAATGAATACTAGCAACCATCAATCGCGATGTGATTGCTGACATTTAAAATGAAAACCAAAATATTCTATCACCAAGAAATATATGAAACCATGAAAAGACACAAATTTAAGTCAAGGTCTTTTCGATGATATTAAATTTAACTATAAAAAACCATTTTATCATATAGATATGCTGGAGACAAAATATTGCTTATTCTCTTAATTATATAACAACTCTACTAGGAATACGCGCCCGTGTTGCGGCCATCTATGAGCCGGCTCAGCGCAGCGGGCGGGACGAAGTACAATTGCAACCAGATGAACGAGAGACATTAGTAGAAAAACTTGCCAGCATGCTGGGCCTGCGTCGCGTTGGGTGGCTTTTCACCGACCTGCTTTCCGACGACGTCACCAAGGGCACCGTACGCCAAATCCGTGGCGTAGACACGCATTTTCTATCTGCTCAAGAGTGCATTATGGCAGGCCATTTACAAAATGAGCATCCTAATGCGTGCCGCTGCGCTTCCTCTGGTTACTTTGGCTCTAAGTTCGTCACGGTCTGTGTGACAGGTAAATATTTATTCTCGTATTTTCTAATACAACAGAAATTATAGATAAATGAAAACAGGGTCTGACAACGGTCAGGCGACTCCAACCGGCAGGTACATATGGAGGGTTATCAAGTGTCTGGACAGTGTCAAGCATTGGTACGTGATGGCTGTCTGCTGCCTACCAAGGATGCTCCTGAACTAGGCTATATTCGTGATTCCAGCGACGCGCAATATGTGCCCGATGTATATTACAAGGTAAAATCCCAATTACACATTTTTTGGACACAAAAATATATTTACTGTTACTTCACTTATAATCAAAATTAATTTATACAGTTTTATTAAAGTAAACATTACCAAAACTTTATTCTAGTTTACGTATAAAATTTGGTCAACAAAAGTAAGTTTTGACATCGTTTAGATTGTTTATAATCACATTCTTCCATGTTCATTATTAGAACATCATCAAGATGTTGGTTAATCATTTCAATAGTAACAATATTATAAAAGATATGCAATATTTTTTTATACACAGTCACATAGATTGACTCATTGCGAAATATTAAATGTTATATAATGTTGCTTTATAAAGTGATTGAGATTTAAACACAATATTTTATGAAATGGTGAAATAAAAACTGAGTAGCTTTGAAAAGATAATTTTATTAATTAAAAGTTGCTTTCAAAACAGAACTATATCTTACCTGAAAAGAGAAACAACATTTAAAGCTAATTGCACTAATTCTTTTACTTATCATGTGCAATGTTTTTTATGCTAATTTCACTTACCTTTCTTTGTGATATAACTTCTTTGTCCCTCCTTATAAGTACCAACAACATCACAAACAAAATCATCATCAAGCATCAAGTCAATGCATAACAAATATAAAGTAAATGAAGGATGAAAAACGTCGTGTACATATTGATGAAATATAAGATTAAATTAATTTTTATGAATGTTAGGCAGTGAAAGACTATAGGCTATGTATAAAAATTTTAGACTACATTTATCTTTAGCCCTGAGTATGATTTGTGATTTATATTTCTTCTTTAGGGTTATCATCTTAATATTATTATTATCACTATTATTATTTAAACTTTTTCTGTTTTGTATTTATCAAGCATTTGATCTTCTCACATTTTATAATTATATGTAATAAGAATTGTTAAATAAATCACTAGTTTCGACTCTTAAACATTTTTTTTTCAGGATCAAATTTTGTACATAATTACAAAATAGCAATAACATATTAAATACAGTTAATATTATAATTTAATGTAATTTGGGAATATTGAAAACTGTTTGAGCTGAAAAGGAATTTGTGAGTTTATTAAGTATATTTAAGTAAATTGCCATGGTTCTTTAATGTAAATTTTATTTAGAAATTGTGTACTATTTTTTAACCCAACAAATTTTGTATCACTTATGTGTACATCATGTACAGTTGCATAGCCACATATTGGTTCCCAATTTCAACTGCAATGTTAAATAGTATTATTTCCTATCCATAATCGAGTACTTGTATTTATGTATGTTAGTGGAAATTTAGTGTGACAAAAGAAACATGAAAGTAGAATCAATGTAGTGAAGATATACAATTACCGCATAGTATGTGTGGAGTGCTTTAAAAGATAGATATTGGGATAGTGATGTGACATAATGGTTCCTTGAACGATGTAGTTACTGGAGTAGTAAATGGTGTGTTGAGTTGGTCTTCCCGTTTGTGTACGATCGCAGGACTGGTATGGACATTTAAATTTAATCATATTAGAGAAGGACCAAATTATAAGCACCTAAGACTGAGGAATTTGTGTAAAACGATTAATGAATATCCGTTAAGGAGATGTATGTAAACATCCAACTGAATGAAGATCTGTGGTATCTGCCCATTCCTCTGAGGAATTGGCAAGCTTGAAAATGTAAATAAATAAATGAATCAAAAAACGCCTTTTTTATAGCATTTTTGTGAAATTAAATTCCAAGGACAGCATAAAATAAAACACGATATCGACAGTCACATTTATTAATCACGAGTTCGCGTTGGACATTTAACACGCACAGAGTGCGGCTGCGCGCCGCCTCTGCCTATATATATGTATAACCATATAACCGCAATTTACTTAAACTTTGGTAAGATAGAAAAATAAACTTAACAAGTACGCGTATCGTATATCGTTTACGATTTGTATTCACGTAGGCCCCGTACACGTATATATGCGCGCCACCGAACAAGCGAATAGAAAGCGCTACTCTACACGAAGATTAGCGAGAGCCCGAGCGAGCGAGTGTCGGGGAAGGCACTGCAGACACCGCGCCTAGCGCCTCGCCGCATCACAGTCTTGTACTATAAACTTTGGGAGGTTTATATCTATCCGCCTTAATTAAAATATATCTACCACGATTTCGCCTCGACGTTACGAGTGTGAGGTAACGCGCGATTGTAAATGTATCTCTAAACAATGAAGATCGGCATCGCGTCCCGGCTCGCGGACCGCCCCATAGTAAGCCTTATTCCTTCAAAAATACCCGAATCGTTGGCACGATCGCATCGAATGCCTTTCGCCCTACTAAGGTTCTATACGCTCACACATAATATTAACAAAAATATATTAATTTAAAATAGTATTTATCGTTTAACGCCCTAGTGCACTATCGACTATTTAAGAATAACAGAAGCGTCCGGCGGGTGCGGGCTAGTTGAGCTTACCGCAGCTCGCGATGAGGATGGCGCACTGCGGTTTGCCGGCGCTGTCGCCGCTCTGACTGATACGGTCTATCAGTTCGAGGCCCTCAACCACGAATGCGAAAATGGCTGTGAATCCGCGCATCTCGCGTAGGATTATCCTAAATTGCGAGCCCACCAGCCCCAAGTTATCATGCCTTTTTTGGCTGCGGCGCATGCCCACGCTGCCGCGTACAGCTACCATTTTAGTATCGTCCGGCATGAAATAGCTTTCTTCGAACACAGATCGCCCACCGCGGCCGTTGTTCAACTCGAAGTCGCCCGTAATGATGCTCTCATTCTCCCAGCACTGGAAAACACTGCACCCCTTGTAACCGACGCCGAGCTCGCCCGTCGCCAGCACCGTGAAGTTGCGTGCCATGCGCGGTGCGACGTCGCTTCGCACCTCGATGAGCACGCGGCCCAGTGGACTGCCGTTCATCTCCATGTTAAAGTAAAAGACGGGGTATATATGCGTGGACGGGTTGCGCAATAGGGGCGAATGCAAGCCAGTCGCCGGTGAGCTCAGCCCTCCCGTCGTGCCACCGGCGCCGCTGCTCCCTCCGCCGGCACCGGCACCTTCACATAGCCCCAGCGGACTTATTTTAGCGGTGGCCATATTATTGTTAGTCACTTGATCCGAATAGCAGTTAGCCAGAACAGACGATGGATATGAGCCAGTAGGGTGTCGCGGTTCGATGAGACCGTGTCCATTGTATTGATCGCTATGCAATTGCTTAGCGAGGTAGTGACGCGAATATAATTGGGACATGCAGTAGTTGGCAAGAAAGAGTACTGGACTATGGTAGCCGTTGTCGGCGGGCGCCGTGTGAGGAGGCGGCTCGCCCGCGTGCACCGCGGCTAACGCGCGCCGTAGCAATTCGAAGTCAAATACGACAGCGGCGTTACGCACCAGTTCGTCGAGTTTGCACTGTAGAAACATTTCTCGGTGTCGCGTCTGCAGTCGCCGGCGTTCGGTCGCTAACGTAGTCGCGAGCGCGTGCAGTTCGGCCGGACCGGGTCCGCCCGCTTCTGCCGCCGCTAGTTCACGTCGCGCTTTGTCCAACGCTTCGCGCGCTTCGCTCACTTCGCAGCCTGGTAAGTTGTTAACTAGTTCACCTTCGAGCTGCGTCTTGAGTGTTGTACACGCGTCTAGAATCTTAAGTAGAAAGTCGCGTTGTTTAAACACCAGTTGTTGTAGTTCTCCAAGTAGTTTGGTTACATGCGCGGCATTACGTTGAGCGTCCGCTCGAAGGTCGGCACAAGCTTCACCCTGCGGTTTGATGGAGTGGCCGGTGTGTTCGGGTTGCCCGGTGCAAGCACGGCATACGGTTGAACCGCACGTCGCGCACCACAGTGTAAGCGGAAGGCCGTGTACGGAACACGAGTCGGTGGGTGCGGGGCCGGAGTTGGGTGTCGAGAGACCGCCGGCTGAGAGCTGCCGAGCGAGCGCGAGCACGGCTGCGTGAGTGGGGAGAGCGTCTGGCCTCAGTTCGGGCAGGTCGGTGCGCTTCCAGCAATGCACGCAGTAGAGTTCGCGCCCCTTGAGGAGCACGGTGGTTACGCATCGTAGACAAAAGTGGTGCTTGCACGAAAGCACCTTGGGCTGTTGCTCGCCGTCATCGAAAGGCCGCTTGCAATAGGAGCAGAGCGCGAGGTCCTCGATCTCGCCGAGCGGGGAACTCGCCATCTGCAACGGCACACCGAAGGTCATGATTAATACAGGGCGGATAGGTACGAGGGCACCTCGGATTAAAATCATAGAACAGGCACTCACCTTGGGCGGAGGGCGTTGGGCTCAGTCAGTGCAGTGTGGGCGGAAGAGTCCGTGGCGACATGGCGAAGGTCACCGGCGGCCTAGAAGCGGGCGGCGGCCGGGCGGCGCGGCGGGCTGTCTCCGCCGCCGCGTCGCATGTCGCCGCCGGCGGCCGCGCCCGCTGGCACCACTTTTTTAACACAAATTTAAAGTAAACCTGATTATATTTGCCACATCGTTACATTTTGTGTACATACGCCATGTTGTTTTTTCATTTCGTATCAAACTTCATATCATTCAACAGATTATTTCCGAATGTGATAACTTTGTCACAACGTACCTATGTTTGCAATCATTGAGCATTTTACATATGCTTAGGCTCCGTGCCTAAAATAAATATGTTTTATATTACCATTGTTCATTTATTATTTGTTAACGAATTCTAACTATCAAACAAAAATGTAAGAAACAAGAACTTTATCTAGAGAGTGTCGATCACAGAGGATTATAAGAAGTTATATAGTAGAAAAAAAAAGGTATTTCGACGCTTCGTTAAAACGGAAATAGGAATGACGAATTTTATTTTAATCCTTACAATGAGGATTACTTCAATGTTTATTTGAAATTACTTAAAGTAATATTTATTTTTGTGATAATTATTAAGATTGATTGAATAAGAATGATTGAAGCAATATTATATATTCATATTATGCAGTTAAAAATATCTACACAAAAATGCTGTAAAATGGTGTAATTCATATCTGAATACTTATTGCACTTGGAGCAATTCTTTTTCAAATTGAAGAGTATTTGCTTTACGCAGGTTGTTTATTATAATTCTAATCCTTTGATGCGTTTTTAATTTTCCGTTTTTTCATTTTATAATGGATGTCTTTATTCGTGAATGTTCAAAACTGTAATTACTTAAAAAGTACAGTGATAGTGTGAGATCGTTTGAAACGTGATTCGTCTAAGCTCTTCCTTAATCTTATAGTTTGCAAATATAGTTGATGTTCTGTCGATCGAACAAAATGTTTATTTCTAGAAGTTTCATGTATATCCTACTATGAGATAAGGACTATTTATTGATAATGTCATATTGTACTAGGAAATTCAGTAATAGTTAACTTTTATTTCACTTTATGAAACATTTAGATATTTCTAACGTAAAATAATGGTTACAGTCATTAGAGATGTGAAGCACTACATAAACTATCCAAAAGTCCATTTAGTTACTAATAAGGTTTTCCTTCATATCGTATTTTCATATCCAACCGCATGCAATTACAATTACAATAAAAAAATAGAAAGCACACTAGAACTACATATAAGAATAAGTAAATAAAAAAGTGCAAAATATTTATATAGGATAATTAAAAACCTACTTTTAGTAGTATTAGTCAACCTCGACGTAGGATACTATGATATGTACCTATGGACTTGTATTAGACTTCGAATTCTATTTAATATTTTGATTTTTATTATCTATTCAGTGTCCAATTGCACATAACTTACATGTTATTCTAGTTATTGTATTACAAATCGGTAAGCGTATAAATTTTCAATTAACGTAGTGCTAATTTGAATCGGCTAATTTTTAAGTATTTTTTATTTTTCTCTAAATACTTTACACTACATTATTTATTTATTTTTGTAACCTCACCGCCATTTGTGATTAAATATAAATAATAAAAAATAGAAATGCCTGAAGTTTCAAAAAATCTTTTGTTTATTTTAACTTAAATGAAATACATTTACCCGCGGGACTCCGTTACAAAGTCAATGCGAGCGCGCGGTTGTCCGCACGAGTTTCACTGTAGACGATGTGCGCAAGACAAGCCCGGTACGGCCGGCCCCCGCTGATAAATGATAACGCTAGGGTAGCAACCACGTTTTGACGTAAAACTAGGACACGAAATTGACGTACAACGAAAACATGTGTGTCAATGAAGTATTTATTCATTTTTTTTTTGCAAAACTTTTTATTAATGCTGTAGGTATCTATATAAGCGGCTTGCAATTAATTTAGATTTATAAATAAATTTTTGCTCGTATAATTATAAAAACATAAAATATTCAATGTATCAATTCGTTTATAAGACCGTGAGCAGATGAAATCAGGGATATAGAGCTACGGAAATATAAAAAGTATATATAAAATTGACAAACTTAATTTTGTTTTTTATTTCTAATTGATTTATGGTTTTCTTATTTTGTATTTATTTCTAAAAAGGTTATTTTTATAATGGCCATATTTTTTATAATTTATTTGTAATAAAAAATGATGGATAAAATTTCGTACCTATCTTAAAGGTATGAAATTTACCTTATATCATACTTATCGTAAATTCCATAATAATTTCAATATTTAAAACTTTATGGCAGCATCACTGTAAAGTCCAATAGTGATTAATCGATAATGATGGAAGGTATTGTTATTTCAATATGCGTTTAATGTGCAAAATCTGTCTGCGTACATTTTTCGCGACAAGATCGCAAGCAATAATAAAAAGATCGCGTAACTGCTTGAAATTATTCTAAAGCCTAGCATCATTCTAAGTATTGTCAACCACAAACCTCAATCCATGAGCTGACGTAAAGTATATATATATATATATATATATATACACGTCAATCATCTGGCTGACGAATTAATGTCGGATGAATGTGAGCCGTCCTAAGGTATCGGACGAAGTTCAGCAACAGAAATTTCGTCTTCTCTAACCAATATCCAGCCCTAGTCTTCACATGTCAAATAGCTTCTAGAACTTAGTGCCACATATATAAGGGGGCATCCATTAATTACGTGAGTAAATTTTGGTGATTTTTTGCTCCTAATTGTTTTTTATTTTCATAAAAAAAATTAAATAATGTCTAAAACGACCAACAAAACAAATATACAATAACTAAAAAGACAATTCATTTTAATAAATTCTTTTATTATTTTCCCAAATTGTATTGTGACACAATATTTTGCATCTGAAAAGCAATGAGGGTACTCACGATCACAAAATGCGCCTAAAACATTTATTGTTGTATTGAGGTTATTTTTTTATTTATATATTTTTATTACAAATATTAATTTCTATTTCATAATAATCGATTGACATAGTAAAAATTGGCAGTGACAGGATTTAGCCAGGCACGAATACAGATTTTTATATAGGTACTGCATTAAATATAATTATATGAGATATGATACAATTACGTAGACGTTGATAATTATAATCGAATAAATAGCTACATGGTTGGTCGACTTTACATGGTATACGACCGTTTCTATCGTCAGTGACGGTAAATGATATATATGCATGTCTTCCTTCTTGTTTTTTTGTATTATTTAAATACTGTTAAATATTCAACTCTACTTACCAGTATCACGATTTCTTTGATCTCATCTTCCACCTTTTATATCGCTTAATATTTGATCGTGTGCCGAAACGGTCGCCTGTCCCGTGGCGCACAAACGGCTGGTCCCCGCTCGGGCCGGGGCGGCGGCGGGCGGCGGGCGGCGCGGTGCCGGCCGGCGCGCACTCCTACGTCCTCTTTTTACTTCATTATTTACTCACATTGTTTCGTCATTAGCATAAGGCATGAATCGATATCCATACCGTCAGGGTATTAAAATACTAGCATTGTATAAAGTACTGTCAATTATTGGTTACTGTGGGATCACTTTGTATCGTAGCAGTGTTGTATTGACAACGATCGATACCGTTGATGGCGAACGAGGAAGCCTCGACGCCACCCCCGAGCTGAGGCAGATGTAAACGTAATGCAAACGTTACGATGCAGACTTATAAAGGAAACATAATTACCTATCGTCGTGGTTCAAGCCGATTTTCTAGTCAGTCTAAAATCTGTAATGGCGATGTAAAAACAGTATTTTTATTAAACAAAATTTCTGTATAAATACATTACTTCAGCTTATATGATTTCGACTGTACTTTATTTTATTATTTTTATGCATTTTAGGCGTTGTACAGCCTTGTTCTATAATTTCTCTGTACTAGAGTTCAGGAAATTTCTGTGAAATTTTTAAATAAAAATAAAATGTAAGTTGCGCACATTATCAAAAACAGTTCAATCTCCTATTGAAAATATTATCGCTAATGTTACATTGCAAATTAGTAAGCAAGTCAGTATCATTAGAAAAACGGAATATAACGTAAAACTTAATTTCAGCTGAATTATTTAACTGGAAGTATTCAGATACATTTTAATAAGAGTCACGATTTTGTTATTGAAAAAAAAATCACTTCCTTTTTTACAGACATTGTCGAGACTTATAGACGTATTGACTTATATGCAAACAAGTTATATTTTTACAATCGGGACAAACTTTCTGGCAGAAATGGTAAAGACATGTTGGAAAGTTTTGTTTACGAATGCACCGCTATGCTTTACTCTACGTTAATATGTGTTTATTTTTTTATTACATTTATTACGGCTTCTTTGCCGTTAGTAATAAATAGTCTATCTTTTGGTTAGAGATACAAAGATTTTGTGTGCAAAATTTACGAATATTTTGTTCAATAGTTTTGCGAAAAAAAATGAAACAATCACGTTTAATTATTATATTCAATTCATAGTCGTAAATTTAATTAGCACCTGGGTAATGTTTATATTTGTTTATGAATATTAGTGGGATAATTTTATTTACATTTTTGCAGGAACGCGACGCGTACGGTAACGAAGTGGGTGTGTCAGCTCGGCGGCTGCCGGTGGCCTATCTGCTGGTGGACGTGCCATGCGGGCTGGCAGCGGGCGGTGCACCCACACTCCACGCCTCGGCCTTCCCGCCCGCCCATCGGCCGCTCGCCGCGCACTTACAGACACTGCGTGCGCTCCACCAGCACCTTCGTGCCGCCCCCACTTTCTTGGACGCCGTCTCCGATCTCCACGTGTTGCTATATCTGGCCACAAACGAAGCGCTGCCGCTTCCACTGGACGTGTTGGAGCCGCTGTGCGTGGCGGTGCGCGCGCGCGACGCCGCGGCCGCCGACGCGTGGCGCGCCCATCCCGCGTGGGCCACGCTCGAGCAGCTGGCGGCCGCCGCCTCTTCTGACGACGAGCCGCGCATCGCCCCCGCGAACGAGACCTGGACGTGCCCGCATTGCACCTACCACAACCCGCCCCATGCGCATTCCTGCGACATGTGCGCGCTGCCCAGGTGAGCGACGCGCGCCGGCCTCGGGCCGTTCGTTCGGCGTTAGTCTCATACCTATTGCTTATTTCAGGGACAACGTGTTGTAGGCGATGGACCGCAGCGGACGGCGCCGGTAGCGCCTGTATCGCATAATGGACTATGACATTTTCTACTACATAAGCGTCGGATCTCGAAGCGTGAAGAGCGATCCGTTCGCCTTCGTTTTGTTTATGTATAAATATAATATATTTTTAATAAACTCTGTAGAAGTGTTTATATCGATTCCTATTTAGCTTAACTACCACACCATTAGACAAAAATAATACAATTTACATCTATTACATTGTTTATTTTTGAAATTATACGTTATATAAAATCTATAGCATCTGTATGTACATGCATTTTTTTTTTAATTTCGCGATATATTATTTGTATACGATTAGTTAGTACACAGTAAGAACATGTAATTGGGCAAATGATTTTGAGAAAGAGTTTGTGTGTGTGTGTGTCTGGGCTAATCTTCGAAAGAGCTGAAAATATTTTAAGCAAATTTTAGAATAAGACTACATTGTAAAATAAGAAATAGGATACTATTTATCAATCTATATTTATATATAAAAGTGTACAGACAATATTTTTGGAAAATTTTGTCATATATATTTATTTCTCAATACACCTATTCTATACTTAAAATTTTATTAATTTTTATTCTGTTGAAGTATTTATTTGTTTAATTGTTTGACTTAATAATCCCCGAAAAGTCTGAATGGATTGTAATCAAATTTTGTATAAGAATAGAATATGTGTATTTTGTTCGTTTTTTGAAGAGAAAACTTCTTTAGCGGCGTTGTGCACTTTTTGGGATGGGTTAGAAATGTTAATCTCGCGTCAGGGCACGTGACCTCATAGAAAATTCGTAAGACGGAGGGATGTAGACCGCCGGCGCGGCCTAGGAAAGGAAGTAATATCCCCCTCTCTTTCTACCGCGCGGCGAAAATGTATGCCTGCTCCTGTTGTTTTGTTTAAGCGGCGCAGGGCGCTTGCGCGAGTGTGCGTGTGATTGCGACGATGACGCTGGTAATGATGACGGTGAAAGAGTCGTTGAAATTATGGATGAAATTTAATTTTTCTGAGAGATAAACTTTTTAATGTAAAGTAATTGTAATAGTCGTGAAGTATTAAATTTTTTAATGTAATATAAATTGTCATGTTTGTGTACGATAGCGCAATAAATGAATATTGTATTTTACCACATAAATAATAGTACTTTTATACTGATAAATATGGCAATTCGTGCGAAATTATTCCCTAACCAGTCCAAAATATTCAAAAATGCACAAAGTCAACGTTCAAGTTTTCACTTCTGCCGGCACTCCCGAAGTGTAAAGTTTTTGTTTAATACGTATTTAAGTCATTCATCCGTTACTATGCAAGTGTCGATATATGCGCGAACGGGAGGTTTTATGACAAAAACTTGTACCCGCATTTGTTGGTGTTTATTAATAATTTCGTGGCTGGTTAGATGTACTATTGGACCAAACTATAAAACAATGAGGAACAATACCGAAATCAGAATTGAAAGCGGGACCGGGATCGAGAGCGGAGCCAAAATCAGAATCTGTTTAGTTCCGAGACCGGGTTTGGAATGAAAAACGACATCGCGATCGTAACAGAGAGCCTCAGGAAAAAACTAATATGTATAGAAAACCATTACATAACTGAATGAAAGTAATATTATATATAATAAGCGAAATACCACTGACTGACGTCACGACATCTCGGAAACTATAAGTCCCATAACTTCGACACTCTTTTCGGGACATAGACGCTCACTAAGAATGGATTTTACGCAAATCCTACCCAAAACAAATTTTCGTCTACCATCCATACATCCTGCCCCCTTTCTCTATAATGAAATATATAATATGAGTCGGAGAGCAGAATCGAGAACGGGACCGTGATCACAATCGAAAGCGAGAGCGGGACCAGGCTCGAAAGGAATCAATAAAATAAATGGACGAGAATTAAGGCCAGGATCAGGATCGAGAACAGGTCAGTGATCGGGATCTTGATTTCCTAGTGGCGCGATGTACAAGATGGAGGAATTCATTTTATGCCTACGCTAGTGGAGCCGCGAACAGAACGTAGTCTATAAATATATTATGTATATATATTTTCTTTCAATTCTAATATCTCCAAAACTTGAAGGTATCGGCATGGGACTGTGTCTAACTGGCACGGCTATTTATAATACAAAAAATAACGTGAAAGTTTGTTTATATAGACGTTTGTCACGTTTTGACGGCTGGACAAATTATAATTGGGATTTTAACCATTTGTCGCGGAATCCTTTGTAAATCGTTATAATGTAACCCAATAATAGAAAATACGAAAAGTCTTTTTCTAAACCCAATAAACAATTATTTATTGGGTTGGGAAAAAGGTTTTCGTATTTCATATACAAACAAATTCAAGATGTCATCATATTTTATTTACATTTAATTATTGTATATATTTTAAGGCCTTACATATGAAATTGACGTTTATATGAAAAAAGTAAAACGAAAAACATATAAAAAATTATATATTTAATCAATCGAAGTATGTACCATTATTATCTATGCATTTTTGCTTTTTAATAGGTAGTTCAATGATTCCATAGCTAAAAAAATTGTGGAAGCGAGAATCAATAAAATCTTTGGAGGTGGTTTGGACTGCTCCATCGGAATTGAACTCTTTTCCTTCCAAGAAATTGTCTGAATTGCGAAAAAGGTGATAATCAATTGGAGCAAGGCCTGGGGATTAGGTGGGTGTGGGAGGCATTCCAATCGCAGCTCTAATTTAGCGACCGTCTGTCGTGAAGTGCGAGGTCTAGCGTTGTCCTGAAGCAGCAGTGGGCTAGAGCAATTGACCAGTCTCGGTTGTTGAATAGCTAGCTTTTCCATCATAGTTTGCAATTATTGACAATACCGATCTGCCATAATCGTCTGGCCAGCTCTTAAGAAGCTATAGTACCAGCACTGGTCCACCAAACACTCACCAGTGCCTTTTCCTGAGTCAACTTTTGCTTGGAATAGGTTTTAGCCGGTTATCTTGGGTTCAACCACTATACGATGAGCATTTCCGATTATCGTACAGGATCCATTTTTCATCACAATTGACAATACGATTCAAAATTCCCTCGTTATTGTGACGGTTGAGTAATGTAACGCAGCACTCAACGCGTGTTTGTTGGTGTGCTTCACTCAGTTCATGAGGTATCCATTTCTTGAGCTTTTTCATTTTCCCAATTTGTTTCAAGTGATTCTAAATTGTTTTGTCACTTACACCGAAACCTGTCGTTAATTCTGACGTGGTTTGCGATGTATCTGCTTCCACGATCATCTTTAACTTTTTTTGGTAACTAGGGTCTCTGGTCGTCCACGGGTTTGTTCTGTAGGTAAAAATTTCCAGAACGAAAAAATTGAAAACAAAAACGTACCGTGTCTTCTTTTTCAGTAGCTTCCCCATACACATTATTAATTCTTAGAGCTGTTTCTGCAGTGTTGGTGCAAATTCAGGGCTATATGATGGATACATTAACACTTCCTAACCAAACGCTCAATATTTGCTGAGTCGTTAAAGATTAGTGTGGTCTGGTGTTGTGGTAAAAAATAGGGTTTTCTACCCGGGTACCCGGATTCGGGTATACCCAGGTAAATGAAATATTTACTACCCGGGTACTATTTCACAGTCAGACCCGGGTACGCATTTAAAACAAAAAAAATATTGAAATTCTCGAAATCTTATTACTAAGAAAAGAAGTAGTGCCTTAAAAATAATATTAGTAAATTTGCACTACAAATATTAACGTGTTTTAAGGAAGGCGTTGTTGTTCTTGAGTTTTTAACAAAAATGCAGTTTTGAGGTTAGGTTTAGTTATATTCACCGCGCTGCGCCGTGTTTTATTTTTATTTCATTATCTCATAAAGTTTGATTTTATTTTTTAATTAGAAATGTAAAATATATTCGGTTTATATTCGGAGAACGGAACGGCAAGTAATTAAATTAAATGTTATTATTACAAAAGGAAAAATATTTGGTTTATAACCTATAAACATTTATTAAATGTTGGTTTTCTTTTTGTAGATTAGCAAAATCGATAAAGCAGTTTCTGGAGTATGGAAATATTAAAAAAAAAAATACAGAGTAAGGAATCAGTACAATGTTTAATATGCCCAAAAATATTAACTTATAAAGGCTCTTCAACAAGTGTTTTATTAAGACATTTAGATGAAGTACATAAAATCAAGATCAGAAAACATAATCTTACGTGCGAAAATGAAGTGCCATAACTGTCTTCTCAATCTGAAACTGAACAAAGTTCAAGCTTAGTTCCAAAAAGACCGCGAATAACTAATTTTTTCAACTTTGTGCTAAAATTTCGAAAATGATTGCACGCTTGGTTGCACAGGACGGTTTTTCCATTAGGGCCATTATTCGTAGTAAATTCATCCGAGAAGCTTTTCATAATAAACAGCTTACTCTATCGAAAAGTGAATGCAAGACAATGGAACTAGTTCTAGAGTATTATGAACAACAAAAATCAAGTATGGTTTCCAAGTTACAAACAATAATTAGTTCTGATGGCAAATTCAGTCTCACTTTCGATGAATGGACAAGCTTAAAAAACCGTCGTTGAACATAAACTTGCATTCTGATGACGGAACAGTATTCAACCTGGTTTCTATACCTGGAAAGTGCGGCGCAGTTGAGATGAGAGATATGGTTCTTAAACATCTCGACAAATTCGGTTTGAAACTTGAACGTCATATTGTGGCTTGTACTACTGATGGCGAAGCGGTTATGCAAAAGTTTGGCAGAAAAATGATGCTCTGCATAAATCACGCTTTGCACTTAGCTGTGATTAATGTCATCTACAAAAGGAAAACTACGATAGTAGATGAGGATAAAACTTACGAGGACATAGAAGAACAGTGTGATGAGGATATTTTTTCAAGCGATAGCGATAGTAACGATAACTTAGCAACAGTACCTGAAACTGTGACTACACGCCCTGATATAAGTCAGGCAATAGAAGATGTGTGCAAGATTGTAAAACTGTTTAGAAAGAATCCGAGAATAACGGTTTACTATAAACTTACGTAAAGGAGGAAAAAGTACATGTATTGCCGTTGTTGTTGGATACAAGAACTAGGTGGAATAGCTTAGTGATAATGGTAGAAAGATTTCTTAAATTAATAAGCAGTATCAAAAAAACACTCGCTGATATAAGTTATTGCTGGAATGAGAAAAATGAACAAGTTATAGAAACTTTAGTACAAACATTGAATCCTCTTAAATTAGCGGTCGAAGCACTGAGTCGTATAGATGCTACAATTCTTACCTACGATGCCATTTTGTCAGTTCTTCTGAATACTATCAAAAACATCGGAACTCCTTTATCCGACGAACTTTACACAGCCCTTGAGCATAGTCAAGGAAAGGCGAGATGTGCGTTTATTTACTCTAGTCAAATATTTACATAATCCGGAAAGTCTTTCCTTGTGTATCTTGGAAACTGCATCCAAAAATGCAATCATAAAACATGTCGAGGGGCTTTTTGACCGTCTTTTTGCAAGTATAAATACTGAAAGTGATGGGAATTCAGTTCAACAAACTGGCGGCTCCGATGACGATTCGTCACTCAGTAACGTGGTTTAATTATATGAATTGGCTACATCATTTGAAGAAAAGTTAATGAAAGCCATAAATACAGTCACTGCTTCTATTTCAGCACTCACGATTGCAGGTACAAAGTTAAGGAAAGAATTTCCGGTACAAAAGAAGTAATTGTATATCTAGTCTATTATTTACCTGTTTATACATTTTAAAATTAATGTTTAAATTTTTGTTTCGTTATTTCAAGTTACAAAGGAAAGAACTCAAAATTTAGAACTGATTTATGAGGCTCTATTATCCGTTAAACCAACATCAACAGATAGTGAAAGAGCTTTTTCCACCGCCGGAACTTTAGTGACAAAAAACAGAAACCGACTTTCAGACCGCTAACTGCACACAATAGTGTTCTTGAAGACCCTTTTCTGTCAAGAGGAAAAAGATTCCCTAACCACAAGTTTATAATAAGTTTCATTTATTTTAAAATTGAAATTGTTTATTCTTAGAAGTAAGATTATTAAGTTATAATTTTTATTTTGTAATACCAAAAAGTCTTTGTGATTTTAATTTCTTAAAATGTTTATGATAACAAAAGATTGTTTAACTTATATTATTTTAAATAACTGTTTCGGAGAAGAAAGTTTGTCATTTTAGTTTGATAGTTTATGTCAGTTATTTTTGTTCAGTCATATTTTTGTTATTGTACAACAGAATGAATTGTTGTAGTAAGTCATTTTTGTTCCTAATTGGTTGACGAGAACAAGACTCCTTAATTGTGACTTTTGATAATATACTCTACTCATTAACATAAATACTCTTTAGCATAATTTAATAAAACATGAATATAACATTTTGTCTTTTTCTGCTAAAATCAGAAATACCCGGGTACCCGGGTGTATAAAAAAAATAATACCCGATAGCCGAGTATTAAAAAAAAGCGAGTACACGAAAATCCTAGTAAAATACCTCAACCTTTCTGGTGATCAATTCGAGCCGTTTTTTCTCTATTACTTGCTTGAGTTTCGTCAGTTAGCAGTAAAATCTGAATTGATGGTTTTTCCCCCGGCGGTAAAAGCTCGTAATGAACAATATCCTTCTAATCTTACCATACACATATCATCAACTTGTTACGAATTAATTCGCGTTTGGCTATAGTCTGTGGAACTTGTTCGTCTTTTGACCACAATTTTTTTCGCACGTTCTTGTAGGTAATCCAATTTTTATCACCAGTGATGAATCTTTTCAAAAACGGTTCGGTTTCATTACGTTTTAATAGAGAATCGCTAATGAGTACATACACGATTCATAAATTTTTTTTCAGTAAGCTTGTGTAGGACCCGAGTATCGAGCTTTTTTGTATATCCAGCTTTTTTCAAATGAACCAAAACTTTTGTGGTCAATCCTCAGTTCTTCAGTTATGTCATAAGATCTAATATGCCCATCTTGCCGTATTTTTCCAAAATGTCATCAACTTTATCCGTAACAGGTCGACTAGAGCGAGGTTCATTTTGACATCAAAATTATCGCACTGAAAACGTTTGAACCAATTTTGTGCTACTCATACCGACACTGCATTAGATCCATAAAAGTTACAATTTTTTTCGCGGCTTGTGTGTGTATTTTTTTTTTGTAATATAACTTCAAAATGCTTTGAACTTCTACGTTAGATTCATTTTCATTTCGGTAGACAGAAAAATGGCGGAACACCGTTTTTACTTTTTATTTTTTTTTATGTCATCTATTTAATGGTGTCTAAACTAGTCAGATACAAACAGCACAAACAAAGATTTTACTACAATTTTTCACTTATGAAAAAACTTTTCCCCGACCTAATTTATTATAAAAAATTGAAACGTGTATTTGTGTGGACGTTGATCATACACTGACATACACTATAGTGCGTAGTATTTTCTAAGTCCCAATCATAATTGGGACTTAGACTATTCGACGTGCAATCGGGTGTAGATTGTTCTAAAGGTTATTTATAATCTAGAAAATGTAAAAGTATGTTTGTATGGATGTTTATCGTACGGTGACGGCTGGACGGAGTGTAATCAAATTTTGCATGCAACAAGATTACTTGTTATTTAAAAAAAATTATAAATGTCAGTGAAAATGGTAATCTGTTATCAGTGGTGTGGCTAGCTTGGGTATTACCCTGGGCGGATTCGAAATGACACCCAAAAAATGAAAACTGTTGTAGAAAAACTCTAATGATAAAAAATGTTTTATATTTCGTTATGGATTTTTATGAATCAAAATTCGCGCCCGGATGAATTCTAGTGCCACCCCTAAATGGGTGGCGCCCAGTGCGGACCGCCCCCGTCGCCCTCTAGCTACGCCCATGTCTGTTATCATTAACATTCATGGTCAAGGAAGGATCAAGATTGGAAAAAACCACTATTGGAATAGCGGAACCGGAACCGGACCTGACAGTGGAATCAAAATTGACTTCTATGTATCACATACAGAATCATGGTCGGGATCAAAATTGACGGCAAGAACAGCTAAAATTAAAAATGTAGGGATTTATTCTATGCATACGCGAGCGAAAGCACAGGCATGTTTCAATAATTAAAAAAAAATGCTGAATAGTAATTTAGCCCGGTGAAGCGGGCGGGTAAGGGCTAGTTATAGTTTATACTTACATATGATGAATCAGAAGGTGAGTGAAATATAGGGTAAAGATGTCATATATGAAATAGGTTTCCTAGTGGACAGTCCGTTTTAACACGCTTTTATTAGCTTTACTTGTATGTATGCAAGTAGTATGTGTGTATACATATATATATATAGGTACCTATGTAATGGAATCTTAGAGACTGAAGTTTAGGAACGGAACAATATAGTTGTTTGGGCTTATTGGAATTATCTCGAGATATCTTTTGGTCAGTAATTTGTTTTCAGGGTCTGGCAATAGAACTAGAACTTTTGCACTAGAAATCCATAACGAGGCAAGTTATCTTGGTAATATGTATTTGGGCTTGTTGGAATTGCCTTGGTTTGCACTTTGGCCATGATACATTTTTGGAATCTAATGACAGAGTTGATGGTTAGCACAGGAACTGCATAACGGTGCAACGTATTAGCTGTGTTTGAACTTATTTTAGTTATTTTCAAATGTACTTAAATCGTGAATGGTGTTCAGAGTTTCACTGGCTCTTTTGTATTGGATACTTTTTTGCGTTTTCAGTTGTTTTTGCTCTGGCGATTTTGCTTGTTTTCTTTTTTCCTACGTAATACGTTTAGGTCTAATTTGAAATTAATGGATTTAAACCAGATTCATTAATAACTTTATAAATATTCCTCTCAACTAGTACCACTAATGCTCACTCACAAACAAAGTTTAATTCATTCAAATCGGTCTATTATTTTCTGAGTAACAACACTCCTCGGAAGTTCATTGTAAAAAGTATATGGGTTTTGTCGCTCTTACCGATTTTAGTTGATGTTTCCTGCCAATGCTCGTTATTCTGCAAACGATAACCGAATTTAATAAAAAACACAAATTTGATATTTTGCATGTATGTGAGAAAGGCTTAAAATTAAATGTTCTGGAATCGCTTGAAATTGTAAAACAAAAATTGGGATAATATACTCAATGATCAATTTAATATTTACAAATCAGTGTTATTGGACGCTTGTCTATGTGTAGAGCGGGCTTTTTGTTATCTTTGACGTATCCCTCACTGCATGATATACATCAGATGAGGTGGCTGCGAGCGGTTCTATTGGTAGTTTTAACACTTCTGATATCCTGGTGGATTGTCTGCATGTTCCTGAAATGTGCCTTACATGAAACGTACTTAGGGATTGTAACTTATGAATTGGCAATTAAAATAAATAGAAAACTAACACTTGCCTAGGTGTTCGATAATTTGTCAATCCTTTCGAATCAATTTTCGATTCGTTGGGATAAGAATTCCTTCTGAAAGAACAGATTCGTAGGTCAGCGGTGGGTTGCATTCTGCATGTTACATCCAAGACTCAGAGAATGTCATTATTATATAATACTTTTATCTATGAACTAATTTTAATTATGAAATGAAGATAAAATATTTTAATCACTTTTCATTTCCATGGTTTATTTATACTGAACAAAATTTAGTGTTATTTTTTTTCTCAATTGAAATTATGATTTAGTGCTTTTATATAAAGCGTTAAAAAATCTGGTGGTTAAAAGGTTCCACTAGCGAGTTTGAACATATTTTGTTGGCAACACTGTCTATGTTATAGATCTGATATTTTTGACGCATAAAATTATTGATTGACATTTATGAAACAAGTTGGTTGATGTTTTGTGGTATTATTTGAAATCTATTATTTATTGTGATAATGTCTGTTGCAAAACTGTTTTCTCTTTCTACACGAGGTAAGTGTTTTTATTGTGTTGTAGTAATTTTATATGAACATAGTATGTATCAATTGTAGTTTGTGTACGTTACGCAACTGAATCATAACCTAAGAGCTCCTGATGTTATTTTAATTTTAAAATTAAAGAGGTATTGTAAAATAATGTAATTTGAATTTATAGTGAGAAGAGTAGGCGCTGGGTTAACATTAACGCGTACTGCTCCCTATAGTACAAAATATCCTCCGGATATACCTGGCTACAAATATGTGAATGCAGAAGAGCAAGACATGTCTTTCAAAGCTATGACAAATAGAGCCGCACAGACATTATTCTGGACTGAACTCGCTAGAGGGTTTGCAGTTACACTAGGTCACGTTTTTAAGGTTTGTGCTATTTAAATTGGCACTGCTGAGATTTAAATCAACTTTTGAGATTTAATAAGTGAACTTTGATTCTAAAACTATTTTTGATTATTATTTGCATTTTTAAGATAGCATTTGAATTATGATTATATTATATAGGAACCTGCAACAATAAACTATCCATTTGAAAAAGGCCCTCTTTCACCAAGGTTCCGTGGGGAACATGCACTGCGACGTTATCCATCTGGTGAGGAAAGATGTATAGCCTGTAAACTTTGTGAGGCTATCTGTCCTGCTCAGGTTTGTAGTTGAAAATATATGTTATCTAAATAAACGAGGTACTTGATGACAAAGAAATCTGTTTTAACATTGAAAAATAGTTTTTTTGACCGAAACTTTGCTATCTTTATTTCAGGCTATAACTATTGAGGCTGAAGAGCGTGCTGATGGTTCCAGAAGAACTACACGCTATGACATTGATATGACTAAATGCATTTACTGTGGATTCTGTCAGGTATTTTTATATTCATGATTATTATAAAAAAATTAAAATAATAAAAGATTTGTTTTTGAAAACAAAACAAGAAATCTTTTGTAATTAATTTTCATAAACGGCAATTTATAATGTATCAAAATTTTTTTTCTTGTCCTACTTTCTGTATTCTAAGTAAAACACGAATGGATTTTTGTATATATAAAAGTAATGTTATTTAGCATTACTTGTTTAGATTTTCAAGTTAGAATATCTATTTTCCAGGAAGCATGTCCAGTCGATGCCATAGTAGAAGGTCCCAACTTTGAATTTTCGACAGAGACACATGAAGAACTGCTTTACAACAAGGAAAAATTATTACTTAATGGTGATAAATGGGAAAGTGAAATCGCTAGCAATATCAAAGCTGATCATCTCTACCGTTGAGTTATATATATGTAATAGTGTCATTTATGATTACTTTAGTTCTGTCAATGAAGATGTTTTTATATATTTTTGGTTGATTAGTTGTAAAAATAGTACATTGTTTGTTACCTCATTATGCATACTTGTTTTGTGTAACTTGTAAGAACTCAAGTATTTTTAATTGGGAAAAGTTTTTAACAAAACATATAGATTAACACATAATAATGTATTTGAATAAACAATAGAAGGTATTTTTTAAAAATTTCCTAATTGTAGGGCTATTAAATTATATATTTAAAGCAAATAAAAATTTTAAGTGATCTTTGATACTTGTCTTTATTGTGTATTTTAGAAAAATACATATTCAAATCAGATCCAATAATTAAATTTCAATGATTATAATAATGTCAACACAACAATGCTTTCTGCTCATACAGTGAATAACATAGTAATAAATCTCACAATTGTATTCCATTTGTCATTTTAAGATTGAACTTTTCACATAATTAGATAACATATGTAGTATATTTAGTTAGTATGATTTCCACCTAAAATCTTGTATGAATATCTTTGCAAATCTTCTTTTACTGCAGATAGATTTTGATCTGCATTGATCGTTAAGACTTCACAGCCTACATTTGGTGAACTTAACCAATTTTCATAAGATTCGTGAACCTGAAACAGTTGTAAAGTGAACATGTATAAAAATCATTTATAGGTTGAATTTTTTATTTAATTATTCAGATTGGTTCTAACCTATTAGTAAAAAGATTCTACAATAGATATACTGTAGCTCGACTCATAAGCAATAGTGATATATGTGAATAAATGCGATTGCTACAAGGTATAAGATAAAAGACATAAGTAATGATAAACTATTAAGCCGTTTACAAGTTCATAGAACAACCTTTTGGCAATGCATTTCATGGTGGTAGATAAACAAAAGGAATTGAAAATATTTGTATTACAATATAATAGCTCGTCAATCTGCTATGTAAAGATTGGGAGAGGGTTACATCTCTGCGCAATGTAGTAATGGAAACTTGACATGGGGATCTTCAGAACTTGCTAGAGTATATCAATGACATTAACTGATTGACCAATGACTTTTTAACTTATATTACCTCACTTGTAGTTCCAGATTTTGTTCCAGAAATTGTTATAGCATTAGTGATAATGATTGTTAGTGTAGAAAAATAATCATAATAAATCTTAGTAGTTTAACTAATTTGAATAAAATTCAAATTGTGAATTGGTTTAAATGTTGAAATGATCTGTTTTTGTCATCAAAATGTCTCGTGGGATTCAAACTTAGACCAAATTTTATAGTACTCCAACAGTATAGTATTTTACTAGTGTGAAACCCATATAATAATCGAAATTAAGAACAAGATTAAAATTACAATTGAAAGCAAAGCTCTGATTGGGATCATGGTTAATAGCATGATCGTTAAGTACGATTGGGAGAAAGTTAATATATATAACAGTTATTAAAATTACTACAGAGTTATAAAACTGATATAAAAATTATCTTATTAAGAGCGCAAATAAGTATCCACCGTTTTTTGTCAATAAAATAATATTTATTGTGAAGTACGGTAATTTAATTTTAATCAAAGTATTATCCATCACTAGCAACTACTTTTTTTTCATCTTTCAAGCAGCATTCGGATGCCAAGTCTGAGAATTCCTTATCTTTTGAGGCTATCCACGAATCAATCCAATTTTTGGTACCTTCATATAATGTGAACCGCTGCTCTGACAGAGCATGTGTCATTGACCAGAACAGATCATAGTCGGATGGCGCAATGTCTGGTGAATACGGCGGGTGAGATAATACTTCCCAATCAAGTGTTTTTAAATAGTTTTTCACTGGAACTGCTACATGCAAACGAGCATTATCATGTAGAAGAATAATTTTGTTGTGTCTGGAGTAGTATTGAGGACATTTTTCCTTCAGAGCTCGGCTCAATCTCATCAATTGTGTTCAGTATAGAGTTCCAGTGATTGTATTGCTTGGATTAAGCAACTCGTAATACACCACACTCAGCTGATCCCACCAAATAGCATGAATTTTTTTCCATGAATATTCGGTTATGCTGTGGATGTTGACATGTGGCCAGGTAGTCCCCATGATTTTCTTCTTCTTGGGTTATCGTAATGTATTCACTTTTCATCACCAGTGACGATTTGATGTAAAAAACTTCTTTTTTGTGCCTAGCTAGCAGCATTTTCACATAAACCGCGTTTAACATCTCTCGGCTTTAATTCATATGGAACTCAATTTTAAACGATGCGAGACTGCTTGCTGAGTGACTTCTAAAGTAAGTGCAAGTTGCTTTTGTGTTTGCGATGAATCTTCCTCCAATTCTGCATTCTCATAAATTTTTGGTCTCCCACTGCGATCCTTGTCTTCTATGTCAAAATTACCATTTTTAAACTTTTGAAGCCACTCACAACATGCTCTTTCACTCAAGGCATCCTTATTATATGCTTCTACGAGCAATTGATGTGCCTTAGCTGCGGGTTTTTTTTGAAATTAAAGAAGTAAATTAAAACTTCCTGTAAACGACACTTAGTTGGTTCAAATTTAGACATTTTCGGATAAAAAAATATATATGGTACTAATATGAAGTTAAATAATATAATAGGTTTATGTTGTTCTTGAATGAGCAACCTAATTTTCAAGTTGGTTATCATCTGCAAATTTTAACATAACCCTCGTGCCATGCCATTTCTCTCAAAACACCAGAAACTTATTTGTACTTCTAATAGTAATCAGGAACCAAATATCGTACTGTTTGATTTTAAAGCAACAGGAAAACCACTGACCAGTTGCTTGTGAACAATAAAGCTTTGCTGTAACTGTATAATTCTGGAAAATGTATTAGGCACAGACAAACAAAATAATGCATTTGTAGTTTCAGTCAAATCAATTGCTCCCTATCTTAAGGAGTATGTTATGCCATTGTACCTAGATATTGCATTGACGAGAAATAGTTTGATTTATTCCATAAGGACACAGGCCCGGAATAAATATGGATAGACGCCTCGAAATACCGATGGCGTCGTATGACATACTCGTAACATTAGACTTGTTCACTTTTTATTTAGCTTTCTAAAAGGTCACCAAATTACACGCCCAAAGATCCTGGATTTTTATAGTCAAGAGACCCTTGCATAGCCTAAGATGTCCCTACCTCCATTGCCTGTTCAGGCAATGAATCAGTAGTGGTTTGTTAAGGACCTAATACAACTTTGTTCTCATTCGCATAAAAATCAAATCTAATGACATTGATGTGATACAAAATATATTCCATGGACAAATGTCACTATTGTTCTTTTCACTTATGTCTAAAACAAATAAATAATTAGAGTAAAAACAAACATTACATTAGCCTAAACATTTTTAATAAAATAAAAAATTTACTTGTTTTAAATACTCCAAAGGGACCTCAGATTCTTCACTTCGCCCTCTCTGCATCATACGTTGCCAGACTACTTCAGGTGTTGTTTGGAGATATACTAAAATGCAAATTATGAACTAACTTGATATTTTTGAGGAGATATTTCTTAATACTAAGTGAATACGTTTAAAATGGTTTAAAGGAAAAAGAAATTACCAATAAGATCAAGGCTAATGTCAAGATTCTTTTCAGTATAATCATACCAACTCAAAAGTACCTGGTACTCTGTGTCTTCAAGGAAATTATGTTTCTTGGCATTTTCTATAAAACAGTACCTACTGTTTTGAACAGACCTATAAAAGAAAGTGATATTATGATTTTCTTATTACACCTGTGAAAATAAATTAACAGTAGATGTTACATACTGTGGTAGTTGACACATTATAAAACTTATCAAATATCAAAAGAAATAGTTGTTGCTATCTACTATGGGCTGTTTGACTCATCGAGGGAAAATTGGTTTGGAGAAATTTGTTGCATGTACAATTAATGCCAATTGCTTTGCCACTGTGAAATTAGTATTATACTATGGCAGTAATGAAAAAGTTCTTGTAAAAGCTTTCTTCGGCTGTATATGATGGTCTTTGTGCAGTTGTTGGAATAAGAATTTTACTTTGGTAAGTTCATTAGCACCTACAGTATTTATGAAACAAATATTAAATAATAAATACAAAAATAAATGAATCATAGAGGTTATGACCCCCTGGGCTGAGTCTGTTGTAATTGAATTAGAGCCTGTCCTGAATGAAGCTTGATTACTTGATCCCCTGACTCGAAGACTGGATACACCTCTGAATAAATATATATTGCTTATGGATGTTTATATTTAATTAATTGGAGCCCATGTTCTCACAAATCTAGGCATTATAAACAATTTTGTGGCTAGATTATCCTTTAACATTTGTTATTTTTTATTATATTCGCCTCGGGCAACCTACACTATCTTGACTTTTGTAAAGTTATGAAGTACTTCGTGTTAGAGATGCTCTTAAACAATTTAAAGTTATGACATAGATTTAATATTAGATAATTATTATTTCCTACTGAAGGGAATTTCATTTAATGTTTTTAAATTTTCGATGTCAGTTAAGCAACAAACACCTTAATTCTTTCACTGTTAATACATTGTAATTAGATCTGTCAATCTGTTGATTCTATAGAAAATGTTTTTTTTTTATTTAATGGCCATCTCATCTACTATATTAATAAACATATTAATTTCTGATTGTAGATTTTCATCTTTTTCTGTAGATCATGACAAAACTGATCAATAAACTGAGGATGAATATGCAAATTTATGTACTAATTTTTCAATTTTATTATTGACAATGCAAATTGATTGCATAAGAAAATTTACTAATTATGCACATATAAGACAACTTAAAATACCTTTGTATTTTTAAATCAACCTAGTTCACAAATACAGCAAATGCCTTTTTCTGGTAATAATATTTTAATACCAGTTATAATAAATTCTTTTTTCTTTAGTTCTTTAACAACATCTAGAAACGACTTATTTTATACTGAATTTTTATTTATTATTTGCATGTTCTTAAGTTTTGCCAATCTTCTGTTAGCTAATTTGTTTTTGATTTTTTTTCCTTAATATTATTTATCTAAACAAAATGCACTTGTGAATATTAAATGTTCAGTGGAGTTGGTATACATGGAAGTGTTTGCAAGGGAACTGCATAGATAGATAGTCTGCAGCATCAGGCACTATCTTTGATGATTCTGATAACAACTTTAATTGATTTAATTGATTGGTTAAATAAAGATATTTAAGCTGTTTAAAAAGATTAATAAAAAAAAAACAAATTTAAAAGAATATGTAACTCTGCTATTGTTTTTCCATTTGTATTAAAAAAAAAGTCGTTTTGGTTTTACAGTTTTATAGTAAAGTTTATACTTTTTACCATTTAAATATTAATAAAACAGCACATGCGTGAACATATGCTTGGTTAGGAGTACTAGAAATAACGGAGGAACTAATGACCATCATTAGTCCTTCAGTTGCCATATTAAATACAGTCTTACTTTAAATCTTTTGACATGTTAATATGGTTTATTCATTTTTACAATTAAGACGATTGCAATTTACATAATGTTCTTTTCATTTCGAACTCTGCAAATATGAACTAAGTATATAAAAAAAATTATTATGCTTTTAAATACCTTTCAAACATTTTGACCGAAATATTAGGATTTGCAGGTGGACTGGTCTGTATTTTAAGTCTACTTAGATGTACGTAATGTTGAAATGGAAAAGTCCATTTATGTATATCACTGTACATTAATCCCAATAGATTATGTCCACTTACATTACGCCATTCATGTAAAGGTTCCTGTAAAAAAAAAATCATTAAACTATCTACACAAGTTTACTCATGAAAACACAATTTAGAATAAAATTTATTGAATTCTTGAACGTTATGTATGTGCTAAAGCTCCACAACCACTACTCAGGTTTAATATATCACACCTTATAAAATCATTAATTTTCTGGCTCGAAACAAAACAAGTCTATGCTTTGAAAACATGTGTTACTCATGTATGTACCAACAAAATCATAGGGGTCTGTGTGAAATATAAAGGCTATTACTGTAAAAGTTCGTGAAGTCTAGTGCATTTATATGCAAAATGGGTAAAAATATTGCAATAGTTAATGGAATGATTTAATAATACATTGGAAAAATAATTAAAGATGGTTTTTATCCAATAGTAATAAATCCTATTTGAGACAGAAGTAATTTAAATGGTTAAAAATATTTATATCTGCGCATACATCACAGATATAAATATTTTTTCTGGTTTACAGATATAATATTGAAGGAAAAAATTTTAAATAACCACATGATAAGCACTATGGTTGTACTGCAGGCAACTTGCACCTATGATTACATTATACATTTTTCGTTAAGCACCATACATGTTGCATGAAAACAATAAAATTTAATTTGTTAATTGATTTTACATTTCTGACCTGATGTATATATAATTTATTTGATATTGATGAATTTATTAATAACATTAAAATTAATAAAATTTATATATAAAAATAAATAAAGCACATGTTATTACCTAATATTTTTGCTTGAAAAATGTAAATTTTAATCATCGATGGGCATGATAGTCTAGATACAATGACCCTACACTGTTCTTAATAATTAGTAAAAGGTTAGTGAATTAATGTTGTTAAACTTATTATTGTTCGAGTATATTTTTCAAAGAAGCCTATATATTACCAAATTTCTTCATGAAATTATCAAGATAACCAATACCTGCCGGTCACTTAAATAGTGTAAATAATAACTCACGGAATGCGTCTCCACATTGTTATACTTTTCAAAATATTTAATACAGGTAGATTTGCCCGATCCTATGTTGCCTTCGATGGAAACTTTGAAAGTCTTTTGTCTTGCGCGACAAGCGTTCGTAGCAACAGGAACTAAAGACTTAAATTGAGACATAATCTTGTTATCCCTCTTTGATATTGTGTTACTATAAAAAGCCTAATTTTTTAAATACATTTCGAACTTACTGCACACAATTTGTTTGAGATATTGTCAATAAAAACCTGTTCACATTAGACTTTAACATATCCTATGCATTTCCCGCTGAAATTACAGATTTATAGAGCCATAGACAATGTACTAAATATTGTAAGCACACAGAACAATAATATATTGCACAACGAATTTAAAGTATTGATATCTATACTTGTTTCGTTTAAGGGGATGAAAATTGTTAAAAATTCTGCTTAATAGCCTAAATATTTTTTAGGAATTATAGCTGCATCTGAATAAGACTAATATATAGGTTTCGTTATAAGTTTTTTTTGATAGAAATTAAATATTATTTTGAAATCTAGTAAACTTGATGATGTAATATATTTGGTGTCTGAAAATGGAAAAGCCTATAACGTTGTAAATTTCTATAACAATAATTTAATTAACAGATTAAAATTTGTTAACATAATTATTTGTATTGTCTACTTTCATGTTTTTCATTTTGTTTAAATGAAAAAGAAGTTTCTCCATTTCCATAACAATGACCATGTAGATAAATGGATTTTGTGTAACAGGTAAGAAGCGTCTAGGAACATTATTATAAACTACAGTATTACAGTTGGAAGAGAAAGAACATGACTTTAATCTAAAACTATGTGCAAAGTATATGAATATTATACCGTCATAAGAAAACAGTACTATGAATACGCATTTTGTGTTATAAAATTCACATTTATGCCAACTTTAATAAACAAAAAATTAAAAGCTTCAATTAAATAAAAATAAAACTTCTTATTTTTATTTATTTTACAAAAAACAAGTTTGATGTTATATTATTTAATTTGTACAAAATCAGATCAGGTGTACCTCAGGGTAGCATCCTGGGACCAGTGCTGTATCTCATATTCACAGCCGACATCCCTACAGACAACAAAACTTTCATCGCTACATACGCAGACGACACAGCAATAATGTCTGTACACGAAAATGCAGCTATTTCTTCATCAAATTTACAAAAGCACATAACTGAAGTGGAACAATGGATGAAGACTTGGAGAATAAAAGCCAACCAGAGTAAATCTGCACATGTTACCTTTACCCTACGGAAAGGCGACTGTCCTCCAATTACATTAAACGGAGAACAGATCCCTCACAGTGACGCTTCTAAGTACTTGGGTATGCACTTTGACAGGAGATTAACTTGGAAAAAGCACATATGGAGTAAAAGAAAATGTTTGGGCACAAAGTTACGAGAAATGTATTGGTTGATCGGTGGGAAGTCACAGTTAAACAACGAAAGCAAAATGGCAATTTACAAGTCAATATTAAAACCAGTTTGGACTTATGGTATTGAGCTCTGGGGGACAGCAAGTAACAGCAACATAGAGATCCTAGAAAGGTTTCAAACCAAAGCTATCCGATCTATGTTCAACATACCAAAATGCATCCAAAATAAGTATATTTTGCAAGACCTAAGGCTTAAAACCGTTAAGCAAGAAATCGCCATACGTAGCCTAAGCTATCAACTCAAACTAGCCAAACACGTTAATACTCTAGCTTCCGAATTGTCAGGTACTGGAAGTACACAACACACTAGACTGAGGAGGAATAGTGTACCAAATCTATCACTAAGAATTACAAAGGAATGGTGAGAGAGGCCAATGGGATTTTCCTCACTGAAAATAAGACAGATGCAGACACCTGTTAAACAAAGATAGCAGCTAAATGTCCCCAAACAGATTGCTGTGTTGAGCAGAATAAACTAAAAAAAAAAAAAATACAAAAAACGGATTAGTTTAGTCTTAGAAAGTCTTAAAAAATACTAAGTTTTAAATACATATAATTAAATTCAAACTTCTTCATTTTAAATTTCTTGTAAAAATATAAATTATATCATTTTATTTTGAATCAGTGCCATATACAGGATGGAATCGATCATGCATCTTTTCGAAAATATTAATAATCTCCTTTTTCAGAACCATATTAATAAAGTAATTACACAAAAACATATCATTGAAAATATGCTTATAAATAATATGAAATTAGTATAGATAAAACCTTACGAAATGCTCGGGAAGACGACGCTCGTACGCTTACGCCATAGATAATACACTATATGGGCTTACGCGACTGAGCGCTCACGTCATAGACGATTATGAATATATAGAGCTCACGTGCCAGTCACGAACACGTGATGAACGGGCTGTGCGATGTATTATTTTTAAGACACATAGAATCGCTTAACAACCGAAGGCGGTATTGAGCTTATTAAACAGATTTTTGATGCCTGGGAGGATTCACAGGACGCAATCAGTGTCTTTTGTGATATCAAAGGCTTTTGATTGCGTTCATCATAACACATTGACGAGGAAATTATATCATTACGGTGTCACGGGTCGATCACTTGGACTTCTAGAGTCTTATTTATGAGGTAGAATTCAAATAGTCAATGTTAAGAGTGAGAGGTAGCCAGGATTTTCAGTCGTTTTATGTTATTACGCCATCTGTTGGCAATTATAAATAAATTGAGTGTGAAGTTGTTTTTATTTTTATAATTGCCAACAAATGGCGGTAGTACTATTAAATAAAAAAAAAAGGATTTTTGGTGAAAAGTTCCTGTTATGATGAACCTCTAATTTAAATAACATACGTAGGGCACGAGCGTTTAAGGCATGCACATTTGGTTTTACCAATTTTTTTCATTTTTGTATTTTACAGTATCTTAAGATAATGAGCGATATGAAATTTCATCATAAGATACAAAATATTATTACTCAATACATTATTACAAATTTTTTACCCACCTTATGCATATTGCATGTCTTTCTTCTGCAGACATGCTTTGCTGCATGTTTATATTTTGTTTGTTAATATTCTCTTTAATAAAATCATGAATTACAATCAATGTGTTTCTTTTTAAATTTTATTCGAAATTTAGTAAAAATATATCTCTTTTTATAGAATAAAATATCGAAATATTCTTTGCATATAAACTTAAAGATCAGAATCATCGTTTGATGAGCTATCTATAAAAAGTAATAGAACCGTTTTACTCATAATTCTTTACCTGTATATAGAATTCGCACAAAAAGTACGTGCGGTACTTATATAAGCATGTCAAGAGAATTAATAAGTTTCATATATTATTGTATCTTTCTCATGTTTGATACTTTGTATGTTTACTTTGGACATCGTAATATAAAATATTATAGTATTTTCACCACATGTCATGGGCTACGGGTTATTTATTTTTCTTGATAGTACATCTAGCGGCAAAAAGGTGCATTATTAAATGATGCAAGAAAGTAGCCAAAGTTATAAGACTTCTGTAATTTGTATTAGATGGCAGCACGAGGTTTTTATGTATTTTAACGTATGCTGATATGTAATTAATTAAAATCAGTTTCTAAAGAAGAACTTATAAAATTTTTAGCGAATTGGGTCGGTAAGTAATTTAGCCGTAAGTACTAGGAATCCCCGGAAGCTGTAGAAAACTACTTTCAAACATACAGCTATACTTAGTAACTAGTTCTTTTCGTTGTTAATTGTTTGTTTTTTATTTTGTTGCTAGGTCTCTGGATTTCTTTGATAATCTCTCCACCCGGTAACAAATTATCTGTAAATTGGAAACTATACAAAATAATTTTAAAAAATAGCATGTTCACTTATACTTAGCAATGATACTTCCTTTGTTGCTAATTGTTTTTTTTTAATACTAATTTTTGATAATATTTTCAAGCAATAACGAAATATTTATTAATTCAGAACTGCAGAATAAGTGCGTTAAAATAGCATGAAAGTACTAAAGGTTCGAATTACTTCAAATATTTTTTCAGAATTTTTCATTCAAAGTACCACCTCTTAGTAAAAAAATAGAAACAACGTTTTTTCCTTTGTTTGGCTACGTTAGGGTGATTCACCGCATTTAATGATATCTTTCTGTAAAGATATCAGTAATTCAAAAGTTTTGGTAATGGCACGAGTAATAAATTGGCATCTTAGCAATTAATTAGCAACAAAATACCATGTATTTTGGTATGTATATATAATCAAGGGATTCTACTGACTCTTCACTGTTAGCTTCATAGAGCTGAAAAGCTTTTTTTTGCTTTTGAGTTTCATTGAAAAAAATAGAAAATTTATTAACAACAAATTCATTCACCTGAAAGTGGCCATATAAGATCTTTTGTATTTGATTCAACAATATCAACATTTGCTCGCATCTTGTTATAATTCTTCTGTCTTCTTCAATTATTGACTGGACGAACTGCGTAACAATAATCACAAATAGACTAGATCGACGTTGCTTGAATATGTTTTACTAATTAGGACAATAGTTCTGAGCTATACTCTGTATCTAATTAAATGCTGATTGAAATCTCACATGGTTTTCCTGTGCAGTGAATTGACAATGAAAGTCATAACGAATTATCTATAGCACGAAGACTATCACGTGGCAACTTCATTTGGTAATTCGATAACATTCTTTGAAGTTCCAGTGAATAAAAGAAAAAACAAAAAAAATTGGGTGCGTGTACTTATGTACGCGCGTGAGAAGTTATACTTGTTCGGGAAGATATACAAACGAGCCCAAACTCGATGGGGTTGCGTCGTTTAATTTCGGAGTTCCTATGGTCACCTTCCAGCTCCATCAACAGACCCTGGTTACCACATAGTATCAAAGTACTCGTCAAGACGAATTAAACGAGCCCAAACTCGATGGGGTTGCGTCGTTTAATTACGGAGTTCCTATGGCCACCTTCCAGCTCCATCAACAGACCCTGGTTACCATATAGTATCAAAGTACTCGTCAAGACGAATTAAACGAGCCCAAACTCGATGGGGTTGCGTCGTTTGATTACGGAGTTCCTATGGCCACCTTCCAGCTCCATCAACAGACCCTGGTTACCATATAGTATCAAAGTACTCGTCAAGACGAATTAAACGAGCCCAAACTCGATGGGGTTGCATCGTTTAATTACGGAGTTCCTATGGCCACCTTCCAGCTCCATCAACAGACCCTGGTTACCATATAGTATCAAAGTACTGTCAAGACGAATTAAACGAGCCCAAACTCGATGGGGTTGCGTCGTTTGATTACGGAGTTCCTATGGCCACCTTCCAGCTCCATCAACAGACCCTGGTTACCATATAGTATCAAAGTACTGTCAAGACGAATTAAACGAGCCCAAACTCGATGGGGTTGCGTCGTTTAATTACGGAGTTCCTATGGCCACCTTCCAGCTCCATCAACAGACCCTGGTTACCATATAGTATCAAAGTACTGTCAAGACGAATTAAACGAGCCCAAACTCGATGGGGTTGCGTCGTTTAATTACGGAGTTCCTATGGCCACCTTCCAGCTCCATCAACAGACCCTGGTTACCATATAGTATCAAAGTACTGTCAAGACGAATTAAACGAGCCCAAACTCGATGGGGTTGCGTCGTTTAATTACGGAGTTCCTATGGCCACCTTCCAGCTCCATCAACAGACCCTGGTTACCATATAGTATCAAAGTACTCGTCAAGACGAATTAAACGAGCCCAAACTCGATGGGGTTGCGTCGTTTGATTACGGAGTTCCTATGGCCGCCCTCCAGCTCCATCAACAGATCAGCTCTACGTCATAATAATATTGCATTATCATCATATTTGTACATGCATGCAAAATTTCATTTAAATTTAAAATAAATATTATAAATATGAAAACAGTGATCAGAGGTGACGAGCGTACCAACATGCGCGACTAATATCGAGGTTCAATTTCTATTTTGTTGGTAGCTTTTTTTTCGAGACTTAATGAGCGGTTAAGCAGACAGCTTCATACTGTTAATTTTGAGTCACAGATGCGCATCTGTGACACAAAATTAACTGTGTGATGCGCGCGCGCGCATCTTAAAATTTCACTCTCATCATTTTTAAGAAGCGCCTAAAGAAGTATAACTTCAATAAATCATAGATTACCATTGTGTTTATAGATCATTATATTTTAAGAAAATACATGTACTTTTTCTACACTGCCAGGACGAGTTTCTAAAAAGTTTCAGAATACCCTTCGTATAAGTTTTCATCTAATTTTCTTCAGTTTTATGACTGTCGTACTAAACTCGTAAAAACAAAAGTTATCGCATTAGCTATTACGTCATAAAAATAAATAATGTGTTTTTTTAGATATGAAATAGTACAAAACAAACTAACTTTTGTATTTGTTTTGTAGTATAAACTCTTGGTCAACTTTTCAAAAATAAAGTAAGTATAACAACCATGGTAATAACAAATTTCTATTGATTTACTGTTTATTTCAATTTTTTGGCAGTCATATGTTATAGAGATCAGCTTCAAAATTTTAATGTAACTCTTAGTTTTATGATATAGCATCTAAGCGACAACTAAGAGCTGTTTTTCCTAAACTAGAATAAATTTTATTCAAGAGGAAATTTTAACTTCCTCTACAATAATCGTATTTTGTGGTTTGCTTACTATTAAAATTGATTATGACAGCTCTAATAGTAAGCAAACCAAATCAGATCATATCAAATTTAGACGATTCATATTTTAATTCAGGTTTTATTCATTCTTTCTTCACTATGCCTAGAATTACCTAATTAATTAATAAGTGTTACCTTGAATACCAAGTAGAATTCAAATAGTTCTGATCTAGTAAAAACCTTAAAATTTATATAAAATTATTATATTCCGAAATGGAACGAAATAATGCAACACTAAAATTATGCAACAGTTTTTTTATAATACATAGTTACCAATTTATCTCCGTAAAAAATGTAATCGTTTACTACTAACTGATAATAATATTTGGTAATAAAAACGCATTACTCAAAAAAAAAGAAAATGAAACCGCTACAGGCAGGAAATAATGTAGTGAATTAAATCTTTAACAACGGACTTAGTCGAAATTTAAATAACAAACGTGTCCGAGACAACTAATTCCGAAGTGAATTTTCATTCCCGAATCGGAAACAATAGCTGCGATGAGATTTAACATCGTAATTGCCAAATAGGACGGCGGGCGGGACGTGCCCCGACCGGGCGCCTCATTAAATAATGAAATAATGAACGCATTGTCTGAGCTCCGGCTGGCGGCGGCGCGGGCTGCAGCTGCTTCCCGCTCTGCGGCGCCGCCTCCGCAGAGCGTGCGCGTGCGCGATAATTTACATGGAGAGCGGTGCATAAAAATTAAATTTTACGAAACGATGAATATTTGTTGGCAAAAGTTGCCATGAGGCATTCTGTTCATTAAGCACATGCAAATTTCTTTGGAACACGAATAAAGGACACGTAATATTATGTCTGCTGATATGTATAGGATCCGTAGACGTAGAAAATTAAATGAAAGTTGGGATATAACATTTTTTGATTCATGTATTTTTTAAATGTAGAAAATATTTACTACAGCAAGTGCTTTGAAGTGTTAAATGAATGAATGAGTTAGTTATTTTTTTTTAAATCGTAATTAAACTTTCGATTGTCATTTTTTTCCTTTTACTCACATAAAATTTCTATTTCATTTTTCTAAATTTTCATACTGACTACCTTTACAGAGAGCTACCGATAAATAAAAAAAAAATTAAAAGAAACACGATATATTTTTTTAGATAAAGGCTATTTATTTTCAAATAAGTCTTAATTATAAAAATATTAAGAAGATGACAGATTGATTTATAAACTTTCAAAAAAATTGTTGTAGTATTTAAAACAATAGAATTCAAGAGAAAATTTAGTCACTTCAACGTTATCAAGTTTATTTACAAATAACACATTAATCGCGTCATTATATAAAGCGAAAAAGTAAATAATCAACATCTTTTTAGGGTTCCGTAGCTAAAATGTCAAAAGCGTAATGTCCGTCCGTACGTATGTACGTAGGTCTTTTATTCAAAACCTACAAAATATATATATCGATGAAATTTGGAGTATAGATGTTTTATATAAACTGTTGTTTAGTTTGGCAGTTAATCAATAAAATTATTTCTAAGGGGCACTCCATACACGTAACAGAAATTGAAAAAAAATAAAATTTTTCAGCAAATATTAACATGTGGAACGTATTTCGACAGTTCTTTTAAAAATATTTTAAAGTTTCTAAGCAATTTTTTAACAAACTGAAGAAAATTTCGGAAATAGTTGCTCCGAAAGCAACATAAATTGTGCCCTCCCTTTTTCCTTTGAGCCGTATGTCCAAAAATATGAAAAAAATATAAAGGTAATGCAGGTAAACGCTCTTCGACCCTTCCTTCGTCTTCTCGCGTTCCTATTTTACGCCGTTGTGACGCTTTCGGGACTAACTTCATAGCGGCAGAGTTTCGTGCGTTACACTGTACACAAAAGTTCATTTTTTTTAATCCAAGCGCCGTGGAGATTTTCTTGTACCATCCTAAATATTTTTGTTTCGCTACTATATAACTTCTATATCATATAAAAAAAAAACTACATGATTTCCTACATATGCTACATATAATATGTCAAAATGAGGTAAGTTTTTTTTTTCATTAGAGACAGTCATATCCAAATACTCCATACTTTTATTCTTTTACATATCTATCATTAGAATTATCACAATCTGCCTCAGAATATATTTCGTGAATCTCCTGTAGTTCAGGATTTACTGTCATATCATAAAGGAAGAATTTGATCACATTTGATGTGCTGTCGAAGCCCAATGTATAACGATACTGTTTGAGTGACCAAGTCGTTGTCGTCAAATTCTACGAACGACGAAAAGAATAAAGTACATTTATCGGCGTTTGCTCAATATATTTATTTGTAATAGATATATCATTTGATACATTGAACCACGTCTTCTGTTAGGCACACTTTAGACTGATGTGAACCTAAAACCATGCACAATTTAATTTGGTTTCATATTTCGTGAAGTATGGCACCTTGGGCTAAATCGCTGTACAGTAATATACAAAGATAACAATAGACACAGGAAAGTTTGTTTTATTTTTCTTAGAATCCTTATATATTTTGCTATTTCTTGACGAATTACACAAAAACTTGGCCTAGAATGAAATATTTCCTTCCATGAACTGTCTGTGTGTGTATTAAGTGTTTGTTTGTCTACCAGTGTCTGTTTCATTCTTTCCTTTTTACTACTATTATTATCGATTTAAAATTTAACATAGTTATAGAATCAATTATCCTCATCTATTCGCCTTTAAAAGAATCCAGACTTTTTTAAAATGTAATATGGAATAATTTTAGAATTCAATCGTTCAGGTTTTATATACTGTGCGGGTTATCCTGTAAGTGTAAAGTTTGCACATTAATTAATTAAACGGAAACCTTTGGGCGAATCATACTTGTACTTGTCCGCTTTCTTAATAGAAACTATAGGTGCATAATTACTTTTTTCACACATGACCGTAAATAAATGACGCAATCGTCTTTCTTATTACATATTAACACCATTTTGAACTTGTAAAGTTCAAAATGGTATTAAATATAAGTGAAAGCCCATTGAATATGGAATGACGTCTTGATAAATAGTGCAATAGTTTTAAATTCGCAAAATCGCTAACACTATTCGCGAATAACTACAAATATATTCTTTTTTTAATAACTATTTAATTATACTCACTCATATTTTAGGTAGTACATATTTTAGTCACTTGGCGGTAGCAAGAATTAACAAAATATGTATTTGTGAATTCAATTAAAAGAAACCGAAATGTAACTTTTACGTACTAACAGTTGATTAAAATTTGTTCAGGATTAGTAAAAATTTATTTTTTTTTTAAATTGTGTACATTGCCTGTGTGTATTATGATAGTACTTTATGTGGTAAACCAATGTGGTCAACTCTGCCGTAGCATGAAAATAGGTCGGTTCGATCGAGAGATACCACTCCCTCATAAAATTAAAATGAAAAGTAGCACTTTCGGTTCTTCCGTTTCGTCCAGGGAGTGAGACCGGTAGCCTACTCCGCCCTCCATCAAATATCCTATTCCTTCCTAAAAGTTCCAGTTGTTAGCTACACCCTCTATTCGATATTCTGATCCTTCCTAAAAAGCTGGTCATGTGCGAGTGACATCTCCTAGGTTGCGAGTGTACATGGGCGGCGGTGATTACATACTTTTGGTGGCTCGTGTATCCGTTTGCTCATTGAAATATTGTAATATAAGAAAAATTCTTTAAATAGCCGTAACAAATTTTGTTTTGGTTTCTAAACCACTTACAAGTAATTCTTTTCAGTGAATCTTTTATTAAACAAAATTATTACGCTTTGATAAATAATTAAACATGTATGTTCGAAATGAACAAGTTTCTTATTTTTATTTATTTGAAGTGATCAAATAATATTTAATTGTTTACCACTTCTTATATTAGGTGTATTGAATGTAAAAGAGAACGTGTTCTTCTACATAAATAATTATAAATTTCTGTATACATATGGACAAGCAACAAAAGTGTGTACCTACAAAATGTATACCCGTACAGAAAAACCGAATTTTATTTATTTAGTTCTGCTCAGTTTACGCTTTCTAAGTAACTCCCCATACGCAGTTGCGATTGCGTCCACGCAGTTTTCCCGCGTAAGGGTGACAGCTGTCAAGTTGCCGAACAAAGGTTAAGACAGGAGCGTGAGTATTGCACGCTTCGCAAAATAGTGCATTTTGCACATTGATGAGCAAACAAACAGGGTAAGGAATATAACTATTCTCTCCCATCTTATCGTCCATCGTTCTCTATTTTAATTTCGTTACAACATGATTTTGTAACAAAAAAACACATAGAGGATATAAAAATAATATTTGATACTAAGTACTTGTTTTTGTATTTCACACTTTTTAGTGACAACACTTATCTACCGATTCCATCAGAACGCAACAAACTTGAAATATGAATTTAACTGTTTTTTTTTATTTATTTTTTAATGCATAGTGAATATGTATGTATGTGTATGTAAACATATATAATTTTTTACATTATTTATACATAAATAATGTAAAAAATAAATTTAGCAAATGAAAATAAACATTTTTATTAAAAATTAGGTAGAGAGTCCATGTAAATTTTTAGATAAAAAATAATTGTTCAAATATTTAAAATAATTTGAGTAGACAAGTGCCTCATGTTTTACTAATCCATGTCCTCTTCAAAATATTTGTTCAGTTGAAGTAAATGAGTTGTCAAGAAATATAAAATGAATGGTATTAGTTTCTGAGTACAGATAAACAACCATTTTATGAAAATGCTAATCCCTAAAACTATTTCATGGATTTTCATGAGGTTTCACAGGTAACTTGAGCGTATCGTGGGTGATACGGGGTGGACTGTATTTCACTAAAATCGGCTAAGGGAAAATTAATCGATTTTTAAAAGATGCTGCCGAAATTTTGAAAATCTCTGAGAAAATCATTAGGGCGTAATAAAAAAAAAAAAACATATACATGGTGTTGTTAATTTTTTCAGAAATTACCACGGTGACAGAAATTTTTTAACAAAATTTTCGAAATTCTCACGACAGCATATTTCACGCGGATGAAGGGATAACTTATATCTAACCATATCTGTATTGTATAATTCATGATAATATAAATTTTAAATAACACAAAATGCCATTTATGGAATTTTTGCGTTACATTGGGATGGGACTGATAAGAAAATTGAGAAATCCATACGTATAATAAAACAGAATCTAGAGTGTCGGTATTGTAGGTATTGAAGGTATATATGTAAGGGTAAAGGGACGTGAAAAGGGACGATAAGGGAAAGGAAATATAAGCGAAAACAGCGATTTTTATATCTTTTGTTTATCTGTTCACGCACATTTCTGAAATTACTCAACAGAGTTTAATGCGGTTTTCGGGGATAGATAGAGTTTGGCTTCGATTAGAATACAGGCTCTATATATTTTAATAGATGTCAGAGAAAAGTTACCCTCATTTAAAGATTTAGCCTAAGAAATACAAGTCAAGTAATTGCAAACATCGAAGGCTTATACAGACGTCGTCATACAAACAAACGAATGTTCAAAAGAAAAAAAAAACATACTTTTGATCTTCTGATTACGAAGCGCTCGAGTATTAAAGGATATCCAAGGAACGAGGAGGTGTACCGGCGCACGAGGGAGGAGGTTCAGTCGTGATAAAAATTTCATATGACAGACCGAATTCCATGCCGGTGAAACCATGCGCAGAAAGCTAACGTGGTATTTGCTTCCGGGGTGAAATCAAAAGTGGTCACATAGGTTAACTTGAGGCATCTAACGTTTAAACACAAATAAATATATAAAAGTGTTTATATAGAGATCATAGCATAAGCACATCCTTGACAATTTGTATTGTCTAAGTTTTATAAATAATTACTGGAATTTGTTTCACGTTCTTAAAACGTTACCCACAGTTTTTAACTATAATTTTAATTTGTTTTTAAATATGCACGTACTCGAGTAACCTATGACGTATTTTGTACGACGTTAGAACACAAACGTTTTGAATTTCTAAGAGTTAACGAAAACATCATTACGCTACCCGATGACAGCGAGAGTGTTTAAAGGGCCTATTAAGAGAATTCCAACCGGCACTCCCGAGCTAAAGTACTGTGACGGAGTTCCGTGAATATTATGTAATTTATTTGTCGTACGTTCGAGATATAAAATTCTCCTTGCTTATAAACACGTAATCTTACACTTTGGCATTCTGTGCCAAAGAGCTATTCTTCTATCTCAAGCTTTGTTAGTCCCTAAAGGTCCGTAAAATACGGCTAAAAATCTTTAGTGCCATTTTTTTGTTCATCGAATCCTCTGTACAATTATAAAAAAGTATGTTTTTTACGAATGTTGTTTGTTTACGAAAAGACAAATAATTTCATTTCCTTTTGTAATTCTTGTTAAATTTGTGATAGCTTTTATTATAATAGTTATAATTAGGTGTTCGGACTCGGTGGCTTGGCAGACTTAAGTCGTCTATATTTTAATGGCTAAAATATTTTAAGTGGTATATTTTCCATTGACGCTGACTCGTATTCGCGAGCTAATTTTAGTTTAGTGCCAATTCATGGTCATTATGCAGATGTGCAGCCAGTCGGTCGAATAACAGTGGAAAGTCGTTTCGGGGCCGCGGCTGGTCACACTTTATGTTAATTTGCTTAATATTGTCAGACTATTAACATTATAGATTTTAATTTTATTGCCAAATATTGTTATTTCATAAATATATCGAGCATAAAATTTTTATCTTAACTCCCTTTTCAAAACGCACTATTATGAAAACTAAGTTCGTAAGTAACTGTTGGTCAGCATCACCCGCCAGAGAATTGATACCGAAGTTTCAGATTATTTTGGAATAAAGAATGAACAGGTTGTACATAAACGATGGATTGCAAAAGCCAGAAGTGAAAATGGACTGATAAAATTGGAATTAAGTTAATGATAATACGGTTTATGTTTGTATTTTAATGTAGCTATTCACAAATTTTGTAATAAAGTTTATTATTATTTTTATGATGATTCACAAACAGTTATTTAGTTATAAGAATACATTTTGCGATGTTTATGTACAATGCGAATACGTATAACAATTATAATTCTTCTTTACTACGTAAAGGCTTTTAATCCAGTAATTTTTTTAGGAAGTTTGTCCTTCCGTCACAACGTGTCTCGGACGGATGTTCAAGAAGAACCCTCGGGCGGGCCTTAGGATGAAGGCCCGCGGCGCGAGGCGCTGCGGCGCGGGCGTGCGCGCGCTGCGGCCGACCTCGAACTCGCGCAGCAGCCGCGCCAGCACGATCTTGGCCGTCAACACGGCGAAGCGGGAACCTGAAAATGCACATTTCGTGATATCGATTGAAGAACATGCAGAAGTTAAATACTTTATCGAGCAAAAACTCTTCTGAAATACTCTAATGAATATTGATATCCTAAAAACTCAAAGGTGGGAATGCATTGTTATAAAGTGTTTTGATGCGAATATGAAGCTATCGTCGAGTTGCCTTCAAAACAGAGGTGGTTGAGCGGTCGGCGCATTGCGTTCGAATCACGAGGTAGCGGGATCAGATCCGACCAGGGTAAATTGACCGATGAGTTTTTAATTGCTATCAAATTGAAGCTTTCACCCATATCTCAAGGTGCGTTAACCCGTCGTTTTGAGGCATCATCTCCGTATTCGTGACCGCCGTCGTTCGGCGTGTCGGGTTGAAAGTTCAAATCTCTGGAACTGAAATAAAATTATCCTGGAAGTGGGTGTCTTCGCAGTGAAATGAAAAAAAACTTGAAAAATTTTGAGACGGAAACAAATTCTGCACGTGTTCAATATAAAAATTATAGCATTTGTATTGTTACATTAAACTCTTAACCCTTTCACACATTGGCATACTTTAGTGGTGTCGTCCTCAAACTGACGCGAGCGCAGTTTTGTGAAAAAACTCGCACTGCTGCGGCGCGAATAATGGTGCAGACGCGCCTGTGCACAAATCAGAAGAAGCGCTTCCCGATTTATAGAAAATGCCGATGTGTAAAGATATCGGTTTTTATATTTTTATGTTAACGAGAGTTTACAGACGGTAGCAGCGCTGTTAAAAATAGCGAACGTGTAAAAGGGCTTAGAGTTGATTTCACCCACCGATGCAGGCCCTGGGCCCGGTGCCGAAGGGCAAATAGGTGTAGGGCACGATGTCGGCGCGGCGGCTCGGCGAGAAGCGCTCGGGCACGCAGCGCTCCGGCAGCTCCCAGTAGCGCGGGTCGCGGTGCAAACAGAACGCCGGGATCCATATATGTATCCCCGCCTCTGCCTGTGATCGACGATGTCATTAATCTTCCGTTAAGGGAATTTAATTCAATCCAAATTTATTTGTACGTCCATTTCTTATGACTGTGTGCATTTAATTTATTTTTAATTTTGCTACCGTGACAAATAAATGAGAATACGAAGTCTCTTCATCTTGTCAATAAGTATATATTACGCGTATTACAGAGTTATATGCACGTTAAAATGTAGTCGTTGCTAGATACAATATAAAAAAATATATGTTTTATTACAAACAGAGAATTCTTTAGTTGCTGCCTGTTCCACTTCTTATTCTTTCCTGGGCTGATGGTCTCGTTTTACCCTCACCGCAATATCCATCCAAATTACTCCGATTCCAATATAAATTATACTTTAGGTATATCCAGATATATGTAAACCAATCGAGGAGCGTAGAGAGTTTTGTGCTGACATAAAAGTCACACTAACGAAATGAGATCGAAATGAAATAATCGTTAAGTGATTTGAATAGCTAGGTAGGTGTACATCGAAATAGATGGAAAAAACTATAGGTAAATTACACTCCAATTAAAAGTATATAGTAAAAGTCCGTATTTATAGACGAAGCATGAATTTTAACTTTCGTTGGGAAAAACCTCAGCGAAAAATTTAATGATACGATGAGTGATATACAGATTCTGGAGTTAGTACGCACATTATTGTGAATGAGTCGATTGAGAACATCCATACGTTCTTCAAGTTTACCGAACAATATTGATACTAGAAGATGAAAATCCTTGTCTAATGTTTTCACGATGTAGAAGTTAAGGAGTTACAATTACTAGAAACCTGTAAAAAACGTTGTTGTGTGTACTATCTTATGTTTAATCAGGTTAAAACTGAATGAAGCTAGGTTCAGATCGTGGCACAAGGCAGTCGCGGCGTACGCGCAAACACCGTCGACCAATAGAATAGTTCTGCTTATGATTGCCAGATCTCAACTTTATCGAGTCGACAAACATTTTGTTGTATTATTAAACGCTAATATCTTTAATAATAAATATATGTGCAAATACATATTTACTAATATTTATCATACCGACAGTTAAATGATTTTGTGTAAGATTGAAATAAATATATTCTAACGTGGTTTCATTTTCTCTGGATTCCAAAAAGAAAACTTGTTATTGAAACACGTTTCACTGAGCTCTAATTAGTTTAAAAACTGTATTATAAATGGTGAAAAATGAAAAAATAGCTATACACGAAAAAATGTAGTGAAGTTAACACTACGAAATTGTATAAAAAGACCAAAAATGAGACCAAAAGGGTCTCATTTTTATACAGTTTCGTGAAAATTATTTCCTTTTTTCAGTTGTGCGGTGAGTTACCTCTGAAGAGCTACTTAGAGAGGAAAATCCCTACAAAAACATATATATATATATATATATATATATATAGAACAACGTTTTTCTGCTCGGCTGGGCTTGATGACCCAAGATATCCTAGGCTCTACACCCTAACCATGTCAGGCAATGGATTATCACAACTAGTGAGTTGACAAAAAACAGATGTAGTATTTAACCCCAACCGAACCCTCATAAAAACAGAGTTAATCAATTGCGAACGCTGAATCAGTTGATAATGTTTAAAAGTTCAAACAACAAAGACGTTTAGAACTGCTTGCCGTTGTTCAGTGTTGTACAAAGAATCATGTAACAAACTTGCGGGCATATAAACAGTAGCATTATAAATTAATTTTAGTGGAAGTTTAGTGGAAGCCATTCAAATATTTTGGTGATAAGTAAGTCAAATTGTGGGGTGTGGGTTTGTCCACGGCAGGCTTGTCCATCATTCTCAACAACCATACTTGCTGTAGAATAACTTCAGTTTGTTTACTCAATCATCTGTGGGTGGATAAAGCGTAAACCAATTGATATTGAGAGATATTTCTTACTCTTCATTGCAAATTCCAGTGTTGTGGCTTTCATCTACTTTTTAAATAAGTGTAGTTATGAACTATTTTAATGAATTCAAAATGATGATAGAAAAATCATCAGAATAAGAAATTTAATTTTTAAGAATTGACTACGGTTGTGAGTATAACAGTAATGATTTAAAGAGTTTTCTAAAAGGTCGTGATCAAGCCATTGGACTTCACAAGACAAACTCTATACAATAGGAGAAGTTAGATTCAGTGATAGGTTAAATCATGCAGTATTTGCGAGACGAAAATATTTACTTTTTTCAACAGACTAGGATGAAGTGGCTAGCAATAGAACAATTTAATTAAAAACACTATCTGAAAAAAACCAGTCAATAAATTCAAATTTAGACAAAGCTTTATATGAAATCTTGTTCTAAAAATCAGCTTTCAAGTATATACATCGCTTTGGTATATGAAAGTATACAAAATTTACGGTCCTGTCAAAATAAAATCTACAACTAGAAATAGGGTGACACTGGAAAAAACAAAGAAACAAGGCACAATAGAAATACGTCTAAACATTTAGATTCAGTCAGGAATTTAGAGAACAGTCTGACACAGAATCCTAAATTATAGAAAATTGTGAATTAGAGTATAGTGAAGTCGAAATCAAAAATCAACAGAATACGTCACAGTTTATTTCAAGAATCTATGGAACTACTAGAAGTAGCTACAGAGAATCTTGTATTAGGCGAAGAAAATGCTTTGCCTTTGCCATTAACAAGTAAAGGCAAACTAGAAAATCGGTGTTTGAGCTAAGTATTGTATCTCCTACATTAGCAAAAATGGCAAGACATATATGATAGTTATTGGTAGTGTGAATAAACAATAACATTTGCCGGTGATGACAAAAGAGATGCAGTCCATCCAAGGCCATTAGATCTAGAATGTTGTTGACGCTCCAAGTAATGAGAGTTAAGTGAAGTGTAAATAGATGGTAAAAGATAATTCTGATTATGCCAATAAAGTAAAATACCGGGCTAGAATAGTTGTCAAGGGCTTTTACAGGAAATAACTGAAAACCATTGTAGTCCAAGCTAAGTGTTTTTGTATTATTAGTTGCAGTTAGAAAAAATAATTTTTGACGTGGAAATACATAAATTGCATAACTTAAAATGAACGGACTGTATCATTTGACCGATAATTTCAATGCTATTTGCATTTCAATAGTTCGTATCGTCTTTAATGGTGGTTTAGATAGAAAAAAATTATATACTCACCACGAGATGATGCTTGCTGCCTTCAGCGGTCGGGCCAAAATCATAAGTGGCTGTCGAGCGACGGTCATACGCACCCGCTAGTGGCCACAAACGTAACACCTCTGAAATCCAGCAGCATTTAAAAATTTAAGATCACCCAATTTTCGTTCACACAGTTGGTAGATAGGCGCTAGTCAGCGATTGCATGTTGTAATAAGCTATGTTCATCCTACGATGTCTATGCATTTATTTAGATGCCAAATGGGCATAGAATGAATCTCTTCATCTTTTATATCGAGCAATTTTTCTGTTAATCATAATTTTGATATAGTTCCTTCTGATGCTTTCAATGCCAGTTTTGTTCTAAATTTCGAACGCAGTCCCGTTCTCGTTTATAATGACGATTTCGCTCTTGTAGAAACGAGAGCGAGAGCGTCATCTGATAGGAATTGAGAGCGGAATTTACTGCCTTTTGGTACCAATCCCGCTCTTGATTCCGATATAGATCACGCTACCTATCCCGAACTTGTGTTCGGTCTCTATGTCTGCTACAACAGCAAATAATAAAAATAAAATATAGTTACATACTTAAGAAGGTTCTCATACAAGAAATATGTTTTTTGCCCGATCTTAATATTGGTAATACATACAAACGCTTAATTTATATAATTATAGTTTTTTACTGTACTATTTAAAATAAGTATGTAGTCTTAAATATTGTACCGTGGTACGAAGCCTTTCATGTGCGAGTCCATCTCGCATTTGTTATCAGTTGTTTATACACGAAAGATTATGTGATACAAATGATACAAGTACGAAAGGTACCACTGGGGGACGGACGAGGCCAAAAAAAATTAGCTATATATTACTAAGTTTAGGAAGATGAACATTATTGAATGTGTTTACATACTCTATTACTAATAGTATTATATTTTTGTTATAATAAAAACATGTAATATAATTCTTCCTTGTTCAGGTAGTTAACCTCTAATTAAATATTCCATAGCAATTCTATTAACATTATTATTTTTCTGATATATTATAAAAATAAAATAAATGAAAAGGGCAGCGTCTACCGGGTTCAACTTTATTCTAATACAGTATAGCAAATACCATTTTCAACAATTAAACATACACATAATTCTAATCCTTTTGGTATTGTCGCAGAGGAAGGGTATCGGTAATAAGTATCTATTAAATTAAAGAAATAGACTATGAGAGAAAGTGGACTATGAAAAAAGAAATGGCTTAATTTCAAAAAATAGAGTCCAAACAATTGAAAAATTTAGGATGCGCGGTACAAGGAAATGCAATCCAATCAAAACCATTTTATGTAAAATTGGTTGCCTAGATACAAATTCATAATGCTTTCAACGTTACAAAACTACGAGATCTCTAGTGGAACCCAATCCCTTCCTGAGCTCCGATTTGTACTCACGTCGTAGTGAAGTACTTTATATTTTGGTCAAAAATTATGGCTTGGCCGTTTCATAATTAACGCATAAATTGTTCATTATGGACTTGCATGTTATGTCACGTAATAGTTCCCCAAATATAAAACGGCCAAGCTATAACGTGAGTCTTGGCAACCAATTTTACATAAAGCGTTTTTAGTTGGATTATCTATTGTAAGATCGATTTCATAAGATTAACTGTTTATCGCTCATAGCGTAGAAGCACACAGTTATATTCAATCGTTTCTATGGCATGAGCATGAACCGAAGAAAGGATATTCATTACATATGTCAAATTATTACCGCCATAGACAAACACAGTAATTTAACAAGGTGAAATAAAGGCCTAATGAAATGGAAAAAAAATATTTTGTTTGTAAAACGATGTACGAGGCTACGAGGCTTTTCTAAGTCAAAAAAATAAAAATATAGAAAAAAAAATTGGTTGCCTGTAAAGTCGGTATACGGGCGAAAGTTTTACGTGACAACGACTTTAGGTGGTAAAATCATTTTAATGTGAATATTCATTCGTATAGTAGGAAGAAGGATGAAATAATAGTAACAATTTAAAACATTTATTTATACAAAGAATTATATTTAAAACATTAATTTATACAAAGAATCTCGCACTGAATTTCATATTAACAAAATTTTATTTTTACCTTTACACATACATACGTATTTATATACAAATATACATACAATAACTTGCAATACATTTCGCCTTAGGCGGGCTAACTGTGCTCGAGTGGAAGGGACGCGTGCCTTCACTTTTATGTCTGTCTCTCTCGGTCTTAGGCGGGCTAACCATGCCCGAGTGGAAGGGACGCGTGCCTCTCACTCGCTCTCATTGTGAGCGTATAACGTGAGCGGAGCGTAACGCAGTTTCTTGAAGTGTCACCCGGCAAACCAATTTATAAGACGTTGTCACGTCAAAAGAACCATTTGCTCAAGTGATTATTAAAAACATTATATTTTAAAATAATTGAAATTATTAATTTTCTTTCTCACCAGAAACAGTCATGTCGAGATATTCCATACTCTGTATTCTTTCATATAAGTCGTTCGTGCTATCAGAATCAGGCACTGCATCCAATTCTTCTTGTAGTTTTTTCTGGACTTCAGGATTCATCGCCATTTCGTATAAGAAGAAGTTGATTAGATTTGAAGTAGTGTCTAAACCGGCTACATAGAAGAGTACCGCTTGAGCTACCAAATCGTCGTCCGTGAACTCTGCGCGAAGTCAAATAAATATTACTTTTTTAAAAGTCTTTGTGTTATAAGAGCTATGTGTCATGTCAATGTTAATGTCTTTTGTCATTACCAATTATTATTTTTAAGCAACAGTCAGTTTAACAAAAAGAACACAAATTCATATTCATGTCAATCGGTGAGGTAAATACCGTGTGCACAATGTGTGTTTTATGTATAAATACCTACTGTAGCGCGCACTTGTCATTTATTTGAAATACAAATATTCATCGGTATACGCTCGGTAAACTTCGGCACAATTCGAGTCGGGAGCCGTTAAAGCCGAACGCGCGCACCGGGCAGTCCCGCCGCAGCCCGCTTGACATGTGTACGGTTATTGCAAAATTCAATGTAATTATATAATTTTAAGGTATTTCCTCTAAACAATATGTTTGCGTGTACACTGGTGGACATTAAACTGATTTGTTTCATCTTTGTGTGTCGTTATTTAAATGATGAACCCACCGTCGCACGCTACAGTGATCGCCCAACGCGGGCCTCTGAGTAGTGGTAGTTTAATCCGTTTTCATATTGTGCTGTGTGGGTGCCGCGGATTCAAAATCACATATGTGCTGTCCTGTCTCCTAGTTGCGTAAGCTTGGGCTTCACGATGCCACGTAAAGAGCATATCGTGCCCGCTACGACAGCTCGAGACGACAAACATCACGATGGTTCTGGGATCGTCACCAGGGCTCAGGCTGCCGCCGCCGCCTCATCTGACCGGCTCGTCGGTGGCACCACGGTCCCCGTGTCTGACTTGCGCGACGGTGCCGATCCATCTCCGTGTATGTCCGCGCCTACGGCCACACCTGCACCACTTTTGGCTGGAGTTTCTGAAGATCAGTTGGCTGCCTTGCTTTCGACCCTGGCCAGGTCACAAGCGGAGTCCAATCGTATTCTTATACAATCATTATTGGCACCGGCGCCGAACGGCGATGGAACGACCTCGCCGACCCCGAGCTCTGCCGCGTTCGGGTCACCGTTCTGCAGCGCCGCATCTGCACGTTCTGGAAGTTTTGCAAAATGCACGGCTCGTTTTGATGGTAGTGCCAGTGATCCTGACGTGCTCGAAACGTTCCTAGACGCCATCGAGGTCTACAAAGAATGTTTGAATATTAACGATGAGCACGCCCTCCGTGGATTACCTATTCTTCTGACCGGTAATGCCGCGGTATGGTGGCGCGGTATCAAATCGACGGTGTCTACGTTGCCGAACGCTGTTTATAAACTTCGATCTATGTATGGTGTGCCGCGACCAGCTCATAAAATTTTAGGGATATTTTCTATGGAACAGGGTTCCGTGCGCGCCGATATATTCATTACGCGAGTTCGCGCGCTTTTCGCCAAATTACCATACGAATTAAGTGAAATTACAAAAATAGACATTGTTTACGGTTTGCTCGATCGTCGCATAAGGAAACGTGTACCTCGTGAGTTAATACATTCATTAGACGTTTTAGTGAATAAATCACGACTCGTGGAGGAGTCTCTGGCTGAAGCTGTAACTACAAAGGCGGGAGCCGCCGACCGTGTTTCTGCGCCTGGTAGGCTGCCCGCTACCGGCCGCGTCGAGTGGCCGGCGCGCGCCGCCACAGCTTCATCGCCCAGCGCCGGCGGCGCGGCCGCGTGCTCCGCTCCCAGCATGAGTCACGCCGCTTCGTCGCGCGTCACCCCGCGCCCCGCTCTCGACACGAGTAGCGCTGTTTCGCCCGGTGTCGCCACGGCCCGAGCGTCGGATAACGGTGACACGCATCCGCGCGCTCTTTCGAATATACGGCAGCTAAGTAAATTTAGTAATAAGACTTATTGTGTTTACTGTCGTAAAACTGGTCATAATCGTGATAATTGTGCTCAGTTAAAACGTAAAAATGTTACGTCTTCTTCTCTTAGTTGCTATGGTTGTGGTACTAAAGGTGTAATTCGCGCTAATTGTGATTCATGTAAACAACAAAAAGAATCGTTTTCGTCTTGTGATTTAGCTTATAATGATAGTGTTTCTAGTAGTAATGTTTGCAAAAATGATTTATCTATGAATGCTATGTCTAATAATTTTTGTTTAAATGATAATGTGTCTTGTGATCCTACGAGTGTTCAGAATTTTAACGAAAATGTAATATCTATGAATATAAGTGCTTTACACTGCGGGGGACTGACACGGTCGACGTCTTGTGCCGGCGCTTCGTGCGATGGCCGGCCTATCTTGGGTATAAAAGTGTTAGGCATTACTGGGACTGGGTTGATAGATACCGCCGCTAAACGAAGTATTGCAGGTTCATCTTTATACGCGCTATTGGTTAAACGTGGTCAAAAGTTCCGTAGCAGTAAAATGATAGTAAAGCTTGCCGACGGTTCTGTCAATAATATTAATGTTAAACTTGCGGACGTAATCGTCACTCTTAAGCATTTAAATATTCCTTTGACGTTTATTATTTTGCCTAATTCAAGTAATAACGAAACTTTATTAGGTATCGATTTCATACGTAAAGCCGGTTTGATTATTAATCTTTCTACAAATACATGGTTGACAGCCGATCGACCTCATGTCATTTATCCTCTTAGGTGTGAAACTTCTGTGCACACGATCGAATGTGCTTCTACGGATGTTTTGAGGATCGACGAAGGTACAATGCTGTCCCCGCCAGAAAGAGATGATCTAGCCCGTCTACTACAGGAATATCAAGATATTTTTACACAAGGGGAGGACCGACGACGTTTGCGGAACATCGCATTGATACCGGTGACCACCCTCCTATTGCAGTGCCGCCCTACCGCCTAACACCCTACCTTTGAAGCTTGTTGACACTCCAAAACAGTAAAGAAAGCGCTGAGCGGCAACAAGACTTACGTAAATCTCTGGATAAGAGTCGACGGGATGGTACCCTAATTGTCGGTGACTTGGTACTTATGAAAACGCACGTTCTCAGTAGTAGCATAAAGGAGTTACTTTGTACCTAAACGTGACGGTCCGTACCTTATCCACAAAAGGTCAGTCCGACGACATATTTGTTGGCTTATAGAGACACCCGATAAGCCCATCGGTAAGTATCACATCTCGGATTTAAAAGGTACCATGCGCGGGAGGATGCATGTTCTAATGTACCGGAACCAGTTATCCCGAAACGACGTCGAGGTAGGCCGCGTAAAATACCTATTATACAGTAAATCGTTTGACTAGGTGTGAGGACACTCCCCTAGTCAAAAGGGGGAGACTGTAGCGCGCACTTGTCATTTATTTGAAATACAAATATTCATCGGTATACGCTCGGTAAACTTCGGCACAATTCGAGTCGGGAGCCGTTAAAAGCCGAACGCGCGCACCGGGGCAGTCCCGCCGCAGCCCGCTTGACATGTGTACGGTTATTGCAAAATTCAATGTAATTATATAATTTTAAGGTATTTCCTCTAAACAATATGTTTGCGTGTACACTGGTGGACATTAAACTGATTTGTTTCATCTTTGTGTGTCGTTATTTAAATGATGAACCCACCGGCGCACGCTACACTACTGTGTATTTGTACGTAAAACCAGTTACTATTTAAAATAATTTGCTCTTCGAAATACGGTAATATTCAATTGATCATCCTAAACATATTTTTAACTTAAAATACTTACTTTTAGTCCAGTTATGATTATTAGTTTCCTCTTTACTGTCATTATTTTCAGTTGCCTCTTGTTTTAATTTTCCTGAAAAAAAAAATTTACTTGTATTTTCCGAACCTTAAAGCGATTGTGAATACAAAAACGTCAAAAATGTTATTAAAAAAGGATATACGATAGTTTTTTACGTAAATCAGTAAAGTATATTCGTATGGTAGTTATTAGCGTCATGGGGCGTTTGCATGCAGCTACGGGAATTAACTTTTAATAAACAAAGATGGATACAATTTATCTAACTAATTTTTTTTTAATGAATCTAAGCTTTTATTAAAACTGCATTATTGGATTGCATGTGTGTTTTCAAAATCAGAAGAAGTGGTAAAGCTCTTGTAACCAGCGGTAAAGTCAGCAAAAATCTCAATCCGAGTCAATTTTAGTGTACAATTTTTTTAATTCGAGAAGTCAACTTTTGGTGTGGTGAGAAAGTTTCTTATCTTCTTAATTACAAATCATCTAATTACGGAAGTTGATATTAAAGCGCGTACCCTGAGCGGCGTCGACGAGGGTCTGTATGAAGTCGGGCCTCACCACGAGCCGCTGCCGGCGCGCCTCCAGCGCCGACTTGAACAGGACGGCGAACTGCTCAGCCGCGTCGGAGGGTATTATTTTTATTCCCAACAACTGAAAATATACCTCAACTTATTTCTATAAAGTAAATTTGTATTTATCTCGATATTATACTAATACTGTGAGATAATTAATTATAGTTTTGGAAACTTGTTTAGCTGAATCATTCGTCTCGGTGCATAAAAATGCATCGAAACGATAATAATTACCTATTACTTATCAGCGATGAATCGATATATATTTGTTACTTCAAATTATCTGTACGCACGTAAGAAATTATTATTCTTTGGCGTCAATAAACATCTAAATAACAATATATAAAGATGTTCGGTAACGAACTATAAATGTAAAGATGACTATTAATAGTGCGCATGAAGATCGCGCCTTACTATAGAGAAGGAGTTATAGTTCTCGCCGCCTGCGCATTACGCGATCAATGAGCGTCTCGTCTCGTCGCCGCGCAAACTGTCGCCGTTGTTGTTATGGCGAATATAATCGTGCTCGGTGCTAAATATGTTCGCCAATTACGCTACCCTAATTCTGTTACGATAATAAATATTAATAGTGATTTATTTTATAGTCTTACGATAGTGATTCTTTTCTTATTTAATTTATGTAAAATACAATTTTAATTAAAGTAAAAGCACAAGCACCCCGCGCTTTTTTACATTACTAAAGTTATATTTTAAAATTATTTTATATTTTTTTACAGGCTATATTTTAATTTTTCATAAATATCTTTTAATTTCTACCTCATTTAGTTTATCTAATTATTTATGATTGAAGACGCTGCCTTAATTAAAATATATAAATACCTTCATAAGAGAGGGAAAGTTCTCGTATCCAGAGAATTTCATGATCTGAGTCGTGTGCTGGATGACAGCCGTCTGCCCCAGCCGGTATATAGCGTTCTGCGGCTGCGCGTGCGTGTTCACGCCGAAGCCGAACGCGCAAGACGCGATCACGTCATTCACGCACGCCGATATTAACTGAGCGATTTTTTATTTGAATTAATGTATGTATTAGTGAAAAGAATTAATGTGAAATGTACTACTTACTTCATCAGTGTCGATCTCTGTGATGCTTTTGATTGTAGTTTTCAGGTGTGCGGTTGCGGCGCGAGCGCATTCGTCCATGAGAGGCGCCATGCAGCGCATGCGTGCGCCAGAAAAAGCTGGTGTCAGAGCATTTCTCATTTCACGCCATTTGGGACCTTCATAATAAACATAACAATTAAAAGTCAGAATAACAGAGGTGAAAAATTAAGAAAATCTGAGAACTGAAATAAACAAAAATTGATATTAATATGCTGTGATATACAGCCTAACTTCGTAAGTCTAATATGCAGATAATTTTTGCTACTGATAGATAGTAAAAGTATGACTAAGTGCTTATTGTATTTAAGATGATAGGTTCGAATGTTTTACACCAGTAAAGAAATGAATGCAAAAGTAAATAAGAAACTGGAATTAAAAGAAGAGTGTTCAATTATTTGCAAATAGAACTCGAAAACTATTTATATTTTGAAAAATATCAAAATAGAAATAATTAAAAAAATATTTCTATTCTAAATTAATTGTAACAGTTTCAACTTAATATTAATTTATTACGACGAGAATGAGAAAAATAGGGCTTCTCTCGACGTGAGTTTTGCGGTTACGATGGTTTAAAAGCGACAGTAAAAAGTAATTTATTTTATGCTATTGAATATTAATAAAAAAAATACAATTTGAACATGTTATTATAAGACAATTTAGTTTTATTGTTATATAAATTATATTTCAATATATAAAATAATGAAGAATGTTGTCAAAGAATCATTTTAATGACGCTAAAGGGCGTCCCTTATTTGAGGCGCTTTTTTGAAAATTCAGACGCCTCCTCCCCCTGGCGTAATTGGTAAGGCGCGGTGGGATTTCTTCTTTACGTGAGATTTCTCCCCTACTATTAATTATAATATGTTCACATTCCCGAACACACCCGATACAGATAATTCTGTGGCTGAAACGGGTCAGGCGCTACGGAGGACGTCTTAAAGCGATTCGACCGAAACTCCGCGATGAAGTCTGTGGGGGCAAGGAACACCAAACGCATTTAATGTACCTTTTGCGTATTTTTCTCTCTAGTGGAAGACGCAAAGATGATCAATTTTGATGTTATGTTATGATGATCAATTTTCACACATATCTCGCGTTTTTCTTGCGACATGTTCCAAATAAGTAGACGTCAGTAGAAATCATAACCAAACGAATGCGGTAACTTTATACGACGACAACGATCGTCATTGTTGCATTACGAATGGTACAAAAAATTGCACTTCAATCTGCCCTTGTAACTATGTTAATGGATACGTCGTTTCATATGAAACTCCATTTATATGGAATTAAATAAAAACCAATGGAATAATCAGATCACTAACATGAAATTTGACGGTGGCGTTATTTAACGCCATAACGTTAAATAATAAATAGAAGAGTTATAAAAAATTTATAACTCTTCTATTTAGAAAAGTTATAAATTATTTATTAATTATTTAATAAGATCATTTTTATTGAATCGTTTTTAATGTCATTTATTAAAAAGTGTTTTTTTCGTATTATTCTTTAAGAAACAACGTCTAATCCATTTAAAAGATTTTCTTTTAGAAAGCTTGAGTAAAAACCGTTATTATTTGCTTAAAGCAATAAATTTCGCTTTTAAGTATTGTAATTTGGTCGAATATGTGCTTTATGTGAAACACTACCTTCGCCATTTACTTAATGTATTATACAATTAATATCAGTTTTGTAAACTAGTGTTTGTTTTAACAAACCAATCATATCGTAAAACCATATGGGCAACAATTTGTTATTTCTTTAATTCACACATCAGAACATCTATTAGCACCCACCAATAAAAGCTGCATGTTTTGCGAAACAACATAATGAATAATGGAGAACCGTTTTTATAAGCGGACAATGTGGCCTTGGTTTACAAATATGAATATAATAAAAATATTACTTTTATTTAGTCTTGTGGCTGATTTAAATTGCCATGCCTACAGTTATACAAACAAAACGAATACAATGTGATGTTTCATGTAATCATTCAAGGAGTTTTAATAGTTTATTAAACGGTTTGGCTTCGGTAGTCCGTTAAATAGTAAAAATTACGTGTAACATAAATAGTCTAAAATCGATCTTTTAATCAGAAATGAAAGCCGACAATATTTAAAAATAATTGTAGGATCGAAAATAAATTTTATAAACTAATTAAAGAGTTACATTTCAAAATTACCTTGTGCCAAGTGTCAACAAGTGTGCAAGATTGTGTTGTTGAATGAAATGAGCATACATTTAAACATCCAAGAATTTGTGAAACGTGTTCCAACATAGACAGACTATTAGGATGTGTTCAAATATCCATAAAGTTATAAAATTTGTTTTAAAATTGATAAAATTGTAAAACTTGTTCCAACCTTTACTTATATGTAAAGCGTATTCAAACATATATATATATATATATATATATATACATGTAAGACGTATTCTGAGATATGAAATTTTATAAAACATATTTTAACATCCACAAACTTTGCTACAAATCAACATTTAGTAAAAATCCCAAAGAGAGAGTATTAAAAGCTTGAAACTTTTGACTGTGTGTATATGTGTGATTATTTTTAGACGAAGTACTAAAATTTTATGAAAATATTTGCTATGCTATGACGCTATTTAGTCATTGGTTATATTTTGAAGAATTAATGTGTTTATTATAAAGATATCTTTAACGTCAAACAGTTCTTAGAGTTTTTTTTTCAACGTTTAATGTATTCAGATAAATTTGTTCATTAGTAATAGGAGTTGTTTTTATCTGGATCAATGTCCATTACTGGTTTTCTATTTTCTCAGTTTTTACACTCTTTTGAGGTCTTCATCGGTAGAAGGTCTGCAACAAATTACAAATTTATTTTCCGTTTCGTGTGGTTTCAGTTGTATTTACGGCAGCGGGTGTATCAATGGGATGCGAATCTAATAATAGCAAAAAATGTATTTTCACTGGGTATGGCCTCACTAGACAAATTATTTGAATAAAATTTTGATATTCACCATTGGGCTTAATTGAAAACTAAGTGATGTGACGATCGTTAGGTAAGGCACTCCATATTAAATATTTCAAGTGGAGCAAAGTTTAAAAAAATATACGTAAAACTATGAATTTCATTGTGTCAAAATGACCATTGAACTTAAAACAGGAATCGCTTGGACGAAGTAAAATTTCATAAGAAGTGAAAATAAAAGAAGGGGACAATTTACTATCAGCTCTCAAATCAGCGATCATCGCTGATTTTGTGAGGTTGGAAAAAGGAGTATAAAAATGTAAAAAAATTTTGAAGTTAAAATTAACTAAATAACTAAAAATTTTATGTATAAAAAATTCATCGAAAAGAATTTACAAGTAAAAAGCACTGAACTAAAAGATTGAAATATTAAGTTTACTTTTAGATAACAGCGTACACGATAAATTGCAGTTGCAATAATTGATCTATACATCTGCAGTTGCAATGCAGCAATTGTATATTATTTTTTGTTAAGTATTATTCATAACACTTAACAAAGAATAAGATGCAATGAAATTTTAACTATTGATTAAATTATTGCATTACTACAACCCTATTTCAATACTTCTACGTATTTCTTTACCTGGTATAATAGACAATAAAATATGATTTGTTAATGAAACTCAGAACAATTAAATCTTCAAGGCGCAGGATCACACAAGATCACCGTTCGAGATATAGTGTACGGATGTGAACTAATTTTGGATAAGAAAAATCGGCGTTAGAGTTTAAATTGCATATTTTAATTCGATATTTTCCTCTGCTCAGACACAGCATCAGGAATTGTTATTTTATACATGGTGTGGCAGGCGCCAGCGGCCGCTGGTGGACCGTGAAAGTCCGTACCTTGCAACATGAAGAGGTTTTTCCCAAAAAGAGGATCGCATTCGGTACCGATGTGCACGCCGCGGTCCGTGAAGCTGTTGAAGTCCCGCACCATGATTTGCCGCAGCAGCTCCGGGTCCCGCGGGATCAGGGTCGGCACATGATATTGGTAAAGGCCGAAGTATCTGGAAACGATATGTTTTATTGAACTAAAACTGTCAAAAAAACAAATAGGATAGCCATAAAAATAATCAATGGAGGACACTCCTTACATGTAATAGAAACTGGAAAAATTTTTTCCAGCAACCATCAGCGTGTGGCACATATTTAGTCAGTTCCTTTAAAAACATTTTAGGGTTTATTTCTGATTATGTGAATAATTTCGGAAATACTCGCTCCGAAAATAGCAAAAATTGCATCCGTTCCTCTCCGTTTTCTAAACTATCCAAAAAATATGAAAAAAATAACGAAGACAATGGTTAATAAATACTTTCGACGAAAATTATTTTGAACATATACTATACTACTTTTTTGAGTTATTACCGAACAATTGCGCTTCTCAACAAAATGACGTAAGTGCCATGAAGATGCGCTCTTATACTGATGTACCTTAGCTTAAATTAGTTTAATAATAAAAGTCAATATACTTACTTTTTTCTCTAGTTGTGGGAAACTAAACTACGTCACTATGGAGTAACAGGCCGGGCACTCGACCTTCTGAAGTCGTATTTGAGTAACAGGGTTCAGAGGGTTGATGTCAATGGTAAGAAATCGTCGGGATCCATAGTTCACATGGGTGTACCGCAGGGATCAATTCTTGGTCCCTTTCTAGTCTACATAAATGATTTGCCTAGCCTTGTTAAGGATGCTCATGAGATAGTATTGTTTGCAGATGATACTTCTTTGTTATTCAAAGTTAAAAGACAACAGCCTACTTATGACGATGTGAACAATGCTATCTCTAAGGTAGAGAAATGGTTTACTGCAAATAACTTACTTCTTAATGAAATGAAAACAAAATGTATGAGATTCTCACTTCCAAATGTAAGACATGGATCTGGAACTGTTTCAGTACGTAACAAAGAATTGGAGTTTGTTAATTCTACAGTGTTCCTAGGAATTACTTTTAGATGACAGGCTTCAATGGGGTCCTCATATAAGTAAGTTGGCGAAAAGGCTTAGCTCTGCCGCCTATGCTGTCAAAAAGAGAAATTTATCGGATGTCGAAACTGCCAGATTGGTTTATTTTGGCTGTTTCCATAGTCTAATGTCGTATGGTATCTTGCTCTGGGGAAACCCCGGATATTCAGAAATTTTGTGTTGCAGAAGCGGGCCGTTCGCGCAATTTACAAGCTCGGACCTCGTACATCCCTTAGAAATAAGTTTAAGGAAATTGGAATTTTAACCCTGGCATCTCAATTCATTTATGAAAATTTATTACATGTAAAAAAATTTAGAAATGTTTAAAAGAAATAGTAGTCGACATAATCTCAATACCAGAAATAAAAATAAACTGAATTCACATGTTAGTCGACTAAGTAAAGTCTCATTCATTCAGAGGGCTCTGTGTGCGCCTATTCAATAAGGTTCCTGTAGATATACAAGATTTACCCCTACATAAATTTAAGAGTGTTATTAAACAATCACTCAGTAAAAAAGGGTACTATGCAATTTCAGAATATTTAGAAGACAAAATCAATGGGCATAAGCGGCTCGACCTCTTACCGGGCTGTGTCATTCCTAATTTGTTTCGTATTTGTTTTGGCTGTATGTGCAAATTAGAAAAGAGCTACCCTTAAGTTTCTTGCTCGTTCTTCTTGAGGGAAAACTGCCTTCCGAACGAGCAGTAAAGTGTAAATTCACAAAATATGATGACGTATTTCAAGTGTTATTTTGTAACCTATGAAATAAAGATATTTTGAATTTGAATTTGAATTTGAAAGTGCTTATAACTATTCTCTACGGGAAATATGCAAAAAGTGTAACAACGTATTTTTTTTCGTCTATACTGCATTTCTTTATAATAATGGCTTCGGAACCCTATAATGAATTTGGTACGATATGCTCTTCGCCAGTTTTGTTTTAATATTACGACACTATTATTTAGTTCACGGTACGATAGCCAGTAACGCTTAAAACGGGTCCATATAGGATGGATGTCAAGGATGTTATGGTTTATATATTTCTATAATCTGAGATGGTTCATAAACTTATGTTCACTATCTGTTCACAAAACTAACAACGTCACCTCAGTAATTTTCATCAAAATTTATACGAAATTTTGCTTTTAACTTATACTTGCAAAGGCTACTTAGCGTGATAGTTTTCCTTTTTACTTCGTTATATGTACTAGTGCTGTTTTACATATCCAAGAATAATTTCGCAAAACGATCTCTAAGTCAAAAAACCTTCAATGATTTCCAAAGAGCTGTCCAACGATACCTTACTTCATAGGATAGTTGACAGAAAACGATTCATCCTCACTCTGGGTGTAGAGAAGGGACTCTAATATTTTTTTTTGTTTTACCACTTTGTCGGCGTTAGTTAATGCATATAACATATACCAAATTATAGCTTTCTAGTAGTAAAATTCTTTCAGCTAAACGGCAGACATGCAGAAAGACAAAGAGACAGACGGATGGACGGACATGGTGAAACCACAAGGGTTCCTTTTTTGACTATGAAACCCAAAGAAAGGGGCGTGTATTGGATTTTGAAGCTTTAGACGTTTTTTAAAAAGTCTCAAGCTTTAATAGTAAGAGATATACCTCCTTTCCCGAGAAGTTAACAAGCTATTCGATGTGACGGTTGCGACGATCGTGTTTGTTATCTAACTTTGTCTTGTGTAGAGTTTAATGTGTTGTTCGGCAACTCGTTCAGCCGTGCTTTTTATGTCAGTTAGTCTGTTCAAGCATATGATCCTACAATTTGGAAATCTGATTTCCATGTAAAGGATTTTTAAATAGAGAATTAGAACCAATGAGGCTGTGGACTCTGCCGGGGCTCGTGTCGTTCCCGATACCTTTCGTGGTCTACATATTTTGAGCTACAGCCTGGCTCCGCATGAGCCTTTCTCATTGTTAATTTTCGACATCTTAATCGAAGTTGGTTAGGAAAGATTCTGTTTAGATCAACTTAAAATTCGCAAACAGACAATTCTACTTCTACTTAAAGAATATGCTGTCTATAAAAAAGAAAGGTAGTCTTTTTTTTCACGGAAAAATGTCGAACTCATCAACTTTAAAATTTTCTCTTTAAAAAGTCTTTAAAACTATTAAGCCGAAACATTACATATTTGTATAACCGAAAGATTAATCGTTTCTATTGTTTAACGCAAAAACAGGTGAATCAAATTTAAATGTTATGCACAGAGGATTGTACGTGTAACCAAATAATAAGCAGTACGTATATCAAAATGAGATCGAAAGTGCGCTTACAGCAAGGTCTCGGGACAGGGAATAGGATTTGTTTAGCGATCGTTTAGATTTTTTTGGGGAGTTGACATGTTTCACACAAAAAAATAAATTAATAAAATTTAGCATTCTATTATTTAAAATATATATATATATATATATATATATATATATATATATATATATATATATATATATATCGTATCTCACCTTTGGTCACTGAAGGCTTCGTAACCCGCTGCGATTGTATCCACGAAATTTTCCTGCCCGAACGTGACAGCTGTCAAATTACCGAACAGAGGAAAGGGCGGGAACGTGCGCACGCCGCGCGACGAAAAGTAACGCAGCTTGTGGATCGACCAAATGAAAAGAGCGGCGATCGATAATATCGCAGCCCACATCGTCAACGTTTATTGTCTGCGTCCAACGAAATTTATCAATGTCTATTAAAAGGAAAATAATGACCAATACTTATTTACCTAATATTGTGAAAGAATGGTTACGATATGTAGTCACATTAACTCATAAATGACTATAACTCGTTTATAATTCGATGGTTAGTGATGTATGTGAATATTATGTATTTCAGCAATGCATCACTTTTATTTAAAAGCGTAGATTTTATTTTAAAATTCAACTATAAAAATATTAACAAAAAAACGCACAAAAACATAACCACGCGCGAATAGCGCCGTCAAAGAACTGTTGTGTTGTATAATATTGGATCCGGGCGAAAGTGACGGTGCAATGAACTTTGAGATCTTCGTTTATGTACGAAGGCAAAAACTGAGCCTTATTTAAAAATACACTGGAGAACGTTCAGTGGAAAAAATATTGAATATTAAAAATGATACGTATCAGTTGGTTTTTGATATTTTTGGTATTTTATAAGGTGTGATATAATGCTGCTACAGTGACTTAGGAATGGTTGCTTTACATGTTTTTTTTTTTAGAAGAAAAATCTATATTAAGAGAATGTTACCGCAGTTCAATTGAGATTTATTGATGACTGTTTCAAACGGTCGCTGCATAAGTTCGCGAATAAGCGTAAACGTGAACTTGGATAGTTGTGTTTACATAAAACATCAACGTCATGACGGCCGCTCCACTACCGATGCAGACGTGCAAAGACTCGACTGGGACGAGAGTTCGATACGTAAAAGAAAGTTTTAACTAAAATGACTTTATTATCGTGATGGTTTTATATTGAATATATATACAATATATATATATATATATATATATATATATATATATATATATATATATATATATACCTTATTAATTTCCGCATTATATTAGCATATAATAAAGTGTAAAATTAAAATAATAGAATATTAAAATAGAACAATCTAAAAATATGTTAAGGACACAAACGAAAAATATTGGTATGATATGCATTCCTATTTTGGACTTTTGACGGAAAATTTGATATTTTGAATATATGACCAGAAGTTCGCCCGCCTGTCTCATCGAGCGAGGAACGTCTACTGGTATGCAAATTCCGTTATTACCTCACTATGGTTGATCGACTCATTTTAGTAATAGAGTGGAAACTTTTTTGGAAAAACTGCGTGAGATGTGAAAACGCTGGTACCATCGGTACAAGCTCATAAACCGCCAAGGTCATATTTGGGTCACAGAGTAACTTAAGTATTTAAAACATTTTAGTAGCTTGGCTTGTTCATCGTACGTATCTACATTTGTGCGGCAGACATATAAAAAATAGATTAAAATGTCCAACTATGACGCAGAAAATGCGTGCGGCATCTCTGAGGCTCGGTCCACTGAATGCTTTTCTAATTAGTAGACATTGCAATATCAATGGTCGTTTATTTTGAGCGCTAAAAGAATATTTAAAAAAAAGCCTATTCAAAAAGGTATATAGACGAAAATCTTAAATACCAAATTATTAATATATACGAAGCCGGTGCGACGGCTATAGTCTAAATGTCGTTTCATAGAAAAGATCTGGACTCAGTATGTCATATCAATAGAGATGTGTTTCGGAGTCCAATTTTTATTCCTTTGTAATAGATACACACACGCTATGATCATATTTTAGGGCGAGTCCTCCGCAATGAAATATAACGGATCGGGGCTGTTAATAAATGTGGTAAATGAGGCGATAATAATATGGACAGTCGGTTTCACGCATCCTACGAGACACAGCAGAAGTCGTTTGATTCGGTTAAGTTTAAAAAGCTTATCGGGTAAAGCGGCCGTCTCAGAGGTTCGAGTCCATTACCTTCCGAATCGTAAGCGACACGTCGGCCATTACGACATTTCAGTCACTAGTATTTCCTCAGCATCGAGGCTTAAATAATTTAGTTCTACGACGTATCATATCCAACTCTGACCAGGCCAATTACATTTTTCTGCTTTTTTCTTTCCGGGGCGTGTCCACGTACGGCGTGGGCGGCGGCGCGCGTTCCGATCGTTCGGCGTTCGATCGCGGACTCATTATAATGCTATCTTCTGGCCAATTAGGGCTGTAACAATGAAAGAAGCTCTCGACCGAAAACAATGTGAACCCGATGTTAATTAATCTTTAATTAAAGGCTCCTCCAAGGCATTCGTTGCCGCCCCGGTTGTTCTGAAATTGTTACGATCTATATAACACAATGAAGGGGTATTGTTTGTGTACCACGACAGGTTCGTGGAAGTGTAGCGCTAGAATCGACCTGTCGGGAGTGTTTCTGTAACTATTCAAGATTATGACCATTGCTCATAAGTTAAAACATTATTTTTAATATAATATAATTAATAATATACTGTTACGTAGAGCTTTTCGGTGTTTTTTCTTTAATTGAAGCACTTTGTCAAAGATCGTGAAATGGAATATAAAAATTTGGATTTGAATTTAACCTCATATTACTTACTTAAAATTAATCGGTGTTGTAGAAAAGATTATTGTTCCAAGAGCGGAGCGTGACCTCAACAATGCGTTTCTTAACAACGCGGAAAGTACCTACTTTAACCAACGCATTGAAATGAAATATAGAGTGCAAAATTTTGTGTGCAAATAATGAACACTCAGTACTTTTAAATCTCTAATTATAAGCATTTCCGTATATAGAAAAAATACACCGTTGAAAGTTCATTTAAATGTATATTAATTTTAGATCATTAAAAGAATCACCGAAGAGTATATCGGCGCAGTCAATTTCGAAGGGAATCCTAGCTCGTTCCTTTCAATCACAGGACCGGGCTCGTCTAAAAGGCATTTAAATGTAATTTCCTTATTCATAGGTCACTCGCGATGGCCACTCGGCATAAATCATCGAGGGCCATCGCTCCCGGCGCCTTCGAGCGCCTCCTCCCCCGGCTAATGCAATCTCATTGCCTTTTGAGATTCATGAACCGATCGCAGGCTTCGGAGAGCTTTTCCGAGATGCATCTTAATGGCCGAGTCTGGCGTCTGACGTCTCGAGTGTTTAATACTTCACGACAGATTGCCACTCGAATAGGTTTGATATTTTGGGTCGATTTCGTAGGTACGTCTAGAGTGATCGGCAGATTTTGCCTATAGCAAATGTCCAAATGTCTTTGGACGATTTTGAAGGTAACTTCCAGGTTCGAAAGGAATGTTGAAATTGATACATATACCAACAGAACGACGCTCTACTGTCAAAGCGATGTCTTTGATTCTATCCCAACCGTATTTATTATTTATTAGCGAGTTTACCTACGACTGAAACATATGTGTTTATTCAAGTATGCCGCTTGCATGTGAAGAATAACAGTGTGAGAAAACCATAAAGAAAAAACTCCCACTTCGAGGGTATGTGCACAGCGAGGGGCTCTTAACCTATCACGTGAACATTAAACTACTCTTAAACGGTATCTGCAAAAAGAGTGTAGTTTCCGTTAATCTCCATTTCGAGAGAAATGGCATAAAATTATAAAACGTATTAAAATAAAAAAAAACTGTTTACACTAAACAGCTAATTAATAATTGGTGATCATAGAATGAACCAGGATTTGAAAGAATCATCACTAAACTTTGATGAATCCAAAAGGAAGTTGATGGGAAACGGCTAGTCTATAGTGATACAACAAAACAAACTTTGTTTATTTTATTTTAGCGTTTGTTTCAGAGTGGCTTAAGTACCTATGGTTATGTTGCCTGAAATTAAAAAGCGTCCTTATAATTTGATTGCCTTCAAAGGAATTTGGTATGGATATAACTTAGACTAAGGTAAAGGATGTATGCTATATATTTTGATGGTTCCATTGTTGTGTTAGTCAAAATTTCTGGTTGATTTTTCTCTAATAAATATTTGATAGCTATTTGTTTATGCTTATATAAATATCACATTAAGCCGTCAGCTCCGGACATTGTCATCGCACTAATAACGACAGTCGCTAGTAGACCCCGACCCACATTAAGACAGCGTGGAGGGTGTTTTTATAACGTTTTTGATGAGCAAACGAATTATCGTTTGCTTGCTCTTTGGTTTGCTCCTATGGCTTGCTCCTGGGGGTCACTACTGCCCACGGACACTTGCAACCCCAGAGGAGTCACCGGTGCGTTGCCGGTCTCTTAGGTAGAAATTGGGTATCTGATAGAGGGGGAGTGGACTGATGAAGGGGAGGGTGGATCACCGAAAGTCTCAGTCAGTGGACGAAAAGCAACAGAGGAAGCTATTGCTTCATGTCTGTACCCTGTGTGTGGTATCTCACCAGTAAAACTGACCCTTTGGTAGCTAAATTGGCCCGAGCATGGTTCTGTCGTACATAATGGCCTTACCGTACATAATGGCTATATCGTACACAATGCTCTATCGTACACAATGGCTCTATCGTACACAAGGGCTCTATTGTATATAAAGGCTATATCGTACACAATGCTCTATCATACACAATGGCTCTATTGTACACAAGGGCTTTATCGTATATAAAGGCTCTATCGTATATAATAGCCCTATCGTACATAACGGCTCTATCGTACATAATGGCTCTATCGTACATAATAGCCCCATCGTACATAACGGATCTATCGTACACACTGGCTCTATCGTACATAATGGCTATATCGTACACAATACTCTATCGTACACAATGGCTCTATCGTTCATAATGGCTATCGTGCATAATGGCTATATCGTACATAATGCTCTATCGTACACAATGGCTCTATCGTACACAAGGGCTCTATCGTACATAAAGGCTCTATCGTACATAATGTCTCTATCGTACATAATAGCCCCATCGTACATAATGGCTATATCGTACACAATGCTCTATCGTACACAATGGCTCTATCGTACACAAGGGCTCTATCGTACATAAAGGCTCTATCGTACATAATGTCTCTATCGTACATAATAGCCCCATCGTACATAACGGCACTATCGTACACACTGGCTCTATCGTACATAATGGCCCTATCGTACATAATGGCTATATCGTACACAATACTCTATCGTACACAATGGCTCTATCGTACATAATGGCTCTATCATGCATAATGGCTATGATGCATAATGGCTCCATCGTGCATAATGGCTTTACCTATTATACTTTAACGGTGCAAGTGAATAAAAATTTGAGTTTATGATGTAATATAACAAAAATGATATGTAAGTTAAACGGAAAATATTAGTAATGCAAGTCATTATATCATTTTTTTAGTTAGCGGAGCATTGTCAGCTTAGTTTTCTAAAAATAATGAAATGGAGTCACACCGCATAATTAAAATACAGGTTTCTGGATCACGTTTGAATGAAATATATATAACAAATACCCATTCCATAATCCACTAGCTCACAAAGATTTTAATGTTTCAATATTATAAGGATTCAGCAAAAGCATACATTTTAATTTCTGTAACTCCCGCACTGTAATAAAGTTACTTTGATTCTTTGTTACTAGTTTTATTCCCCAAAATGCACGTCAAAAAGTCTATCACGCCGTATGTGGGCTCATGCTGTGTGACTACATTCGTCTAACTAAACTCACGTCAAACCGAAATAAAGTGGAGCATTTAACAAGGAAAAGTTTTAACGGCCGTAAAGCGGGACCCGTGTCGATGGCAGCCGATACCTTTAATAAAGGTTTTCATTGTAGTCGCGAGCAGCCCTCGGGCCACCCCCTTGCCCCCGCCCGCCCCTCTGCTCGTCTCTGTCAATCCCCACCCCGATATTATTTGAATAAGGCTCGAGCGAGAGATAGGCTTTAAAGGAATTCGCACTCGTGACAGATTTACTTGTACTTTCAAGTTGTTTTCAAGTGTAAATCCATGAGGCTAGAATTAGGAGAGCTACTGAATATGCAAAAATTAATTAATTTTAACATTGTACACAACTAGAGTTAATATCAGTAATTGTCTTTTTCACGAACGGATTCATCACAGGCATATTTACTTTCTCTATATATTTATGTAGAGAATGAATGTATTTAGATTCAAATATTTTCGTAGTAAGAACCAATTGTATATCTACGTAATCGAGTATAATTTTTTCTCAATCCTTTCTCGCGATAAGCATTCAGTGATCCACCTGTCTCAAATAAATCGTTTCGTCTTTATAAATGCTGTCATTTTGCTCATTTCTCTTTCTTAAGGCATAATATTATTAACTTTTCAAAAACAAATCTGTGCCTATATTTATTACCACTCTTTAGTGTTCACTATAAACCCTCTGAACTTGTCCATTGGCTAGAAGTTCTCTCTTGAGCAGTAATTCTAATTACGAAGCTTAAACATTATTTTCGAAGTACAAAATTTTAGTAAGTGGGAAGACATGCGCAAACGTGCAGCGCTAATCGGATAGGTATATTAGATCTAATAGGTACTTGTATTGATGTTTTGTATAAATCGCGTATGCTACGTTTTAAAAATTTTATGACTGAATTGGCATAAATATGTATTTTTAGACTTTTTTTCAGTTTAATGAGTAAGTTTATTACGTTATAAAACACTTTGTTGATTGAACAGTTTAAGTTTTGGAATACGGAAATGGATTTTCCTAAGAAAATACTTCAACAATATTTTGAAACTGCCAAATCCGCCATTGTTTATAGTAATAAAAAAAACTAGTATTCGATGGTTGTCATGGAATGCTAGTTTTTTTTTGAATAATCAAATTGCTCTTAATAAAAATGCTACAAATGCAACTTTCATTTCAAATCCTAGTTTATTACTTGGCCTTATTTACTTATTCTTTCACGATTCATTAGTTGGTTTTCCAATAATAGCTCCTACGAGAAAAGTATGTGAAAATAGTGGAAGCAATTTAAAAAAAATAATGAGATTTGCGGTACGTGTCCGTTACGAAGACTTTTTGTAAAAGAAATGGACACTCCAACATACGTGATTACAACCTAATTAAGTGCCAATTAACATGGTGTAGCACAAGAACAATCCGATATAGAATATTTTTGTTTTACCAGAAATGACGTATGTTTCTCGGTTCTTATGTGGTAAATATAAACATGTATGGCGTTCGATCTATTTATGGAACTTAATGTCGTATTCTTATGTCACGTTATCTATATGGTTTGTCTAGACGGGCCTAGAACCTTACTAAGAGGGTCAATTTTGAACAAATTCAACTAGAAGAAGCTTATACCTTTTAAAGAAACTATTCATAAACTGTATATTAACATCTTTCCAGCGAAACCGGAATTAAACTTTCTTATTTATTAGACTTAAGTTTAAGTTCAGTAATTAACGAGAAAATCGAGGACAGGTGGGTAGAAAAACGAATACACTGACTCTATGAAGCACTCGAGGCACTTCGTTTTTTACTGTGCAGTGATATTTTATTATACGTATCGCTCTACAATCTAAGGACTTCTCCATTATGCTCAGATTGGTACATACAGATGCCTACATGTATTTACAAAAGGGACAAGTAGAGATCACAAATTCCTATAATGTGCTTTCTGTGTTTGTATATTCGTGCTTTATAGAGCTGCTCGATAAGTTGATATTTATCAGTCGTTTCGAATGCCTTTAAAGATCTTAAAATGCCTTCATTTTGTGAAAATTATAGTGCATTTTATGTTGATGTTATTATAATACCTATTATTCTGTGACTATTTTTGAAGATTAAACTATTATTTGAGTTCATATAAAAAAAACATACGTCCACCTATACTAGGTCTAACAACGTGTATCGTTGCCGGACAATGGATTACGTTGCCTTGGTATTCCACATGATTTTTACACCGGCTAACACATTTTTCAAACAAAACGTTGAGGTAATAGGGGAAAATCACAACGTTATCGCGGCCCCCTAAATTAGTTGCTTTCGTTTGTTGTTGCGGTAAACAATTTGCATACTAAACGCATCGCCCGCTTGTTTGCTCGTTGGCAGATGGTGCCCGGCCGCACGTTTTACTACAATCTGACAAGGGACGTGATTATGCCGCTACAAAGAAAGAATTTTCAGTCCATCGTGCGAAGAGGAAAGAGAATCTTTTTTCGAATGGCAGAAATTTTAAACAAAACATGTTTCTGCAACTCAAAGACATTGTAAAGTATAGGATGAAAAATGAACGTTTTAGGAGAACGATTTTATTCTTTCGTTTTAATTATTGTTATGTCTAGTAATAATTACGTTTAAACAATTATATGCTGTTTGGACTAATTATGCAAAGAATATCGTATATTAATGTAATACGAGAACGATGATTTTTAGTCAGAGGGACTTTTTGCAAATTGAAGCACTGACAAAGAGATGGCAATGATAATGCCCATTACATGATCTCATTATTTTTACTCTTATTTCATGACGTATTACAGATCCCATAGTCATTAAATAAAAAAAGTCGTAGAAACGAGGGTAATTATGAACGTAACTACGCAGCCGGAATTTTAACTTGTTTAGCTTGGTTGTCGTCAAAAGATGACGATGCCATCTGTTACACAATATTTTCACTAGTCAACTTCCCTCTATGAAAATCGAAGATTTTCAATAAATAGGGAACTTCTTGGCTTGTGTTCGGTATCGAAAAATCGAATTATTACTATATCTCGACTTTTTAAGATCGCAGGAAATCATCTCGACTAATTTCAGAAGGACCTGTGCGTGTGTGTGTGTTAGAACATTTAGAAAACAAACGTATATATAGTGTGTGTGTGTGTGTGTGTGTGTGTGTGTGTGTGTGTGTTGTGTATGTATGTATGAAATATGATTGTATAGATATTCAATCAAAGTTCAAAAACAACAATATATTTTAACTAAATAAATAGTCAATGGTTTCATTTTTAATGCTATAGAATCCTTAGAAAATATAATGGTGATTGTTACGAAAAATTAATATAGAAGTTATTATTTTCAGGAGGATGTTGTAAAACCTAAATTTTATCAGATATCGATATTTTGATCTTCTAGGAAACTTTTCTGGTCATTTCCATAGAGATGCTCGTATGTATTTATGAGCGTGTGTGGAGGCGGGTGCGATGAACTATGATTTCCTGAAACTTTAACATCAATCGATTACACACATTCCGAAGAATCTAAAAAAATATTTGGAAAAATGTTTTTTTTTTGTAACAATTACTAAACTATTTAAACAATTGATTCCAAATCTAATAAGCTTTATTACCAATAAAATTAAGCATGTCAAGCTGAATATCCCGAATATCGTAAGCCCCTTACAAAACGGTGGACTTGTTAAAAAATATATTTAATGCGATATTTGAATAATAACAATTAGGCAATTTTTACACCTTTAATAATTTTCCATAACAATGCTATTAATTATATTATGAGCTAGAAAACGAAGTTATAATATTGAGACTGATCTGCAAGGTCAAAGATTCCCCGCATTTTTTGCTACATTAAGTGAGCTGTCATTGGAGAAGTCTTTCGAAAGAATTATGACTTTTTAAAAATGTGTACTTTATATTAATGGCACATGTATACCTCTGAGGTGCATGTCGTAATGAGTTGAATAAAAGTACTCGAAATATTGTTTATCAGTGAAACAATACTATCGACCACAATATGCCAGTTGAGAGTAAAGTAGGACAACTTTTTGGACTCATTAGCCAACTAAAAGTGTAAATCTTAAAGAAGTAATCAACTATGTAATTTAAACATTTTCAATGTCGCGTCATCTCACTTTGGTTGTCTTGTCTTCTATCATTGTGTCACGTCCAAAAGATATTTATAAATTAAAAAGTATGTCGATATTCCTTTCTGATTAGAAAACCGTATGAGAAACCATTGGTGTAATGTCTGAATGTCTTTCCAGAGTATGGTATATAATTAGTGTATCGACGCCTACTAAACATTAGTCTCTAATACGATCATACTTCAGCGCGGCTAAGATACGAAATTTGATTGAGAAAAATGTTTTTAGAATCTTACCGTTCCCGTCATACCGTTTATCGATAGTAACTCTAGTATCTGCTTTTCCCTACCGTAAGGGAGGGATACTGACGTTAAAAAAAAAAAGGAATTTATAAATTATCTTGTGATGACTCGATATATATAGGACAAAGCGGACGTTGTTTTGAAACAAGATACAAAGAACATATTTCGGCCTTCAAAAATAATAAATCATACAGATCCCATTTTGTTAAACATTTAAAAGAAACCGGTCATAAGCTTATAGTTTAAGATCCGAGCTGAGATCGACCTTCACCATGGTGTCAACCGGATGAAAATCACATTTTATCAAATAAAATAAGTTTCCGAACATGACTTGATATGGCAACCTCAACGGAAATGTTCAAGATTATTATTAATTAATATTTTAAAAAAATCATATTTTTTAAATTCACCGGTGTATCTACCAAACGAAACTAACTCCAGTGAAAAGTATATACTATACACAATATACAACACCACAATAGCTTACCTTTTTTTCGTCCCTATTACCTGGTAGCTGCGGTCAAACAGGTAAGTTCATGTTGATAATAGCATTTTTTTGTCAACCAATCCGGGCTAGTCTTAAAATAAAAGTAATTTAATCATAAATATTGTAGTATAAGGTTGCTTCACAAATTTTGGTCATGGATGCTAATTGCAAGACATTTAAATTCAAGAATTCGGAGCGAGCGAAAGTCGGTATGGTGAAGGTCGATCTTAGTTCGGATCCTCTACTATTAATAACGATCACAATTTCGATGTTTTGCATGTGTGCGAGAAGAGATTACGTTTAAATGTTCTGGAATCCTTCAAAATTTTAAAACATAAAGATAATAATAATATGCTCAATGACCAAATTACCATTTATATCACCATTATGGGACGCTTCATGTAACTATTTGGGTAATGGTTGGTGATGGTTAGTCTGTGGCATTTGACAGGCATATCTATTGGTGATGGTCTGTGGCTGCTGGTAAGAATGCTTTCGTCGCTCTTTGACCATTACATGATAGCGGTTCACTTAAGGAGGTTGTGTCGGTTGTTTTTAACACTCCTTACATCCTGATGGATGTGACTGTCTGCATTTCCTGAGAATGTGCCTAGTTGGTATGAAACATACGCAGAAATTATCATTATAACGATTAGCGGACTAAGATAATTATAAAAAATAAAATTAGCATTTGCTTCGGTGTTCGATATCTGCCAATCCTATCGGATCAATATACAATTCTTTGGATAGATATTCATAGTGGAGAGGCAGATTCGAGGGTCAGCGGTGGGTTGCATGCTGTTTTAATGAACTTATTAAAATTTTAATAGGTTCATAAAAATCAAACCTTTGACTTCTCCAAATAAAAAATACGAAATTATTGAGTAATAAAAGAGACGTTTTATTCTCAATTCGTTTTCAGCACATTTTTCACCGAAACTTCGTTTCGCAAAAAGGCGTTTCATACGTTCAGTTTCCATTTCAAAATTCAACCACTCAACCTTAAACATGACTTACACAAAACATGTAAGCTATACGAGACATCAGTGGCGGCCTCGGCGGCCCAACGAGTAGGCGCGGGAAAGTGGGAAGTTGCCAGGGAGGTCCTGCAAGTTCGTTAACTTTCGGATGCACGTCCGAGTCGTACTTTCGATGTTTGTCTATGGATATCATTATAGTTAGAGTACGGAAAGAAATCTCGTTATTGTGTTGTGTCCGGTACAACATTATTGAGTATATAATTTTTCCTCTCACTTGACTAACTGTTAAGTGAAAGGAAACATAATCACCGTAGACCTTGTATTAGTCCTCGTACGGGAAATACCACTGAAGTACAGAAATCGTCTCTTGAAAAACACATCTTACTTGGAGAAACATATCACCTTATAAATTCTAAAAGTAAGCGAAAAGAGGCATTTTTAAACAGATGTAAACCGAAACAAAAAGTCATTTGAATAAAAAATTAAGTCAAGGACCTTATAAATTTTGATCATGTATTTATATTCGTAATATTCAAGAGTTTGTTTATAAATGGAAAGTCGTTCTATTTTAATCAAAAAAAATCTGCAAAACGGTTGACCTTGCATACCATTCCTAAAACTTCTTACTATGATATTTATTAATGTGTTTTTGAGTTTCTCGTGTTCAAAACTGTAGCTGTTTCAAAGATAAAAAACTTATCTCTATGCTTTCCGAGCTCCAGAATTCAAAAAACGATTGAAGTTACAGACCATTTCTGAGAGATTTTGCTACTTTCGAGTTCAATGTATTCAAAAATATATCAAACAGAAAATTATTGCATTCGAGCTTTAAAGATTAATTTTTGAGTTTCAAGCTCGAACGCAAAAATATAATTTTAATGCCTTTTCAGCTCTTCGAGTTCAAATATCTAGATTTATTTACAAAAATTAGTACATTTACTTTTGTTTAGTTTTTCTCATTTAAAATTATTATTGGTCTGTATTTTTAAGCTTTAAAATTAATCATTCAAGAATAACATTGTATTGGAAATTCCTAAACTGTGATTGTCGGTATTTAATGTAATTTTGTAAGTGAAAAGAAAGTGGATAACAAGTTAAACATTGGTTAGTTGAAAAATTTTTATGGTATGTCAAAAAATTTCGTACAAATTGCGTTAAAAAACTTGTAAAAAAAAATTGTATTGAAAAGTTTTAATGGAGAATAAAAAATATTATAGAATCAAAAGTCGATTGGTTGAAGAATTTTAAAGCTTTCTTAAAATAACTGTTTTCAAAATTTTTAAAAGTAATAGTTATTGAACGTATCGTTAGATTTTTTTTTATGGCATTAGACGCAGTTTTATGGCATAAAACACAATGAATGTTATAGAAGGTCAAAAATTAATCGGTTGGAAATCCATGATGTTCCGTTAAAAAACAGAATTTTTTTAGAAATTTTTAAACCACAATGTCTTTTGAACGAGTCATATAACTTTAGTTTATTTGATGATGTTTGACGCAGTTCTTTACGCACAAAATATTTTATAGAGGGGCAAAAATAGATTGGATGGAAATTCTGAAATTTATTAAAAAAAAAAAATATTGGAATATTTTAAACTGCGATATCTTTTGAAAGCATTGTTCGATTTCCATTCAATTAGCAGCATTTGATGCAATTTTTTAAGTTCAAAATTTTTGTAATGGGTCAAAAATTGATTAGATGGAAATCATCCAAATTATTTTATAAAAGCCTATTTTTGAAAATTTTCAAACTTTCAATTCTCTTGAACACATCGGTCAGTTTTTAATTCACTTGGCAGCATTTGACGCGATTTTTTGAGTACAAAAATTATTGTAATGGGTTAAAAATCGATTGGACGGAAATTCTTCAAGTTAACTCAAAAAAACATTTTGTTTTTTAAAATTTTTACCATCAATATCGTTTGAACGCGTTGTTCGATTTTCATTTACTTGGCGGTATTTGATGTGATTTTTTTGAGAAATTTGTTTTTGTAATGGAAGAAAAATCATTTGGATAGAAATACTCTGTTATTTTATAAAATTATTTTTTTGAAAATTATTAAGCAGCAACATTTCTTAAATCATATTAAATTTTAATTAATGTTAAATTCATCTTAAATTTTTCTCTATTAAGCGGCATTAGATGCGATTTTTTGAGTAAGAAAATTTTTATATTATTATAAGTTAAAAATCGATTAAATGAAAATTCTCCAAGTTATCTTAAACTAACGTTTTATTTGAATTTTTAAATTATAATGTCTCTTGAACGTGTCAGTCTCCTTCCATTCATTTGGCAGCATTTGAACCGTATTTTGAGTACAAAATTTTGTAATAGGTTAATAAAATCGATTGGGTTGAAACTCTCCAAGTAATCTTAAAAAAAAGTTTATTGAAAATTTTCAATTTCCATTTACTTGCTGGCATTTGAAGCGATTTTTAGAGTACAAACTTATTAGTGATGGGGTAAAAATCAATTGAATGGGAATCTTCCAAGTTATCCTAAAGAAACCTTATTTGAAAATTTTCAAACGCAATATCTTTTGAACGCGTTATTTGATTTTCATTAACTTGACGGCATTTAATGCGATTTTTCGAGTAAAAACATTTTTATAACGGTTCAAAAATCGTTTATATAGAAATCATCTAAGTTATCTTAAAAGAAAATACGTGTATGTTCATTTGTTACGTCGTAATGGCTTTATTACTTAAGACAGTTTACAAATAATAGATGGTTGATTGCAAGTCAGTATCATTAAAATGACGTTTTGTGAATTTTGTTTTTAGGTTGAAAGATTACTTCTTTAATACATTATTGTAATATTAAGTCTTGAGAAATAAATGTCGCTTTGACTTTGCTCTCCGAAGAAAACACAGGCGGAGTTCCGGCGACACTAGAAATAGTTGCGGCCACTAAATCTACTCCGTGCAGTTAACGCGCGGCCGGCGGACTTTGTTTGTGCGTCGGTTAAACTGCCGTTAAGTCGAGAGGCGTCGGGGGCCCGATTCGATTGTTTAATGGTTTCGAACCTTCGAGAAGCGTTTTCGTTGTTTACTTTCTCGGAGATGAATGTAGACGAGTGATCTGGTCGGTCGATGGGAAGTCATTTTGTGGGTAAACGTTACGGTGGTGTTAAAGTTAATATTTAATCTATTTCTCATTGTTTTTAATTCAGTTCGCAGTTGTAGATTTTGGTTTATTTGATTTGTCAATGCGACGACTATTTCTATTTTTGATTGTTGAAATGTACATAAGACCTATTTATAATTTAAGCTTTACATATATTTAAAACCGCGGAAACTGTATTCGTTTTGTTTAACTATCTGTTTGGAAGTTAAAACGGACCCTTGAAACTGAAGCAATCGTCAAGACTAGAAAAAAAAATCTATGTATCTTAAGGAACAAAACGATGTACCTAGTTTGATGTTTTGCTTGCAAATTAGCAAAAAATGTGTATATTATCTTTTTATAATTTTTTGATGGTTATTACTTTTTTGTCTTGGTCACATTACATTTCAAAACTCTGAGACGAACCTAGAAATGTTTTTGACGTGATAACGTCTTATAAATCGATGAACACCGGCTGCACGCATGGAAAAGCATGATTCATTGTCGCGTTCCGCCTGAGCCGAGCATGCGAGCGAGAGCACGGAACGAGCGATCTCTCTATCGGCCGATGCGTCCGAGTAGAAGAGAGACAGCAGCCGCACACAACCTACACGTCAACTGTTTTGTCAACTGTTTATGAAGTGAAGTGAAAAGTTAATGTGGTTTCCATTGTTTATTACATCAACAATTGCGGCAAGTGATAATAATTCAATTCAATTCATAAAAATAAGCAATTTTTCGTCAATGTTTTCTTATGACGTTATCACGTAAAATTATCGCTCGTAAACTGACTTTACAGACAACCAATTTTTTTAGAGAAATCACATGTGGCACAAACATCATAAAAGTTGAGTAGAAGCGCTGCGACGACAAAAGTATTTTACATTTTATTTATTTTCTACTTGGCAGTTTATAATATATATGTACACATATATAATATACTTAATCTATTAGTTTGAGAAAACAGAATCAATAGATTCGTAATTATTGACTAATAGTGTAAGCAACGATCTCTAAGATAATATAAAATTTCCTGTGTAATGATTGTGTGATTTCTTTGAAAAAGAGATAGAAACATCCCGAGCTAATTGTATTCATTTACATGATTAGTACTAATTTTTAGACGTACATAACTGTAGAGGCGTTAATATTTGCAAATTTCAACATAAAAGTTAGGAAGAGCAAACCGAAGAGCACAATCTCGGCTTTTTCCGCAATTTAGAGCCGAGCGCGCGCGCCTAGTGCGTCGCGCGACACCGCGTAGCTGTCAAATTTCATTAATTCTAATGCCGTTCCCCGGCCGGAAAAAAATCCCAAAAACATTTAGGGCGTTTCCGAGACCGCCGAGCGCGGGCGCTGCAGAGCGGCCGTCGGGCGGCGGGGGCTCGCCGCCCCGCGCCGCCCCGGGCCCCGTTAATTCGGGCCGATTCCTCTTTAATACCGCAACTCGTAATTACAGTTCAAAGGGGTGAGCTTTCGCGTCGAGCCGCTCAGAAGTTATCCGCCGAGATTGTTATACACTTTAATATATTTTCGTTGGTAATTGGTCTGACGAGTTCCCGGCGCGGGCGCCGCGCCGGTGAGCTCGTTCCGTTTTGAACGGCTACGCAACTTTTGATATCGAATAAAGTTTGGGTTTCTTTTGAACACTGCACAAACTGTAATACTTTTAAGTTTTGTTGACTAGTCGAGCATTTTGCGTAAATAAAGTACGAGTATTTTTTTTTTATATAATGAGAAAACGAGCATCCGTGTTGTCTGAGAATAGATGGCCACCGCCGCCCATGGACATCGCAACCCCACAAGAGTTACTTGTGCGTTGCCATATAAATAAATGGAGAATTTGTTAATAACTCAACCACAACGCCATTATTTCTTCCATAACTAGTGATTATAATAGTTAGATAAAGTAAAATAAACATAAAGTACTTGGTAATACATTATATATACATTTTGTTTTTATTGTAACTTGTTTTGAATATTTAATCACCAAACAGTAAGCTGGTTTTAGACTCTTTAAATTACATTTTGTAGATACGTTCTATTTACTAAACTATTCGTGTATAACTCACCGTAGAGTGCCGACGTCTGCGGCTGTTACGGAACGGATATCAGGCCATGTCTCAGGGAAATAAGTAACTGATCACAAAGGCATATCTTGAGTCTCCATTTCACTGATCGCGGAAACGGATCCATCCGTTTGCAATTCAGGTGTGAAGCCCTACCCCCTAAGTGCGACTCAGTACGTCTGCAAGTAGAGGGCGTCGTAAATTAACACGAAAATGGCGTACAGGACTATCACTAGCCATGAGCAAATATCGAGACTTGGGATGAAATTTGGGTGTATGTATTATATTTGAATTTGAAAATAAATAACTAACCTGACTGCGTAAAAGTGAACAAATAGACTTAAACAAGATTACATAAAAAATCATCTAATTAAATATGACAAATATCTGCAGTCGGAGGCATAAATGTAGCAAGAGTAGTAGCGATTAAGGAAATATGAATCAATGCCTTCTCGACGTATTAGATTAAGCTCTAAAATCTATATGTACGGACATTTTCGAGTTCTGGCTTGAAAATAGCGGGTAGTTTAATATAGAGTTTGCCTGCAAGGTCAATTAATTTCTAGATTTAGTTGAGGTAGGAAGACGATAAATTCGTTTACCCTCGACGAGTAATCGTAATATTTATTGGGGCAGACGATAAAAATTGGATACTTAAAAACATATAGAGTGTTTTAAGTAACCTAACTTAACCTAACCTAACCTAACCGAAACTACGGTATCTTAACATCAGGAAAGTCAGTCGACGAGTTGACTACATTTTGCGATGCGCAAAAGTGATTAGTACCCATTTACTTCGCATAGACAGCGCTAAATCTTTTTAAATATTATATAGAAATGCAACTTAGAATGTAATGGAGAGCCACATTTACCTACTCGATTTACATTCAAAAAGCTTAGCATAAAAATTTTGACAGAAAGTTGCCGACGCGCTCACTTAAGCTAGTCACACGGCGGAGGGTCGGAGTATGTTTTTAGAGGATCACACGCCGGCGCCCCCGCGGGATAGCCGCGGACGGCGAAGTTGCGGCTGCAGGGCCGGCCGTACGTCACATCTGAGACACATTCTCCGAGGCGGCCCGGAAAGCTTTTACAGCGAACGCGAAACAAAATGGCTTTATTCTGTAAGCTCAGGTGCTTTCGCGCGCTTATTATTATAGCGGAACTTTGGTGTCATTTACTTAGTCCCCGAATGGCTGCGGCTTTGAGGCGGGCGTGCTGCGAGCGAAAAATGTACACGGGCCGTGTGCCGGCGCGTGACGCCCAGCGATCGCATTGAATTGGTTCCCTAATTGGAGGAAGCCGTAAAAATACGTTCGGTGGGGGTCGGAGTACCGGCATTGTTGTTTCGTGTCGTAGTTGTAATTTTTATTTAAAAAGGTTTGATATGGTATAGTGATTTAATGGGAAACACATTTGAAAGAGATTTTTTTTTCTTTAAACAATTTAATTTACATAATTTCAGTGTTCGGTCGCTCGAAACTTTTCACAAAAAGCCGTGCACGGTTGAATATTAAGGTAATAGGGTGTAGGATATCAAAGCGATATATAAAACATTAAGCCATAATGAATCGGGAGTGTAAAATTAATATTATATATCCCTTGTTGTGAACTATAGAATTTTATATTGTTGTGCACTACATCATTTTTTATAGCCTTAACAGAATGTTGAAAACTATGTAGTTCGCAACGATTACCAATATAAATAAAAGTGAAAAGTTGGTCGTTGGTAAACACATCACTTGAAAACGGCTAACCGGTTTGACTAATTTATTTTTAAATGTTTTTAATAGTTTTTATAAGATTTTTAGGGGAAACGATTGGAGAAGTTACAAGAGAAAATTTAAAAATTTAAGAAAAAGTGAAAATTTTTTTCTAATGAATTTTTGTAAGTAAATTTTTAATCAGATTGTTTTTGTATTTTAAGGTATGTAAATATATGATACAAAGTGGTATTCGTCTTTCAGTTCAGCCTACCAGCCACAGTCGCGATTTGGGTAAGGCTGGCGCCTAACGTGCCCCGGGAGCTAGTATTAAATAAAGAAAACCATTTTTTTCTCACATTTGTTTTCCGATACTTGTCATACATTTTTATATCAGAATATTTTCGCAATTCTTTTTCACGTCACAAAACTGCAAATCTGCATAGCCCGCAGTACATTGGCGTCGCTTTGACAGCTTGAAATTGGATGAGTTCCCATCAAGGCGGCAAATGCTTTGCAAACGCTTGACTGAGATATGAAATGCGATTTGAACATTATTCTTTTTGGCAAATATTACATCAAAATTCAGTTGTAGAACTGATTATCTGCTATTATTTGTTTTATTATTATCTTTATTTATATTATTAATGATTACTATTATCTGTTATCATCTAGATCGTACAATAATTTAAGTTACAAAATGCTTTGATAGATAAAGTTTAGTGACGCTTTTATTTTACGTATACTTAAAGTTAGTGAGCTTACTAAGCTGTCACTACATAACAAGTCCTTCATTCGCTCAAATTGTCTGGGAGTAATAAATATAATTGATTATTCGGATTTAATAGAGATTAATTAATTTAATGTCAAAATTCAAAATTAATGAATTTAATGTCAAAAAGTGTTGTATTGTGTGAGGTGTTGATTCGCGGAAATCCATAGTAGACGCTTGCCTGCAACATGCATTAACATGCAGCATGCAACCCACCGCTGACCCTCGAATCTGCCTCTCCACTACGAATCTCTATTCAACGAATTGAATATTGATTCGAGAGGATTGACACAGATATCGAACACCTAAGAAAGTGTTAATTTTATATTTATCTTAGTCCGCTAATCGTTATAATGATAATTTCTATGTACGTTTCATGCCAACCAGACATATCCTCAGGAAATCGCAGACAGTCACACTTACGCCCTGGAATGAAACTTACGTAGAAATTAACAATATAACAATTAGCGGAATAAGATCATTAAAAAATTTACATTTGCTTAGGTGTTAGATATCTGTCAATCCTCTCGAATCAATATTCAATTGGTTGAATAGCGATTCGTAGCGGAGGGGCAGAACCCTAAGGTCAGCGGTGGGTTGTATGCTGCATGTTAACGCATGTTGCAGGCAAGTGCCTATTATGAATTTCTGCGAATTAACATCTCATACAATAGAGTCTTGTAAGTAACAGGAATTGATATGTAGTGTCAATTGCTTAACATTTTTCATTTGACATTAGTTTTATTTTGTTCTAAAAACGTAAATTTGTTACTGAGAAGTATAGTTGTTGTTTTATACATGTAACGTATAGAACTTATTGTAATCTATTTGCATCGCAGAATGCAAGTGTAATACAGAGTACGACTACTTACCTAGTAAACTTTTATAATACGAGGATTGACAGCTAAGGATTCTGAAACAAATTCGTCACTTAACAAGCTTCTTGGTTTCTGGTTCAAGTTCATTTGGTTTATTAAGAAATATTGCAGTAAATTTGCATGCTCGTTCTATTGTATAACACAATTTACACAGCTTAAATTCCATTGATTTTACACCATTCAGCAGTTAGTGTTCATTTTCTGAATGAAGATCAGCACCTTATTTTGGAGTAGCATTTTTCGATAGTTACCATCGATAGTTTACAAAAAATCAAATTTTTCAGATACATCTCTAACAGTTCTTCATCTGACACTTTATTACTTATAATGAAAAGTCGATTTGATTTGCTGTCGATATACGTACATTCGGGTGTCCGTTATTTCCCAATTTGGTTTTTGCCTTTGCAGCGCCCCTAAATTTTTTAGTTTATGACTTAAAATAAAATATCAAACCCATATAAGCCCTTAATATTAGTATTAAACCGTGCCACAACGACAGTTCATTTCTTATTTAAATACTAGGGATTTTTGTACTTTTTGCAATTATTTTTTTTCTCAACCAGTTTATAAAAAGCTGTAAAATTAATTATTTTCGTATGAAATTGAACGTTCTACAAAAAATTCTTAGTATTTTCTCCAATAAATTCACTCGCTTTAAAGTTATTTAACGTCAAAATTTAACTAAAAGTATTTTATTAATTGTCTTTTAATTAATAAAATAATTTTAGTTGAACTTTGTTATTCTATATTACGCATATCTGTATGGAAAATTACGTTGCATATTGCATGCACGAGATTAGAACTTTCTATCAAAACAGAATTAAATAAAATACTCGGGAACCGAGCGTTTCTCACCGTATTTGGATCTTGCCGTGTGAATATGATGACTTCACACGGTGAAAGCTGCTTACATTCATTATCAGCAATAAGTATTTTGATGCATAACGTTATGAAATTGAAAGAAATATCTGCATATTTTGTCTATCTGCGTGTCATGTTAAGTGGTGCCATTTGTTGTTGTGAACCAATAACAGCAAGAATGTAAATACCTCGAAATTTTATCAAATCGCACTAAAAAAAATGACTTTAAGTATGATTAGAACGAATTTTTTTATCATATTCTGCTCATTTAGCGAACCGAAGCTTGAACGAAAAAAAGTGTAACATTTTGAGCGTCATGACTCTTGCTGTTATATGTGCTTACCAGTCTGTACTGATAAATGCACGTCTCAACGTTTTTGCCTTTTAGCCATCAGATGAGATGGAAATACTTATTGATGGAAATGTTTATTAACTGTGTGAATCAATACATATCAATCTTTAAATTAGTTTAGATAAAATCGTAATTTAACACGAAATAAATATTCTTTATTTACGATCTCACAAATATATTGTCACAGTGATATATTATCACAGATCAAATTTATGAAGCGAAATAATTATTGACTCTTCACACGACTCTGACTAACCTACCGTACGTGGATCTGTCGCGACGGTTGTGCGCTAACCGGCAGACGGCGCGCACGCAGCCAGCGCCGGCGACGGGCGAACGCGGGCGCGTGTCCGCCGGCTTTCCCTTCGGCGGCGCGCGGCGCGTGTTTACCCGACACGAGATTATTATATTTCGTACGTAAACACGGGGAGCAAATACGGGCGGGACGGTTTCCCCGATCTGACAGCCGCGAATATTTGATATTTGGCGAGCGAGCGCTTACGGCTAATACGACTATTTCAGAAGCTTCGGGAAGTCAACTTGAATTCAGGTCGTTTTCGCATCGAAATGAAATCGTTACGAAATGCGATTCGGTTCTGTATGTAGTACCCGGTGCGTCGCACCCAATAGTGTCTGGAGTATCTAACCTCTCGATATGTTCGGTGCATAAGTAAAACGACTAGTTAGATCTATGTCGAAACTGTTTTTTCTATTTAACGATACCATTAGGCCTATTTTTAAATATGTAGGTGTTAGCAAACAATATTATTACAATTTACCAGAAAACTTACAAAGATATAGCGCTGTCAGGAAAAACCTAACACCAATAAATAAACATTAAGCACCTGTACTAGTTTTATTACAATATATTTGCTTTATTTACATTATTCGAAGCGTAAAATAATAAGTAACTGTAAGGTCATAGAAAACTAGTTTTTCTAAAGTATGGCCCGGCTAAATCAATTTTTCTGAGTTGTGATCTTTGTTAAATAGTTGTTGGTATTTACGAGAATGTGGTTATAAACTAATATGTATACAGATGTGTCACGTTTTGTAAGTATAAGAATATCAATAACAATTACACATACATTGTCTAATTCGCATCCACGTTTACCACATTTCTACTGTTAAGTTTAAAAGTACATGCTTTTATAAATATGTGACAAATGAAAGCATTATAATTCATTTGTTATCTTTGGTGACTTTCTTTCATTTTATCGAATGAATATCAAAAATATTTTTATGCTATAGGTAATACACTTGAAATACGTCATTAACGAATTCTTTTCGACATTAACAATACTAACCATTACATATATATACACCCATTGCTGGACGTAAATTACAATTTAGTTGTTATTGTATTCTTTTTTACTTAATTACGGTTTTCATTCTTCCTTCTCCCATTCTTTTTGAATGTACCTGATCACAGTCCTGTTCCGGATGTCTATTCTGTTCTTTTGTCGGATCAGTACCCGGTATTATTCTCGATTCCAATACAAGTGCCGATACTTTTGGCCTTGCCTTGGGTATTCATATTAGTGATACCCAATAAGTTACTATTTTTACCGGTATCAATACATTTCTTTACATAAAAGATGCCCTATCTCATGTTCGAGGACATAATCTACATCTATGCAAAGTTTGATCTCGTAAGCGCTCCGAAAGAAGCCTGCTTTAGATTGTTCGATTTACGTCGGGTGAAACTGTCCTCTTTGAGCGGAGATGCCTTCTTACGCGTGCATTTCATGTACAGTTTCCGACCCAATCTAAAATACTGACTGCCTGATTGGCGCAGTGGTAGTGACCCTACTTACTGCGCTGGGGCCGTGGGTCCGATTCCCGCACAAGACGAACATTTATTTATTTGATTAAAAGTTAATGTTTGTCTTGAGTCTGGGTGTTTATATGTATTATACGTATACATTTACAAAAAAAAGTATGTATGTAGTACATCAACTGTCTGGTACCCATAGTACAAGCCTAGTTGCTTAGTTTGGGACCAGACGGTGCTGTGTATATATGTCCGAAGATATTATTATTATTATGAGAACTTCAAAGAAATATCCATATTATATCTCTTAAATAATCAAATTTTATGATTCAGTGAAAACTAAAAAACATTGTGTCTTTGTAAAAAACTGTTTTTCGTATTTTTTTTCCCGCGGTCTTGTATAAGATTTTTGATTTTCCATTTTCATATGATCAAGAAAATTTTCTTTTCAAGATTTTAACTAATAGGTCGTTAGAGAAGCACTATTAAAATTCTTATTGTTTAAAATACAATATTTTGTTACTCTTCGCTTCCTTATCTAAAAACAACAGACGCCCTAGTTAGGATCCGTAATTTCGGTGTTTTTTTCCTGCGCGCACGCACAGCGGCAATGATGAATGAAGGCACTCCGGGATTACATCTATTAACCGCCGATGTTCCGGGATGCAAATCTCCCGTTTCCGGGAATTTATCATTGGACCGAGCCAGATCGTTTTCGTTTGTTTCTCTTTAGACGGCAATTTATCACGGCGCGCGGCGACACGGCGCGGGGTAGGGAAAAAAGAATTCAACGGGAAAGCCATCCCTCCCCGAAACAATTCCCCGTATTTTTCATTCGATTCAGAAAGCCAAATTTATTTTTAATAGTTCAACACGATTTAAAATTTAAATTCAAATCCAGAATGGAGTATTTTTAAGCTATAAACTTATTTTTGTTGTTAACTTGTAAAGTTGTTTTAGTAATTATACATACATATAAGCGTATTTCTTTTATATATCCTATATTATTAAATGGGCGAAATTTGTATTTACATATGACTCCACTGATTTTATTGACGCTTTTGACATAGTCTTGTTAAACATCACTGCTTCGTCGTCAGTAAACGTTACTGGTACGACTGTTGTGCCAAAGAAGTGAAATCATTGTTTGGCTGTATAGAAAGGATGTTCGATGAAAAAAAAATTTACATAAAGTATGCGCATGTTAAAAGACTTATGAGACGATCATTTATGAGAGGTCAAATTTTTAGCAACCGAAACCGACGAACCTGCCGCAGATAATTGATGGATGCGGATGAGGCAAAGAGGTACGTGAGTGTAGCAGTCAGTGGAGATGTGTGGTTTCTGCTCACTCCTCTGGGAAATCGGAGTGAGCTTTTGTGTATAACATTTTTACTTGTTCGCCATCTTAAGCAGTGAACAGTCGAAATTGGATGTTTATGAATATGCCCGCGAGACCGGCAGAGGAGCTTTCACGTAAGCACCGATCGATCATCTATCCGGCCGTGTGTTTGAATGTACGTCACGATAATTTTTGAGTGCAGTTAGTTTTTTTGAATAAGCTTCTTACCTAAAATTTTTAAATTACTATTTTCATTGAATGAATACTTTGACTTTTATCGTACATCGCTCAAGAGAAGTACTTTTCAAGGAGCAGTTTGCTTCAATCGCTTCGGAATTATTTAAAATTTAAAAAACTCGGTTTATTACGCAATAATGTTATTATTTACTTTTATTTTTCATCGAAATTTTATATTTATTTCAGCTCTTAATGTATTAATTAAAACTTTTTTTTAAATCGACCTGAGACAGTTTTTACGATCACCGCAATAAAAACGTGCCGAGTCTTGCAAAGTTTTGCAAGTTAGCACTTTTTGAAAAGTTTGTTGAATTATAAATAAGGAAAGAAAAAGAAAATAATAAAGATATCAGGAGTCATTAAGGACATTAAATCAGAATAAAATTATTCCATTTCGGGTCCCACTTGAATGGGAAGTCTTAGTTTATGCATCGAAGAGGGTATCTTGTTCCCGGACAGAGATCGCGCACAAACCGACACCTTTGGAACTGCCGAGGGTGAAAAGAGACGTCGCGACGTAAGAATATGGAGTGGGGAAAGAAAAGTAAAAAGAATTGAAGTTCCAGAACGATGAAATATTCTTATTCGTGGGAAAGTTGAAATCGCCGTCACTTTCGCTAAAAGAGTTTTTTCTTGTCCCGTTAAATCTTTGCCGCCTCTCTTTAGACTTTTATTGTGCGCCTTAATGAGAGGAAAAGTCGACTTTACTGCTTCGAGTGCTTCAGACGGGATAAGGGTGCGTACACACTGCGCTGCTGCGGACAGCCTCGACAAGGTCGGCTGCTGATTCGAATACGACTTTTCAGCTAATTATTTGAATAGCTCACCACAAAGAGTCCGAAGTTTAAATTGTAAAATGTTAATTGCATTTCGAACATCTAAATAAATGGTCTCGTTTAACGGACATATTATACTTAGAACTTGTCTGTATTCTCACCATAAAATTAAATAGTTGTCTGTATGCACGAATGCCTAATCTTAAGAATTAATAAGTCAATTTGATAAATAATTTTGGCACAGATCATAGCCCGTTTATCGAGAAAAAAATTATTTTATTTAATTAGTAGTTTTATTTAGTATTTACTCAGTAAAATGTACTTTCTTAGGTTATGCTTATGAAACAGGCATACATAATCCAGATTTGATGCCGGCAAAACCCCGGAGCACAGTTTATATTTAAGGAAATAATATATTGGTTATTAGTCAAGTTTTATAAACTTTGAATATGTAAATATTTTTAAATATGAAATATAGCATTTTCTTTCGAAATATATCTGACGTCTGAGATATTCTTTCATTTAACCATTGGTCGTCTAGTGCTAGAGATAGGCTTCTTCGCTAAATATTTATAACGTACAAACTTAAGGCATCTGCAACCAACTGTCGTCGGAAAATTACCAGACCGGACCGTGATTTCGCCGGTCTATCTAGTCTGTCTGAGGTTGCCTGACACTGCGACGTTTAAGTTAGTGGTCGCTACTCGCAAACCTTTTTTTCCCAACGGCTATCGGTTGTACGAGCGATGTGGCCTACCCATTGCCATTTCAACTAGCTCGTCTGTGGATTTTTTGTTTAGGATTGTATCTCGTATATTAACATTATGTACTTTATCAAGTTTTGATATTTTCTTATTTTAATTTTTTACTTAAAAATAAATCCTTTTTTATTGAAATAGGTTAAAAATGTATTTCGCGCTATAGTTTTACAGAATCATGCGGACCAAAGTACCGAAGATCTTGTTAATGAGTTATTATGCATTATTATGATTATTATATCGAACCATACGTTAAGCTATTTTTTAAATTGTAAAATTACGAATACTGTATTTTTAGTATGATTCTGTGAAGTATTACTATATATTATTACGCATGTTTTTTAGTTTTTAAGGTTCTACCATTTATCTTTACAGAACATAAGATCTCATTACCAGGTATTCACCGTGACGCGGTTGACCCATTTATGTTTTAAAATCACACATTATGATATAGTTCGTGCGCACTGTTTCTATAGTTTGTGTAATCGTTTTGTAGAAGAGCTTAGTTTCTTCTTCTTTTGCTGCTTCTGTGAGCGCATCTGTCTGTATAAGTGATATTTTTTATTTGTCAAAGGTAAGGTTTAGGGGGGCTACTCGTTTGGTAATCCGGTGAAGCTTTTTGTATTTTGTTTAAAAGATTTGTTTATGTTAAAGCCCACTTCTTACCTGCCAGGTGTCTGATCCATATAGCATAGATTGAAGTTTTTGTATTCTTCAATTTTCGTTTCAAGCCGCCTAATTTGAGATACTCCCTTTACGTCCAATTTAATTGTCTTCAGTGCTTCAAATAGTTCTAAAAGATGCCCGTAAGATGCAAGTATTCTTATATTGTAGACAATAAGGCGAAGTTTTTGTCCTTTTTCTTTAGTTTCCAAAAACAACTTCATTTTGATAATGAAAATAAACTCTCCACACTGAAGACTTTTTAAGGAAAAAATAAATACAAGAACGAGATACGCAATATTTATCAAACCATCCGGATGTATTCCAAAATATGGAAATTTTAATACCAACTATCTCTCGGATCATAGATCAGTCAAAGCAAACATACTTTAAATAAAAGAAGAATTGGAGCCAATTATAAAAATAACTCTTTGCCATCATTAAAAAACGAAGATGAAATACTGAAGTTTAAAAAAAGATTTGTTTTCAACGTAGCTAAACTATGGAGGTAGCAAAAATCTAAATGTGTAACAAATTACCCAGTATAATTGCTTAAAGCACACGAGAAGCCCGTTCATGCTGTACCGATTCCAAACCTCATGGAATACTATCGCTGCGCACAATACAACTTATAGTCATAAGGAGGACACTACATAGAAACAAGAATAAATCTCGAAGCGAAAAAAATGAATTGGCAACTCTATATAAGCTTGTTAGCGAATACATCAAAAACGAATACGCTAAATATAGGCAAAATATAATAACTAAATACCTGAAACCTTTAGGAACTACAAAAACAGCTTACAAAGAATTAATTCTGAATAAATCATGGATAAAAGGACTTGAATCATCAGGAAAAACTCAATACAATCGCAGCGAGATTACAGAAAAGCCACAATATTGTACATGAACCTATATAATGGAAAGCTCTCCTCAACCTATTCATTGAAAAGCTTTGGCAAAAAAAAAAGAAAATAAACGAGTTAACAAAATCAGAGATCATAGAAGCAATAGCCAGGTTAAAGAAACTAAGGTCAGATTATATACCCAATGAAGTTATAAAGACAGGCCAAACAATTTAGCTCTATTTTATTAAGTTATTCTGTCTAATTTAGCTATTCAAATTAGCTTTACCTATAGTAAATCTGTTAAATAAATAAACTAAAAATAGCCGAGACACTATCACAATGGGTTGAATGAAATATTATAGTAATCTATAAGGAGGGTGACCGCAAAGATATTTAAAACTATATACCAATAAGCTTACTATCATCTATTTACAAACTGTTTTTAACATCCGTAAACAAAAGGATAAGTAGTCATAATTTGCAATTTGTATTACATTGTAATAAACTTTATTACAGAGTAAAATTTATTATTGTAAATCTACATCTACGTTATGTAATTTATATACTGTATATATACATCTACAAGTAGTAGAGCAAGCGGTGTGCAGGAAAGGATTTTCAACAATAGACCACACGCATACACGGGAATTATTTCTAGAAATATACTATATATATATAGACTACCGGAAAGCATTTGATACAGTGACTCATAAAAACGTACTGGAAGGCCTAAAACGCTGTAGTGTAGAGAAACAGAACAAGGAGTTCATTAGAAGTTTCTACAAGAATAATATAGGTAAACTCAAGCAGGAAACTAAGAGCCCGAGCTTTCTCATCAAGACAAGTGTAAAGCAGGGTGATCCCTTGTCTTCAAAATACACCTGTACTATAATTTATTTTTAGGCAATTAGACTGAAAGAACTACGGTATAAATATAATATAAACGGTAAACACTTAAATAACCGCCGCTTCGCAGATGATCTAGTTATACTAGAGAAACTTGATTACAACTACAACATATGATTGAAATCGTTCATAGAATCAGTGTAAACATGGGACTCTAAATGAACTTATCAAAAATTATGCTAATGACTATGTTATGCGAAAAAACTTAAATGGAAATGGGCCGGCCATGTAGCACGACTCCAAGATCAACGTTGGACCAAAAGAATAACGTCTCAGAAGGGCCCATTCGGCACAAGAGGCAAATGAAGTCCCATGACAAGATGGAACTGATATCAAAAATGTCGCTGGCTATAACTGTTAGAGGTAGTCTAATACTGAGACAAATGGCTATCATTGGAAGAAGACTTCATCTATGAAGACCGGGTTCTTGCTCAAGAAGAAAAGTAGTTTCGTTTAATGTTTTATTGAAAACTACATTAATTACAAAAATTAATGTAGTTTTAAATAAAATATGTATTTATGCAAATAAATAACACTAGCGAAAGAAAATCAATATAAAACTGTTATATATTGTAAAAGTTCTTGCGATAAATAAAAGGGTTTTTATTTTATTGTATTTTTATGATTATTTAAACTTGTGACATCTAAACTTGTGACAATTTCTAAAATAATGTTAAATAATGTTAATCAGGAATGTTTTGTGACCGGTGTTCAGGCCAACGGACGAAACAGAACAGATAAATGTAAGGACGGACAGTGCGGACGTCCTTATAGATAGAGAGAGAAAAAAAAATACGGAAAGTGTGAATACGCCTTATTGAAGGAATGGATTTTGCTCAATTTGTGTTGGCCGCGGCGGCGGCGGGCGGCTGTGCCCGGCGAGATTCGGACTTAAAAACACTACGGACTCTCGGCCAATTGTTCTGCGAACTTTATTGAAATCGAATAATGAAAGTGGAGTTTTTCCTCTCGGCCCACATAATTAGGGGCGGAGTAAAAAAACGGACGCTTGGACAACTACGATAGCTGTTCTGTAAACAGCGCATAATGGAAAAATTATACGCTTCGTATTCTCGTTTATTGTCATTTCGTAATATGCAAATTTATAAGCGATTGTGAATCAGGGGAAATGATATTTAAATGTTTATTGAGAAATATTGAAATGAGATACACTAAATTAGTATCCAAGGTGAACTGAGCAATTTTTTATCCACTATTTTATGTTAAAATCACTACATTAACCTATTAAAAGCTACATTTTGATTGTGATTTAGTGACTCAATAATTTCACATTTATTTTATAAATAACGGGACTAAGAGGTGAATAATAACAACAGGTATTTAAATTTTTTTTTAAATATATTTGTCGATATAAAACTTTTTGCTAAATATTATTCGTAACATATAAAAACTGCTGAAAGGATTAATTTATTATGTTGTGTGTCTGTGGCCAAATAAAAAGTCATTGTATAATAGCGAAAGGTTATTTGACTGATTAGGTAATTGATTAAATTTATGTAAAAACTACTGAAAGATCAACATAAAAAAATTCGCACTTGGTGCACGTATCTTTGGCCTAGACATAAGCTATATATGAGTAAGTACATCAATGTGAAAATATAATTATTTGTCTGTTTGTTTTGTGGGCACCCTTAAAGGAATAAGGAGCCCTTATATGATCACTTCGTCGCTCGTTTGTCCGTCTGCCTATTCGCTTGTCAAAATCCTTTTTCCTAGGGACGCGTAGACGTATTTATTGAAATTAATACCCAATACTTGGTTTGAAATCCTATGAAGCTGTAAAAAAAATCAAGGTGCTAGTTCAATTAAGGCCAAAATACGGCCATTTATGCTTTACATTATATAACTGACAATTAAATTATGACCTATAGGATACTCCTATTAACCTAATTATCGAAAACAAATTTGAATTTTTTTTCCTTGTACTTAAAAGCCAATTTTTCATTGTTTTCGAATTAATTTTCTATGTATTTTAAAGGGGTTAAGTTTTAATATGAAAATTCGTTATTGTAAAGTTGGTATTTGAGCAACAAGACAAACTCAAAAGTTGAATACAGCTCGCAGTCTGACCTTGCGCGCAGCAGGCAGGTAGACGATGAATATGTTTATCACGTCGGTTATGAAATGATCATATAAAATGGGTTTTGTAAGGAAATTCTTACGGAATTATATTTTATATAGAATGTATACAAAGAATCATAGAAATAAATTATTGCATTTAAATCGTGGAAATTAATAAAAAGGAGTTTAAACTTAAATTCAACCAAAATTTCATGAAATGTCATACGAGTAAATAACGTTTCATATTTAATTTCTGTTATGGAGATATTATTTTTATTTTGACACATCAAGCATACAGTTCAAATGTAAATGGTAAGATATTAAGTTAATTTCAATATTTTTAGAGCCACGAATTTACTTTAGATCTTCGTTCTATGAATAGTTTATAAATAAACTATTTAGGGCAGTAATTATAAAAAAAACCTTTTGAAACAACAAATACGTCATTTAAAAAGTATTTCTCAACAATCGTGTCACCCACTTCATATTCTGTTTGAGAGGATGCCTTACTCTCGCAGCTATTCACGGTTTTGTCTCGAATTTCGGAGTAGAGTGTAAGCAGGGCCTATTGTTTTATATCTCTTCTATAGAAGCGATACTCGACGATTTCCTGAACTAAATAACCCTCAGAGAGAAATAGATCCTTCCGTATAAACAAAGAAACGTTATTCTGTATTCACGAGATATAAGGATCTATACAAGTTACAGACAGTCGAGTCTCGCATCATTCGTTGGAAAGTTTTATCGCGCTTAAGTGTGCTTTGATAGGTCCGTAATAATTGTAAGTAACGATGAGTAAAACTGGTCTTAGTCTTGTAGTCCTCGTCTTGGTAAAAAACTTTTATAGTGGTTAAATAAATAATAATAAAAAACGTAAGTAACAATGTATATATATTTAAAAAATATATCTAATAATAACCAGAGTTAATATGCTAGAATAAGGTAATAAGGTTAAAACTAAATAAGTAAGATACAGCACTATACCAAAACTATATTTCAGTCTTGATCTTGGCCTTGCTTTGCTCATAATTAATTCTAAGTATCACTTTAATATTACAAAGTATTTTTTCGTTAATTGACCATTAATGATACAACTACACACATTGTTGTAAAAAATCATCGTTTCGACCATAAAAATAGAAACAACTATTAGGATTCGATGCATCCATAATCGACGCCCGCGACATATCGAGACAAGTGGAACTAAGTAATGTATTAAATTATTAATGACTTATCATTTTGTATCGATGATTGAAAAAGAGCAAACCTTGAGTTTTTGCCCATTCTTCTCAAACTGAATGAGCATTTGAAGAGGGTGGTAAAGTTATAGTCGGAAACAATCGTTTATGACGAATTTCAAGTTTGATTTCTGTTACCTACGAAATAAAGATATTTTTGATTTGATTTTATTTGATTACTGGTGTGCTCACATACATGTATAAGAGTTATATCTATAGATATGGGTTATATCTGAAGGTTATATCTATAGATATAGTGAAACCCTTATACATTAAAAAGATCCTAAAGATGTTACGTTTTAGGATCTTGCTCAACAAAGGTACCGATGGCATCCTATTACTAAGTCTATACTGCTGTATGTGCTTTCTGGTAGATCTTTACTATAAAATATGTTCTAAAATAACAGGCTTAATTAGGTAAAAAATTAAAATTACACATAAACACAGAACAGAACACGTTGAGACGCTATATGACAGTTGAGCACGCTACCACAACTTCAATATGTTGCATATACGTATACCAATCTTGTGTAGGTATACATACGAGAAAAAGAGAGAAAACGAGAGAAGAGCATGTAAACATGTGTACGTTCAAACACACTATCTATGTATAACGGTGTTGATTTGAGAGCTGAGAGAGAGAAAGAGAGATAGTGATAGAGAGTGAGAAGAGAGGAGAGTGCGTATGTGTCGCTTATAGAAAGAGGTAGACTCTGGAGAGACAGAGTGTGCACGCCACTGCTTCTCCACTGCTTCTATCTCCTTCTGTTTCGCTGTATTATAGTACAGGCCGTTTGTCCTATACCATGCTAACGCTTACATAACGTTATATTTTTTGGTGTCTAGCTCCTACATGAGGAACTTCATTCCAATGATTCAAAATACTAGGATTTTCATTAAAGATAAAATTATTCCTTGTTTATAAATAAACGACACGAAACCCTTTCACACTTATCTTAATACGAGTGCTTGACTGTTTTTTTAACCATGACAGTTTTACTAATCTTTGCTAATCAGCTGTTGAATTAAAAAAAGGTTTGTATTCATAACGGCTTCGGAATGTATAAATAATGTACTCGAATAATGAAAATTACTAAAACACAAGTTGTAGGAATATTAAAATGACATTGAAAAACAAATACATTATAACCTAAAAAAACGATAGGTAATCATTGGGGACTGTCGACGGAAGTGAAATTTTAAACCTATGAAATAACAGTGTTTTTTTCTTGCATTTCTAAAGTAATTGAAGTATTAACAACTAAGATTTTAAAATTCATAAATTAAATTAAATTAAAGTACATAGGCCGCTGCGCGCGCGTCAGTGTTATCAATACTTTCATTATCGTCCAAGCACAACTTGTGGATACAGACATGCTGTTAACAATAGCGCGACGCGTATTCTTGAGATTTTAAAGAAACAAAAAGCGTTTAAAATTGTTTTTACTGCAATAGATATCCTATTAATTTTCAGCTCGTCCTTGTGGCGGGTCGTCACGCTCGATTCAAAGTTCAGGTAATTGTTTCCATGGTAATACTTTAATATTCTAGAGACCTGAGCTTCAGTCTCGCTCATTGGTGATCTACCACTATAAAAGCACTTTGTAAGTATTATGTTATAATGTGGAAAGTGTCGACGGGTACGTCGCTTTAGTATGACGGATTATTTTCGAAACACCGTAATCATGCCAGTTCCTGCCTTTTAGTAAGATTTTTACATAATCTTTGTAAGTACGTATGTGCATGGCTGTATAGGTTACACTGTAACCTACTGTACTGTAACCGTTATAGTATCGTTAAGATGTGCATTCACCACTGAAATTGTAACCATATATTAAAATATAAATTGTGCAAAAACAATAACACTTTGAACAATTTGAATATGGTCCTTGAGAATGACCACTGTGGTCATTCTCGGAGGATTATATTTTTATCTTTTAAAACGTACTGCTATAACGTCGTCAATAGGTATATGTTTATAATATTCTTCAAGTGTTTTCCTAGCTAATTCAGAAGTACCGCAAGGTTCTACTATAGGACCTATTCTTTTTAACATCTATATCAATGATGTATTAGACGCGTTAAAAACCTTTTTAAGGTTCCGAGCCAAAATGAAAAAATGGAACCCTTATAATTTTGTCGTATCCGTTTGTCCGTCCGTCCGTCCGTATATCACAGGCATTATTCAAAAACTACAAGACCTCTAAATATGAAATTTATAGTGTAGATGTCTTGTATAAATTGCTACTTACTTACGTAGTTCAGTAACAAAAATATATATTTCTAGGGGGAAGTAACAAAAATATATATTTCTATTACATGCAACAGAAGCCGAAAAAAATTTTTCTCAGCAAATATTAAGTGTAACATGTTTTTTGATAGTTATTTTAAAAACATTTTAAGGTTTTTAAGGATTTTTTTTGATTACCTGGATAATTTCGGAAATAATCGCTCCGAAATTAGCATAAATTGTCCTCCCCTCTTTATTTTCTAAGATGTTTGTCCAAAAAATGAGAAAAAAAATAACGAAGATAACGCTTAATAGACAATTTCAACTAAAATTATTTTTAACACGACCGGATATACTATTTTTGAGTTATTGCTGCAAAACTGTACTTCTCAACAAAAGGACGTAAGTGCCATGAAGAAGTACTTTAGTATACACTAGTTTAATGTTAATAATCAACATACCTACTTGTTTTTCCTAATTATAAGCGACTAAAGTGCTTATAACTATTCTGTGCGGGAAACATGGTGAAAGTGTAAAAACGTACTTATTTCATCTGTAGTGCATTTCTTTGTAATAATGGCTTCGGAACTCTATGATGAGCATGGTTCGACATGTTCTTGGCCAGTCCTTTTTTTTTATTTATTTACTGACACTTTAATGAATTTATGACCATTCTATAGTCCCAGCGTTGTTTCTATAGTCCAGTCTCATTTTGTAGTCTTCTTCAAGCAATGGAGAATCTAGAGGGTGGAGGGAGGGTTATGTGGGTCATGACCCCCAGGTCTCGGTCTTTGTTTTGCTATTGTAATCGAATTAGTCAGGACTAAACACTGAATGTAGGACCACCCTCCAACTCGAAGGCTAGACCCGTCCTTGTCGTCAAGAAGATATTACAGTCTATTTATAAATAGACTGTCATTTGGACGAAAAAAATATTGATATGATATTGAATCCTAGTAAATATCATGTAATACACTTCTGTAAGGTTAAGAATGATTAGCCAAAGAACCAAGATGTTGATGGTATTGACGTGCAACACGTCGAACAGATTCACGATTTAAGAGTTATCTTCGACACTCACTTGAAATTCGATAAAGACATTGATATTATAATTTTCAAAAGTTTTAAAAACTATGTTTTATAATACGGAATTTTAGAAAGTCTGTTATTAAAATTACTCTGTTCGATTCACCAGTTCGCCCACAACTTCAATTTTGTAGTACAGTTTGGAATTCTTAATACGATATATACGTTAAAAGGACAGAAAGTCTTAAAAGACGGTTTGTGTATCATATTCCGTACAGTGACACATTAGCTAAGCGTTGTATTATTATGAAATATGGATAAAATATTATAATTTACCATTGCGACTTAGTCGTAGAAAACTCCTAGATTTAGTATTCCTTTTTTTATGATATTATTAGATATTTAATGGAATTGTCGATACTAATGACTACTTTCCAAACATCATATTAATTTTCCCAAAAATGTGCTTTGATCGAATAAATTCGTGCTATTTAATGTTCCGTATTCTCCGACCAATCTTGATTTTTATGCACATTTAAATAGAGTATGCCGTGAATTCAATTACTGTCAAGACAACGATTTTGATCTGGATGCGTTTATCACACTGAGTATCTTTAAGTCAGAGCTCCTTAAGTGCTGTACTATTGATCGCATGTACTAATTGTTTAAATTAAGCTACATATTACCATGTGTATATTAGGAATGTAAAATATATTATTTTATAGTTGAATAAGTACATTTCAGTGAATGTTTAATACTAAAATTGGTAACAAGTCCCTAATAATTAATAAGTTTTTGATGTTTCTCATTAATATTATTCCTTCTGTAATTAAGGAAGAACATTGCAATAGAGTTCATTATGTTTTATTCCTCATAGGTGTATTTCTTGTTGGAGATCCTCAATAGTCAATAAATAAGTAAATTAATAAACGTATTTTTAACTTTCAAAAAGGCATGAATATATAAAAATTATGGATAGTGTCAATTGAAAGGACACTAAGCTTAATACTGGTTCGACAAGCGTACAAGTAAATTACGGCTATTCAATTTTATTTTCTAGAGGCACGCCGATTTGGTAACATAAATGAGAGAATTTAGTAGAACTGGCAACAATTGTCTATGAAATACTTTGATATTTCAATAATGAAAACAACTTTTCCCGAAAAAACTAAAAACACCTTCAAAAATTCTTTAACCTAATTGACGATCATACGTTCGTACAATCATCAAACGAAAAAATATTGTGCAATCTGAAAAGAAGCTTTTTAAAAAGTACATACGTGGGTCACACTGAAAGTCCTTAGAAAATGAAAAACTGAGAAAACTAGCAAGTTATTTTTACTATTACTGTTTTTCAAAATAATATTCGTTGAGATCAATACTTCGCTGCATTTACTGGAAATACTGTGAGAAAAACTTTGCCCACTCGAACTTAGAGGTCACTTCGATAGCCTTTTTAAATATAGGCAATGTTTTCTCGGCGTCTGTGAATCATTATCCTCAATGTTTCTCTTTTATTTTAGGAAATATATAAAAACAATTTTCTTTTTACCGCCAATTTGTAAAAACAAATGGCGTATAAATACAGCACATATGATAAGGTTGGCAAAGGTTACATTTTTAAAATTTAAATTTATTAAATTTTTTTTACAATTTTTAAGTGGCTAATTCTATAAATTTTAAATATGACCTACTTTGAAAATAATAGCGTCCATTACGAACACCGGTGGTAAAAATTAAAATAATATTATTGTTTGAACTCTTATTTTTCGTTACGGCCCCTTTTAAGTGTAATAATACCCTGAATAAATGAATGAAAAGAGGATCGATTCTCGGTATGTTAGAGTAGTCCTTAAAGAAATTTGTAGAAAAAAAATCTAATGCGATCCTTTCTCTAGAGCCTTGGAAAGTTAGAGGAATAATACAACGTTCAAAAACTTTTAAGAATCAGTTTTTTTTTTATTTTTACATTTTCAGTGTCATGACTCTTGTGTTATGTAAAGTCTACTATTGAACTATTGTAAGAAAAAAAATTAAGGTCGTACACTTAAGAGCTTAGCCGTACAAAATTTAATATAAAAGATTAAGTACAAACTAAGTACAAACTACAAACATAAAATAAAGTAAAATGATTTTCGACAAATATCTGATATAATCAACAACATTCATCTCGTGATTACGTAAAATACTTTTGCTAAACAACACTATATTTTAAAGAATCACGCTCTATTAGACGTGTGTAATGTATCAGTTTCGCCAAATTGTAAAAATATTCTTATCTGCAACTCGTCCGTCTGTCTACAGTGACATTATTATAATACGTATTCTAGTAATTCAATCCGTTTTATTACTAATATATTTATAAGATCAGGCAAACAGCTTTTTCGTATTTTATGTACAAATTTAAGAATAGAAGAATGGCATATACATATGTGTATATATATATATATATGCCATTTTGTAAGTAGTGACATAGTATCATTGCTGCAACAAATTTGGAACTTCTGATCAAAAAACTGCCAGAAGCAGTTTTGACAGTCCTCTTTTGATGTCAAGCTAACCTAGCACCATAAAAAGTATTCTGGAGAGACGGAAACAGGTGAAAATCTGAGGGTGCAAGGTCAGGGCTATGTGGTGGATGCCTTAACATTTCCCAAACAAACTCTCAAAATTTGCTGAGTGGCTAAAGATGTGCGTGGTCTGATGGTATCATGGTTCGGGTTACGCTGTGGCGTGTGGAGTTTACTTGCCTTTTTATCATGATCCTTTTCGTTCATATACGTTTCGTTTTAACGCGTTCTCGTCGCAGGTAATGCATTTTCCATCACCAGTGTTCATTCTTTTCAAAAACGGTTCGGTTTCATTACGTTTCAATAGAGAATCGCTAATGAGTATGACCCAAGTATCGAGCCTCTTTGTATATCCAGCTTTTTTCAAATGGGTCAAAAGTATTTTGTGATCAACGTGGTCTTTGACATCAATTGTCAATCGTTTACCGGAACCGTTTACTGTTTCAAAAGTTTACCGGATTGAAAACGATTGAAACAGTTTTGTACTACTCTTACCGACGCTGTATTAGGTCCAAAAACGTCATAATTTTATTTTCGCGGCTTGTGTCGCGTTTACCCTTTTTTGTTTACTATTTTAAAACTTTAAAATGTATCGATTTTCTATGTTAGATTCATTCATTTTGGTGGATAGAAAAGCTATAGCAAAATGGCGGGACACCGTTTTTGTGTTTTTTCTTTTTAAAAATATCCTTTATTTATTTGTATCAAAACTAGCCAGATACAAACAGTACAACCAGATATTTTACTGCAACTTCTTATTCATAAACGACGAAAAACTTTTTCTCCGACCTAACACATATATAAAACAAAGTTGTGTTGGTTACACAATTTATAATTCAAGAACGGTTGCACAGATTTTTTGATCTGTTATTTATTGGATTTGTCTTTGCCACAAATAGCAGAATAAATAATTGAAAAAGTCAAAAATTAACCAAAAAAAAGATATGAAGAAAATTCTTTTTCATATACATTTTTCGTATGCAACCCCATCTCCAATGATATGACAGATAAAAAAGTAAGTAACTTTGGCAAACTTTTCATAAAGTATATCATTTGCTGTAAAAATAAGTTTGAATGTATGTTTTTCGTACGCTGACGGCTAGACTGATTGTAATTTAATTTTTTGTGTTTTCAAATTATGTTTTCAGAGAAGATATGATATTAATAAATAAGATTACATTGTATTTTATGACCTTTTACGTAAAAAAATGTATAACTGCCAGTAAAAATGATAATCTGTTACCATTAACATCCATGACTAAGGAAGGACCAAGATTGGTATCAAGCCTGCTATTAGAACAGCGGGACCGGAATGGGACCTGACAGTGGAACCAGAACTGACATCGATAACAGAATCACGATTGCGATTAAAATTGACAGATAAATCGGCCGATATAGAAGATGAAGGAATGTCTACAGTAGTAAAATTAAGGGCACATTTGAATAATAATAAAAATGCAAAATTTAAATTTACGCCCAGCGAAGCGAGTGGGTGATAGTTAGTAAAACATATATCAAGTACTAGGTTTCTTTGAAGAAAGGGCTTAATTCTAAGAAAAAAAAAACGTTGAAGCGAGTCTACAACTGTTCGATATTTTTAATTTTTGTTAAGAATACATACTAACAGAATTAATTAAATTTTAATTGAATTAAATCTTTCGCCAAGACCGTGTTTGAGTAGACTAAAAATGCCTTAAATAGGCTTTACATTCTTTACACTGTTCCAATGGTTGCGTCGCTATTCTTAATGTAAGCCTCAGGTAATTGCAATGAATCTCTTATATGGTTGTCCTATCCATGTAGATCAGAGTGACTCTTTTCTTCATTGATATTTCTACATGCGACGCCAAGAAATGTATTTCTAGGGCACACTTCCATTTGTTCTAGCGTCGTCCAAGTACATAGGGTCACCATCGCATTGTAAAGGTCTTAGATTTATAAAACAATTATGATACATTTTTATTTTGGTTTTGGCGATTTTAGTTTTATTCGTGTGTTAATTATTTGTATATTGTTTATCTGAACCTTGGCAAAATTGTTTTTGTGCTCCCTAGCATCTTGTTCGTTTTAGTTCTTTAAATTGGCTGATCAGATATAATGCTCCTAGGCCATATCAGGCACTAAGGATTCATGTACACCTTGGTATTATTGTAAAACTGTTCTAACTCCTATAATTTATTCAGTATACCTAGTATAGTTTAAATTACTGTTATTTATTTATTTAATAGGGTACACCAAATAGATAACAATGATTGTATTGTTTGTGGGCATACGTATTATGTATTAGTGACAGAATAGCAATTCTATGAATGTGCATACAGCACGCCATACAGACAGAGAAGAAGAAAGTGTTAAATAATAAAAAAAAAAAAATAGCATAACACAAGACAAAAATAATGTTGATACATATTCTTACATATGATCTACTATTTATGTATACATTATAACCGCGAGGACAATTTTCACATTAATGATAATGAGCAGCGATACAGAAAAACAAAATGCTTTTGGGTTTAGTGTAAATCGAGGACCACCGGTACGGATTGTTTGAATGTAAGCGGTTTAGCTTCAAAAATGTCCAGATCATCGTGCTGAGATTTCAGGTCATCGTAAAGGCGCCTCATTCTTGAAACTGGGTTATAATAAGCGGTGTTATTACTGTATCCGCGTAGGGTGAACTGTGATGGCGAAATATGTGTATGATGTTGAGATTGATAGAGAGAAGTGAGGGCGAGTCAACTATGGAATGCATCAATTTGTGGAGATACAATAGGTCGTATTGCTTGTGACGGTTTTGAGAGTTGGTAATTTGAATCTATCACACATTTGTTTTTAATCCGTGAGAGAAATTTGAGAAATCTGTTCTAGGGTCTTTCAATGTCCTATATGTGGACAGAGTAAAAAGGCGACCGAACTACGGAGGCACATTCCAAGATACTTCGAACAAGCGAAAGGTAAACCGCAATTAAGCTATCAAATTTTTTGGAGTTTTTTAATGTTCGCAAGACAAATCCCAACATTTTGTTAGTTTTGCCTATAACATGCGCGTAATGAGAGCCAAATGTTAACTTCTCGTCAAATAATACTCTCAAGTCCTTGACCTCAGAACTTTTGTCCAAAACCTAGTCCATAATTTTGTAGTTATAACAAATTTTGATTCTTTTGTTTGTGAAGCTTATGGCAAGGCGCCGGGACATACTTGGCGTCATAGAATTTTTGTCGCACTAGTTGTATATCACGTTTAGGTCTCTCTGAAGGCCGTCAGTCTTTCTTATGATGTTGTTTGATATTAGCGGTGAAGCAAACCATCAGGCTCAGTACCTTTATTGATATTCAGTGCTTTGATTTGCCTCTATTTTTTACATTCGCTGATTTGGATAGAAGATAACATAAAATCGTTCTTGCAAGTGTTTTGTCAAAAGAAGTGTCTAAATTGTTGGCTGGAGCAATAAATACTGACATAAAATAATCAGAAAACAAATTACAGATTTCAGAAGGATCCGAGGATGATCTATCATCGCAAAAAATTTTCTGTTCCACAGATACGTAACCTTTTTTGTAGTGGACAAATTTCCAGAATTATTTTATGTTACTGGTCAGTATAAAATATTATAATCTCGAAGGTTACCATACATTTTGTATCTTTTATAAAATTTATTTTTCTCGCTCAACGACCGTAATAAAGGTTTGCTGAACTAAATCGTGTATTAAATAGGATTTCTGGTAGTAAGGAGTGTATTAGTTACAACAATATCTTCAAGGATCCTATAGAAAGTTTCAATTTATTTCTTCACGTCTGCAGATGATAGCACCATGGACCAATCAATCTTCCGTATCTCAGACTTAATGACAAAATTACACTCATTGAAGTCAAGTCTACGTACATTCCACGTTTTCATCGAGTAAGGTGTTAGTTTTGATGGTAAGTTGATGAAAAGGATAGGATGATGACTATCCGCTTTACCGCTTATCCGCTTTGAGGTCCGAGAGAGTATAGAAGACCAGGTTTCTGCTTTTATTGTTTGCGTTTAGCGCGCCGCTAAACTGCGAGAGCCTGCAAAGCAACATAAATTCGACTAGAAGTTTAGATCGACGATAATTGGCGAATCTAGGGAAACAAAATTTTTGAGTTAAAAATCCACGTGATTTCCGCGTTGAAATCTCCCAAAACTATGAAGTCGTCAAAATATTTATCATTTAATGTCAAATTTTGTCAGTTTTCGTAGAAATAAATAAATGATCAATATTCGAATGATGAGGCAAGTAACAAAAGCAAATGTGGAGTGCTTTGCTTTAATTTTTTTTGCTGTGAAATAGAAAGCCAGATGCCGTCGATTTTGGTTTCCCACGCAGTCTGACTGACTGCGGCGATGCATTTTTTATGGCTATCAAGACGCCTCCACCGTCGTTTTTAGTAACTGACGTAGTATGATGGTCACGGTGAAAAACATTATGTCGCTCGTCGATAAGCTCACCGTCGAATACCCCGCTGTTTATCATGATTTAGTACATTTACACACAATTAATTTTATTTAGATTGTATTCAATTTACGTTTCGGTAATACATTGAATAAATAACAATAAAGACTACCAAGTTACATGTAAAAAGATTATAGTTATTAATAGGTTCAATTATATTAACTACTCGTTTTTACATGCTTTCTCGTATTCTGTAGTGCATACGGGTTTTTTGTTACCCTTCTAGTTTCATTTGAATATTTTATGAACACGAAGATCGATTTTTAATATATATATACCACTTACTTGAGGGCTCGTCGCCACGTGTGGTGTCCTTGTTTGGTTTCCTGATGTTAGTTACTCATACAACAAATCAATTTCCCGGCGTCGGCACACGAATTCGTCCAGAGCGGCGGCCGGCGCGCGAGTGTCGCTCGCGGAGAGACGTGCACCGCCCAGCTCATTTTCTCGTTTGTTCTATCGGTCTTTGTTCAATACGTCATACCCACAAATAGGTAATTTTAAATCTTATTTTACTGTACACAGAGTTATCTGTTCAGCGAGTGCCTGCATAAATGAAACGATTGTGTCGCAGACACCTGCGCCCTCCCTCGGCGCTTCTTTGGAGTACAATTAAACGGCCCTGCCAGCCGCTGATGGCAGGGCCGTAGACGTCGCTATATATATACGCGCTCATGCTTTTGAAGGCAGTTGGTTTTGTATATGTGTTTGCGTCTATTATCTAATCGATTCATGTAAAATAGATTTAATTAAAGCCTAATTTGACATTTGAAAGTTTTTTAATTGGCGGTATCAAATAAAAAATGTGGGCCGTCACGGGACGCCTGGCAGATGTGAAAACATCGAGTTTGTACAAGTAATATGCATTAAAGACAAGATTACGACAGGAACTAAATATAGCATAATGGAAAAATGAAATATGACAATTTGTTTATAGGAAATGATGTCTATTTATATAACAAACATTTATTTTCATTAAATACAAAAAATCAATATTAATTTCAAATTGCCACAACTTAATTCATTTCATCTGTGACTTCAGTAATAGTTATATTCGATGTTTTCTCTGACAGTATAACTGTGACAATTGCTTGTCACAGTTATAATTAGCAATAGTTAATAATTATTATTATTAATCAATTATTAATCAAAAATACAATCATATTAATCAAAATGTAGCAATGTGTACGGTGTGGTGACGGGTTGCCACTCTATGTCATAGATATATACAGTCCACAGGCAGTAGTGTGTACGATGTGGCAACGCGTCGCCATGTCCCAACGACTTTGCGACTCCCTTCTCACTTGGTTCGATGATGCTGTTTCCTACGGTGTACATTTTGACTATATTTATATACCGTGGCGACCCGTCGCCACGGTAAGCGTCACCACGCCAACAATCCGGTTTATCCTGCGCCTATAGATATTTCACATCAAAATATTAAATGTTTAATAATACATATTTTTTTGTAAGAAATCATAAAATAACGTTCATTAATACAATGCACAGTTCTTATCAATTTGACAAACTATTGTATTGTAGTCAAATAATAAGGCTATACATTATTATTTGAAAATGTGTACTAGTTTCCAAACGAGATTTTTTAAATATGTATTTCATGGGCGACCCATAAATAGGTGTTCAAACTCCATACAATTATGGGTGGTCTTTTACAGGTATTATCTCCGCAAAAACATTTACCCATCCCGAAAGAGATTTGAGACAAAATCGCATCAACGAAACTTCAGTAATAAAGTAGATACATCCCGGTTCATTACATATTTATGGTATTGCGAAATCTTTGTTTTGTGCGTGGTCACCGGTTTTTCGTAGATCGATGCCGCTTTGATATCGATATAAAAATGAATTGTCGCCGGTTTCCCGTAAGTTTGCCACTCACAGGTTGGTTGTAACGAGCGCCGTATAATGCGATGGGCAGAACGTCTTCATGTTTTGGATCGACCTTGTGGAAGAAAGCGTCTACAATATAGATACACCATCAGTATCGTTAACGTCCTTCAATAAAATGTTTGAGGTTATACTAAACGATAAGATTTATCTTTATACAAGCTTAAGATCAAATAAACACTTAATGAAAATTTCAAAATAATTGAAGACAAATATATATGGATACACCCAGCTCGATTTCTTACCGGGTTATTATTCAGCGATTGTTTTATATTTATTTAGTTTAACTCTTTTTACGTTTGTATACAAAAATACATTTAAGTTCAATGCTCTTTCTTTATAAGGGAAAGCTGCCTTCAGAACGAGTGGTAAAGCGTAAATTCACTAAATGTATGGCGTATTTAAGTGCAATATAATAAAAATTGTAAACGTGTTTATAATATTTTTCATATAAATACACATCGTTCTGGGGAAAATATATGTTTCACTTGTATACCGGCGATCATTGTTAATTTTTTATTTTGTTGAATGAAAATAATGATTGCAGAACTACTTAAATTAAATTTTCAATTAATAAAATATTTAAAACTTAGGAATTTGTAGAAAAAAACTAACCAAGAGCATGTGGAACCATGCTTATTATAGGGTTCCGAAGCCATTATTACAAAAAAATACACTATAGATGATAAAAGTACTTTGTTCCACTTTTTTCATGTTTCCCGTATATAAGTTGTAAGCACTTTGATCGCCTACAACCAGAAAAACAAGTGGATGTGTTGACTATTACTATTAAACTAGTGTAAAAGAAAGTGCATCAACAAAAGAGCGTATCTTCATAGCATTTACGTCCTTTTGTTGAGAAGTGCAGTTTTTAGGTAATAACTCAAAAACAGTATATCCGATCATGTTCAAAATAATTTTTGTTGAAACTATTTATTAAGCGTTATTTACTTATTTTCGCTATTTCTTTCATATTTTTTGGACATACGGCTTAGAAAATAGAGGGGGTATACAATCTCTGATAATTTCGGAATGATTATTTCCGTAATTATTAACGTAATTAGAAGAATTGCTTAGAAACCTTAATTTGTTTTTAAAAGAACTGTCGAAATATGTACTACACATTGATGTTTGCTTAAAAAAATTTTTGTCAGCTTCTGTTAGATTATGAAGTGCCCTCCTAGAAATATTTACTTTTGTTATTTAATTACCAGACTAAATAGCGTCTTATACAAGACATCTACACTATAAATTTTATAATTATACGTCTTGTAGTTTTTAAATAAAATGCCTGTGCCATACGGACGGGCGGACGGACGGATATGACGAAACTATAAGGATTCCGTTTTTGTCATTTTGGCTTAAAGCTCGAAAAACACGAATAACTGAATTAACAGACGAACAAATTTAATATCTATTTTGAGCTTTCATACCGTTACTATCGTTTTAGTGACAATTCAAACAAACGACTTCGATTGATTCTGAAAAATACTCTTTGTATTAACTATCAAAATAAACCTAAAATTATTTCTTGCTTAATCAATCTCGTAACATTTCTTGCTTATTTTGATTTCATCAAAGAGAAAATTAGCTATTATCAATATGACAATATGCAAGTGAAATGTGAATTAGGCCCGAAGATAATCAATGCTGCGTCGCCTCCACCAGCGCCACCGTCAGCGTAGGCGAATTTGTGGCAGCTGTGGCACATTTTGGGAACGATCGGTGGCTTTGTTTGATAATTTGTATTTAAAAGATTGTGAGTACGCCTAGGTCATTGGAATTATTACAACCCGATACGAATACAAGGTATAGCTTGTAGCTCTGTGTGCGCCGCCTTTATAACATACTAAAATTATTAATGTGAAGGTGTATTCGTTTGTTTGTCTATCTGTTTCGTTTTCATGTATTAAGCGCCATATCGAATTTCATGAAATTTGGCACGGAGATATATTGGCACCAGGGAATATAGGCTACTTGTTGCTTGTTTATCTGTTTATTTGCTTGTTTGTTTTTTCATAGCTAAACAATAGTTTAACTGATTTTAATGAACTTTAGTTTAGCAATAGAAAACACCATTTTATAATTTATAAGCTACTCTTTGTTTAACTTTTTATGTGTTTGTTTGTATGTCTACTTATAACTGCACAATGACAACCAATGACAACCAGTAAAAACCTCACAGAACTTATATGGTATGAGAGAACGAAGTAGAGCAAAGGCGAAAATAACGGAGGGTATTTACAATTCGATTGTAATTATATGATTAGTAACAATGGCTTAATAAATACTTATAGCAAATTAAAACGAACGATAGGGTCGTACTCTGTGTCTTTTGTCTGTACTGCATGCCAATTATACAATATTACAAATGTGATTCTTTATGACAATGTCTTATTATTTGTTACTCAATTACGTAAAAACGGCTGGTCAACAGAGCAATAGCGCGATCGGAACGGACGCAGTATTGGAATAGCGAATAAGATAAAACCAGAATTAACTTTCAAATTACAATTAAAATAGAAAACAGAATCGGATTGGTATCGATGATACAAAGATTACTCGATATAGAAAATGAAAAACAATTATATGTCCATGCGGGTAGAGCAGCGAGCAAAAGTTAGTAGTCTAAAAATTAAGTCGAACTGAAAAAGAAATAATAACAAAACTTATTTATATCTTTCCAAAATATACAATGTACATCAAGAATTAATTTATGAAAAGGAATAAGATGAAAATTTCAGCTTCACGAGCAGCGATAATTTATATATTTTTTTAACTACAGCTCTTTAAGCTTTTATTGTGAGTGCTGCACTTGTAATATTCCTGAAAAATATTAGGTACCTATATAAATACAGGAGTGATATCGCCCAGACCTGTGAGATGGGAGGCGCAGGCCTTCTCGCTCCCTCAGGTAGCTACGCCTCGCGCGACGCACATTGTTAGCGGCAACAAATCTTCATTGTGATATCCATGTACTTTTCCTACTTTGTGAGACACTAACCAGAAACTAAAGGAAAAAGCGAGAAAATATAAAAATATGCTTTTAATTCGATTAAAAATATCGTTAGTAACTTTCTAATTAATTCGAAAGTACAGTCGGATTACAATTATCGAAAATACCTAGGCACTACTTTGCTTTATTTTAAAAATGCGAATCCTCATAGTGTTTGTCAGTTTTTAGGGTTCCATAGTCCTCAATGAACCCTTCTAGTTTCGCTATGTCCGTCTTTCCGTCTGTCTGTCCGCGACTTAGCTTAGAGACTCTTAGTACTTGAAAATTGTGATTTGGTACTTCTTTTCTCGTCTATCATGAGATATCGGATGAGAGATATCGTTGGATAGATTATTCAAAAACATTGCAGGTCTGTGAAATTCATTTTTCATTAGCGAAATATTAAGCTTAAAAATGGAAATTTTTATTAGAGTCAAGTGTCCCCTCTCTTTTGCCAGCTATATGACTATTTATAGTTATGTGAAAAAATTCACGGCAGTAGCATATTCAATGAAATTAAAAGGAAAAATATGACAGTTAAGTAGGCTTTACAAGTTAAAGAGCAATTTTCGATCACCGTATAAAATATACTTGGAGAAGTACAAAATATATATTTTTTAATTCCTTTGCAAATTATTTACCTGACATTCTTGACTGTATAAAAAAGGTCGTAAATATAAGTTTATGAACCATGCACGATTATGGAAATATAATATTACAAGATCCTTAACACCCGTCCTATGTGGGCCCGTTTTTAGACGTTATTAGCCGTCGAAACGTCAACTCAATAGGTTTACAATCAGACAAAAAGCCTCCTTCTAAGTCCGCATATTGTTACTGACCTTTACGCAGTCTTACACTGCACGTGGCCCTAGACGTAATTGGCCGGTTTTTCTTTTGCTATAAATAAAAATCTCACAAAATATTTTTTTTCGGCAAATTGGACGATCTCGTAATAGTTCTCTGGAACTTGTAACTGTGACGCTGCTCCTGTCGGCGACTTTTACGACAGTAGGTCGTTTCCCTAATATAACATGTATGATGGTGTACAACTTTTAGATATGTCTTTACATAATAGCTTTTAGGTCATTTAGACAGTAATCTATTTAGAGTTCTCTCCTGAAAATGGTGACAATATTTGTTTGCATTTATAAACAATACATATTTGGAATTATTTCAATCTTAGTATTACTATGTGAAACTTAAATGAATGTGAAATTACTTATCAAAGAGGTCTTTTATAGCTACAATTAAAATCAAGTTATATAATATTGACCAAAGTTTTATATGATGCAAGCTTTTGATTCAGAAGGGTAACGATATTATTTTGTCGCATGCTTCTATAATCATTGAATCATGATAAGTTACCCGTTATAGGAAATAGAGTAAGAAAACTATTTCCTAGAGCACAGGTGCGGAGAGCATAAAAGAAGATAGAGAACAGAACAGCATCGGGACATGGCGTGTCGGCGGGAGTGTGAAGGCAGGAGTGACTGGGAAGTATAGCTTCAAATACAAGACGAATATGTTATATGTAGACGTATGGGCTCTTGGGAGCCAATTATAAAGAAAAATAGTGTAGGATTTCCGATTAATTTTAACGGTGTTAGTCCAATGTCGCTACATAATTAGTTTTCTTGGCATGTGGTTCTAGCCGGCGGCGGCGTGGCACGCGGCACATGAGATCTATCGTTTAAATTATCTTCTTAGTGCAGGAAAAATATTATTAATATTTATTTGTGCCTCAATTGTGATCGCACAGACGGAACAGTTTCCAATGATTATATTATATGAAAATTATCGACTTGGCTAATAATTTACTAGCTGGAGGTTAATTTTAAACATATGGGGAGCTGACATTAGAGGTGTCACTTTTGTGTTGGTGGCTCTATCTTTGCATAGACAGCACAGTTCCACACACATGACGTGTAAGCAAAGCATGAGCTGAAGCATGTTCGCGCGTCCCGTCGTCCCTCGTCCGAAAGAGGGATCGGCGCCCTAGGGGGATATCTCACTGTAGGGCGGGCGGGCGCGCCGTCCTGGCCGCGCCGCCCTAGACGATGCACCGGTGCGGACCAACGTTGCTGAATCCGTCACGACCTTCGTCATTGGACGACAAAATTCAAAATTTTCGCTTCGCCAAATATAAATTCCTACTAAATAATTTAATACAAATTTAAGAAAAGTTGGTAAATATATAAAAAAAAAAAAGTTTTGTCAGCTGATGTTTTACTTAAAAAAAGATCCTACGTCTTTCGCATATTTTTGTAGTTTGTTTTAGAAAACTGTATATTTAGTTATTTCTTATTTCATTTACATATTTCTATTGCATAGATTTACGTTCCTTACGAGTACCGAAAGTTAGGAGCCGAACTTATGAATTATACCTATTGGCTAACTAGGTATATTTGATTTTCATAATTTTGTTGACATTCTTAATTACTATTTTTTTATAATATTATGCTATTAGCCTAATTTCATGTTTATATTTTTAGTCCATTCTATATATTAAGAAACAGTACACCTAACGGTAGATGTTTATTAGTTTAAAAGTACACTAAAAATTTTTATTGATTATAATATTAATATAAAAATAATAAATATAACTACCTATTCAGAGATTAAGAAAAACCACTATAATATAAATAATATTGATTATAAAATTTATTTTTTGCATCTGGAATTTGAAATAATCTGGCGTTGACTCTGATGAGGTTCCAAACGAAGTTATTTTCCTTTTACTAAGACATACCGTTGTTACTAAGAGTATTTAAATTAATTTTAATTTTATTCACTTAAAATTCACTATCAACACAACATATTTGTTTTTTTTACTCAATTTGAACATCAGAATTATCATCAGAATCAGCTGATAATGATGTCTGAACTGATTATAATGTCTAGTAATGCAGGTATAGTTGAAACTGGATCCAGAATATTGATGTTAAATTGAGCCATGAAATTAAATATATAATTTTTCTTATTGATTTATTAGGTATTTTAACGGATAAGCGTAAATGACATAACGCACTATCTAGGACTATTATACTGTTTTGGGCTATATTTTTCAAAAGTTGTTCATTAAATCACTTTTCAAATAATTTTGCATTCATATCACAGTGATAATCTTCACTGACGTCCTTTGTTTGTTTTTCTGATAGTAAAAGAGCATGTTAAATACAGGAACCACTGCAATGTGCACAACCTTTCTTAACAGACGTCGGGAGTGTCATACCATGTTTCATCAAGATAAACTATGTTACGGCTTTTTCAACGTGCTTTCCTAAGGTTTGTTATAAATTTCTACCGCTAAACTTCATGTTTTATAGACTTATAAATTGCTCTGCGTTCATCTATGGGTTTGTATGTAAATCCTAATTTTCTTAATAAATGACGTAAGTAGTACGTTCATAAAAAAAGTCGGTGTTGTCATTTAAATCTTGTAAAATGGCATCTAAGGTAGTAATTTTTTTCTATGAAAATAATATTTATAAACTGTCCGGTGTACGACATCACACTCGAAATTGTCTAAACGTGAAAATCTTTTACTTTTTTACCCCCTTTTTTGGTGTCATTAGCACAGACTTTATAAATTTATTAATTAAAGATTTTTATACTTTTGTTACTTCAGAGGTTTTTGCGATCGGATTACGAACTTCAGATTGAATGAAATGATTTGGTACACTTTTAATAATAGTTTTACATATTTTATAATGCCCATTTCTTTTAATTTTTGGGTTTTGAACTGCTTTGAACTGAACATTCTCAACATTTTCTTCCCATAGACGAAAAAATATTATTAGAATAATTAATAAAAACTAATGTACTAACACACGATAAAAAATATTATTATTCAAAAAATTGGAAATTTAAAATACTTTCAACACAAGCTTTCACAACAAAATTTCATTGTTCTACAACTGACCAAAAAATAGTTCAAAATAAGAATATTTTAACAGGCAGGTGTGCGTACACAAAGACAATTGTTTCTTTATCGAGTGCGAGCTTATTGATTCTCCAATTGCAAAGTGCTTAAAAGGGATAATCCGCCAATGAGCGACCTTGATTGCGCCGTACACCATCACACGCCACTAGCGGTCCACGTGGACTCAACTCACCTACACATGTAAATTTATCATTGTTTTTACAATCGTCGTGCTGTGAATTTTGAAGGTATTTAAATACGCTGTTTCTTAGTATATGGAATTTACTTTACACTTATATAAAATTTCTAAACATTCGAAAAAAGGAGTTTTTTACCTTTCTAAATAGATTCCTTTGCATTATTATCAACGTCGATAAAATTTGCGTCAATTCAGCGATCGAATCCAAGAACGAACTGTAATAATTTTCTTCTAGCGAAATTTTACCCAGATTTTCACCTTTATCTCCCGGCCGGGGGCCGTATTTTAATCGTCGGGGAGTGCAAGGCGGTGTATCAAACGGCGGCCACGTGACCCGGATACCCTGCCCCGATATTACCTGATAAATCCACCCGTCGAGCCCGCGCCTAAGCCCGCTCTCTTATGAACGCGGGGCGCCTTCAAATATTATGACTTTCTTGACTTCATCGCTTTCTCCTTAAGAGTTTAAGGGATTACGCTGGACGTCTATTTAAGGTGTATAACGGACAACTATAACCTCGGCCCGCGCCTCTGCCTCCCGCGTGAATACAGATCATGTCGGAGTACCCATTCCCGATATCCGATGCCGCATAGCGTATTGCAATAAAACACACCAATATCCATGCCCGCAAAATACAGGCGGACAGAGCATCGCTAAGCAACGCTGAAGCGTTGCGTGACGACGGGCTACGTATGTTTGAGAACGGCTACGTAAAAATATACGCATAATTTCGATAAACTAAAACATACATTACCATAAAATTTTGGATATTTATCACTGTTTTCTGAAATTGAGGTCGTGAAGAAAAATAAAAAATAATTGACAAATGGCAACAACGTGGATATGGCCAAATTGATAGCATTAGGACAGTTGGTGGAAGTACTAAGTATAAACATACGTTTGCACTTAGTACTTTGAACACTTAGCACGCCCTGTACATACGTTTAGGATTCGTACGTTTATAGCGAACTGGATTGTTTTGGACGGCTGCAATCGTTGTTTAGCAACACTCCGTCTGTCTGCTTCTGCCGTCCATGTATACATCATTATTTAAGTCAACCTACAAGAAATATGAATTTAATGGCTTTTATAGGTTTTAATAATAAGGAGTCATATAGACGTATACCACTCCTTTTGTAAACAAAACAAACAATAAGCATGGCCGACAAAATAAAATAAAATTAATCACTTTCAAATGTACTAATATAAAGAGTCATACAGATAAACATAAAAAAAAAAACTTTCTATTAGTACATTAAGGTTTATTAAAATGAGTTTAATTATTGATGAGCTATGAAAAAAAAATAGAAACAAACACATGATAAATCCATTAACAAGTGGCCTATGTCTGTTCCCTGGTGCCAAACTATCTCCCTGCCAAACTTCATCAAAATCAATATAGCGGTTTAGGCGTGAAGATGTAACCGACAGACAAACAGACAAAGACATTTTAAAATTTGCCACAGACGATTTTGGGATACAGTATTTTACTCACATACTAGCGATGATCGCTAATTTTATCTTTGGTAAAATTAAAATAAGTGACTAACAAAACTAGATTTTTTAAGCGAGAAATGATTTTATTTTGAAAGAATAAAGGGCAGTTTCCAGAATTATTTGAAGTCGTTTGTCAGTATTGTCACTTGAACGCTAGCGGTAGGTAGCCTGAAAATAGACATTTAATTTGTTTTTCCGTTAATCAATTATTTGTTATTTTTTTTCCTTAAATTCTTATCCTTTTAAATACTTCATAAATTGAAATTTAATTTGAATATTCATATCAAAATCTGGGCAGGCGCAAAAATGAACGAGATAGACAAATAGGTAGAGACACTTTCGTATTTACAATATTAATGTGGATCATTTCCATCTCTTTGGACATCACACCCGAGCTGTTCGCCGTCTATGACTGTGCTGTGCAGTGACACCATAAAATGCTTACAATATTATTAAGTTAATAAATATTATATATTCGCTCTTAGCACGTGGATATTCAGCATAAAATTGATGAAAATATTATTGCGAGGGCTACAGAACCCTATCTGATGTGAGTGTTCCATGTGCATTACTTATTTTTATATTCAGCAAACGTTTCTGATGAAAACCAAAGAAAACTAATAAAGCTGAAACTGCTAGGGGTGATAATTTGGTAGCCCGTTTTCTAAGTTGTATGAAACTTTCGGGCTATTATCGGTGCGTTGTCTAATCTCTAGCGACCGCAAAGCATAGGGCAAGCGGAAGCGGGTATCGTGAGACCTATCAGGCGATATCTCGGGGACGATCTCTCGCTAGGGATGTGACTTTATTAATTTATCGAGTTAACGTAAAGTAACCTTTAGTTAATATTAACTATCTAAATTTATTTATTTCTTATTTGTTAACCCGTAAAGACAATATGAACGATTGATGTCATTGATTCGTTTCCTTCTCTACTCGTATTAGTAAATAAAGAATTAGGAATCATTGAAAAAATTTCGATATATTTTTACCTTATAATTTGTAAACATACTTAAGTTATCATTTACATAGACAAATTATAGTTCAGTTAATGGATTGATTTTTCTTATAATACATAAACAAATTTGTAACGACGCTGGAAATAAAGAAAATACATTGTAGATATCTGTAGCTAGTTAATTTAACTCTGTTAAAAGTCGACTGTAAGGCTCTGATGGGTAAATACTTGTTTGATAGTCATTACACTACAGATAAGGCCTGACGCATGTTACGATGAATGCAAAATGATGTATCAGACGTTTACAGTTACAGTAGAGTCCTACTAGTCCTTTGATTTGTTTTCTGCTGACGATTGGGTACAGCTAATTTTTAAGAATATTAAGTTAAGTAAGTTTTTTGAATAAAATAGCAAAACAAAATTACTGTGTTATTGTAGTTGTGCAACTAATCTGATTTTTCCTATTGAAATCGAGATACATGCAATAATTAAATAAATTCCATAACAATTAGAAAATTTATGCAATTATCCTAAATTGTGATTTAAAGCTTTGAAATTAAATTTCTACTCTTTGTTGAACTTAGCAAGAACACCAGAACAGTAAAAGTATATATTTTGTTCAAATTTTAAAATGGTGTTTGTATTGAAATTTTAATTATAATAGTGTTCTGTATCACAAAATCTGGATTATATGGAATTGTGATTTAAAACATTTACAATGACGTTTGTTTCTAATATGTGAGATAGCAGGAAATCTTTGTAACAAAACTAAAGTCCGAAACCTTTTTATAATCAATATTGATAGTCACTTGACGCATCTTTGCCCAATGAATCATTAGTCTCTAAGAAATATTATAATATTAAAGATTGCGGTGCGATCAACAGAGTGCCCAACGCATTCCATACAAATACGGCAGTTACCTGCTATTAGGAATGTGCATGAAACGTTACTAAGAGCTTGTTCGATCCTATATTCTCAAAAAATATTGACTTAGCAGTTTCAGGTACTTGGCAATATTGACCTAAAAAAGAAAGATATTACGAATATTTCTCATAGAGGTATAATTATATCTATGTGGTGTATAAAATTCGTAGAGTTTTTGATGTTACTTCTCAAAAATCCTACTATCAATTGTTTAAGTAATAGGATTACTTTTATGACATTATAACAAGAAACGAATACCAGAAAAACAAAAACAATAAAATCCATGCATTGTTAATTATTGAACACGTTAAGCATATTTTTAAGCTATTTGGTTTAAAATGTTGGACATTCGGTGCTATGCAAACAATATTTGCGATATCTGTCATTTAGTTTTGTACTTAATATATTGACAATAAATTAAAACGACTGATGTTATTGATAAAATATCTGACAAAACAACTGTATACAGCGAATGTGTGTGATGGACACACATTTCGGTCGGCGAGGGTCGCGCTAGAAAATCCTATGCAGATCATATCGGTGGCGTATTAAAAAGGGCTAAATTTTAAGCGTCCGAAACCTGTATGAGCTTCCATGAAAAGATTGATGGATGTCGGTGAGGCAAGAGATATGTGCAACGATAGTACCATGTGGAAGTCTATAGTCTCTGCCTACCCTTCTGGGAAATAGGGGTGAGGTAAGTATGTATATGTCAATGAGTAATGCAGCGCTTTGTTTTATAAAATACGTAGTCTTTATTAAGCGAGGAGCGACGTCAGACGCTGCAGTTACAGTCACATCTAAATGCGGTCGGCGTCGTGTTGCGCGCGGTTTACGGACACAGCGCCATCTGAGGCAATCCGTTTATGTAAACATATCTTTTCGTATACGAGTCGTATTTGCGGCACCAACAAATTTGGTTTTATAACCAAGCTATCAAATGATCACGAGTATTAATTATTAACATTATAAATGGACGCCGTTTAGTGTCATTCGCTAGTTCATTTAGTCGATCGAGTCGAAGGTACATAGTCAAAAAACATTGCTCGAGAAGCATCTTCTATTCGTTACTGACAACTGAAACTAAAATAGTCCGTAGTACATTGGAGGTGAAAAACATAAAAGAAATGTATAGTTTTCATTACAACCGGTAGGGTGCTTTGTGTTCATGCGAGCGTACAGAAACGAGCTCGTGTATGAGACGCAAATACGCCTTGTTTGAATAAAGTATAAAGTTAGGTGCGCATTTATCATTCTGAGGTGGCGCAAGCGTTATGCTATGTGCAGCACGTCGTATCCGCATATTGAGTATCGAGTTGGTATAATAAGATTTATTAATCTTTTTTAAGATCATAAAAGATTCTATATAGTTTACAAACATCGGCAAAATGACGTTCACGAAAAAACAGTGTTGCAGACATAATTGCGTACCAAAAATACGTTGAAAATATTCTTATAGTCAAACTGTTATTAATTTTCGCGTCTATGTAGCGAATGCTTACACGTCTCAGAAAAATCATCGAATGCAATACATATAATAATATCGACGGCGTCAATATATCACGAAGGGCAATATTTTAACGGAAGCTAATAGCCATTTTATTGACGCCGATATCGATCACGCCGCCCTACACTAGCCCTTATTGGGCCTCCGGGCAACGGGATCGCTTCGTTATGGCCCTATGGCCGCGGTAAAAGTGCCCGATGAATTTCTCACGGTGAAAATTAGCCTTTCCCTCCCGATTATACGTAGAGCGTGGTCGTGATCGATTGTAGCGGCCTGCGTGTCGACAGCGATGCGCGTCTCGTTCCGGGTATGATTTGTTTTAACGGTCGATCGAGTATGAGAAAATATTGTTTGATCATGTCTTACCGGTATCCGATTGGCTGTTCATTTGAGTCAGCGAAAAGCTTCTCGTTTCATGGCTTGTCGAGGACCGGATTCGATTCTCGGTATGCAAAAGGCTTTGTTATTGTTGTATAAACAGCTAGAAATGTGGTCTCGCAACCTTATTCAACCGGATTGAAAATTTTTCTAATTTAACTTCAGTTCTATTAATTAAAATATAAACAGTGTATTTATATATACATATTGCCATTTTTTATTTTATTTGAGGAAAATTGGCAATGGAATACTTTTAATATTAAAAATTTCGACTTACTGCCATCTTAACTAATAATTCTGATTAGTAGTTTAAACTAAGAAAATACTTTTTACGGAAACTTAAGTAGCATTATAAAACTTAAAACAAAAGTTAAATATGCTTCCCAGTTTCAATTTGTTTTGCATTTATCTTTATATAATATCCTTTTATAACCTATAACAGTCGTCTTAATTTTTTTTATGATTTCTTAGATTCCGTATTCTCAACAATGTATAATAATATTATAAAATTTATTGTTCACACTTGAAATCTGTTTTTAGGATATTGCCCTTTATAAGTACTTTATTTCCCATTTTTCAACATTAAATTATTTCTAAGAAATGGTTGATTAGTGACAAATGTGATGTAGTACAAAAACAGGTATTATTTTCAGTTTTATTTTAAAGGACACATAACCGGCTGGCTTGTTGGTCGAGATCGAAGTTTTGGTTCCATACGAAAATTATTTTCTTTTTCACTCATAAAAGAAATTGAGTATAATATATGCTTGTAAAGTTAAGTAGCCTAATTCTGATTCAAATTTTATTTCACAGACAGTAAATTTAAGACTTTTTTGCGTCTAAAAATTACAGATATCCTAAAAAAGTTTTATGCAAGAAGTTTCCATTGAAGGCGTTTATTAAGGCCTACTATCTTGAGTTTGTCAGTAGGTTTAATACATTGTTTTTCAAATTAGATAGAAGATTACACTATTGACGACTTTAGTAGTTAATAAAATAATTATACAAATATTCCCCTGACTACTTGTACTATAAGTACCAGTAGTCAGGGGAATAATGCGGTACTAAGACTGAATAAGAATTATCGTAACTTGGCTCTATCTATGAAACATTCTCTTAAATTATTTATTTTTGCAAATCTAGTAGATTTTATTTTATTTTATGCAGGTATATGCCTGTGTCGCTGAAATGCGAACGTGTAATACGTGTAAAGACAAACGCAATGAATTTTGAAGGATTTTTTCTGCTATTTGTCTAAGGGCCCTGAGAATTACGTGCGTTATTTATTTTTAAAATATCAATTTCTTTCTAGTATAGTAGTAGTCTGTCTATGGTAGTAGTATATTTTTTAAGTCACTAAAGTAAGTGAGAAACCCATTAAAATTTCAATTTGTCATTGAGTTTCTTAATATTTCAAATATAAATGATTATAAAATTGCTGTTTTTCTATTTCTTCTGTTTCCTTGATTTCTTGGCCTGGCCGGACATTGGTAGCCGTATTTGTGAAATTTAATCCTAACTTTATAAAGGTGTATTTTTTTATCCAAATAACTATAATAAATAAACATTGAAGTATTTTTGAGTTTTGACTGGATTAAAACATAAAATCTTATTTAAAGCTCGGAAATGTAACGAGTTCGATACGGTATCTCGATCCATGTCTGATCCGTGGCGCCGTTTGGACAAGAAGTGACGTATTGAACATTGTGAATACCTGCTTTACTGCAATTGATCATAAATGGCGATTGAATTATTATTTCAGTGTTTGATTACGTTAAATACCTAATCGATTCAAATCAGTAATATCGTTCGAAAATTGTTACAAAATTGGTGCTTGTGTCGGTGTCGTTCTGCCGATTTTGACGATGCGATTTGAAATTTATGTATAAAGAACATACAAACATACATCCAGGTATACCAAGTACCTATGAAGGTTACGTTAATTCTTTCTGTTTTAATTTCAAATATTTGCATAAAATCGTTCTATATTTAGCTAAATTTTCATATTCATAGGCTGAATTGTACATAGCGTATATTTTTTGTACCAAACAAATAAAAAGACCGCAACGAACGAATACGAAGCTCTACAATTTCATTACATTCAGAACTTTCTAAGTCGCCTGTCTAACCATATTAAACGTGTGCGTCTTTATTGGGAAATGGTTTTATGAGTGTAAAAGTTTTTTTCAGAATCTAATTTTCCAAATACATTCTCCCAATCCCGTCTAGAACTTTCGTTGGGCATCGATTTTTTCCTGTGGGGGCTCTGCTTCTGAAGCCATCGGAAAACGGAGAGATACGATCTAATACGGATACCGGATTCTGCGGGGGCTATTTATTTTTATTGGATTCTCACTCTCGACCGTTAAAGTGGGTCGGCTCGGATGGTCCGAGTTGTGGCTCGCGCGTCGGTGCTACGGCTATTTAGGTAGCGGCCGGTTTATCATTCACCGCCGAAACCGAGCACCGCTAATGGAAGGGGAATGCGGCTGTAGTGGATGCACGACGACTGCTAAAATATCTTGAAGCAATCGGAAATTATGCCCTATTGCTAAGCATAAATTTTGAAATGTACTTTCTACAGAAATGTAACCTATAGCTTCCACTCTGTGCGTCTCGAAAGGTTTATGTAATACGTATCAAGCGTCATTTGTATCGAGAGGATGGACAACAAAGATTTTACTAAAGTTTAATTTTGAGATGTTTGGAAGCCTTCATCAGAACATCGGAAGCCTTCTTACACGACGTGCCCAAGATGGCACTGCCGGTTCTTTATTCATTAATAGGCTCTAAAACTTTATTACGAAACGTTTGTCGGTTTAGGATGTCGTCGTAGCGTCGGAGACAGCGGTCCTTGATAGTCCCCGAATGAGCGCCGAACCGGTTTTTATTCTTTGATATAGAAAATTAAGGCAATCAAGATATCTGGATATTTAAAAAATATAACCAGATTATATTTAAAAAAAGTAAAACGGTAAATGTTTTGGGAATCTCGAGATCGATATCTCGCCAGTATCGGTGTATAAAACAGACAAAAATAGTTGGGGCTCGACGTGGACGAAATATCTATATGCAGAATTAGTTTGGACGGAACCCTTCACTTGCTTCAGATAAAAATTAAAGATATTTTTTAGAAACGTTAATAATATACATACCTATCTCAACGCGTTTGCAAATTTTAATCAATACTTATATCGATATAATACGTCCATTCTGTGCATTTAGATAAACGCAACATACCATATCACAGATTTCACAGACGGACACGTAGATAAACACTTGTAATGATTGTAAATGTGTGTCGCTTCTTCGACCCCATAGGGAGTGGCGAGGTCGAGTAATAAGCGGCGCCGGGCGGCGTCCTTGAAAAAGACCGCCTAGGAAAAAGCTCACACATCAAAGCGCCCTCCGCCCCGACTGCGAAAGTTAAATGTGCCATGAAGGAAAATCTGCGAGAGCGCCTCTCCGATCGTTATTTATGACTCAGCATTATTATGAGTTTCCAATTTTCCGGGAAATAAACTCCCTTTCAACTCATTTGTAAGTACCGTCCCCGTGTCGTGCGCGGGCGACGGCGGGGTTGCCTACTTCAAGGGGAAAATGCGGCGTTACGAAAGCTAACGGCTGCGCGAACGACGCGTCGGCGTGTAGGCGACCGCGTCGTCGGCGCGTCGCAGTGGGGACGAAGATACCTGTCAAGCGGACTCGGAGAGCGCGTACTCGCACGCACGCCTTAGAAATCGCACCTCGTAGGCGTGACTTAAATATTAAAATTGTGTGTTTCACAAACACATACGGAATAATAGACTATTAAAGCACGAGCTTAAAGACATAATACAGAGGCAATAATACATGGTCTTCATAAAACTATTACTAGTACGTGTTGCTGGGGAATTATCTCCGAGCCGCCGAATCTCCAGCAAACCTTTCGCATTTCCGACATGAAAATCTACCAAAAGATTGAATCTGCAGGCTGACCTTTAAATTTTCCAATATTTACGACCAAAAAATATTTCTCAATTAAATTAGATAGTTTTAAGGGGATTAGAACAATTTTTTAAACAGTTCTCCGACTACACCTCTTAATTAAATTAATCGATCATGCTCGCTTCGTGGTATTTGACGAAGTTATAGAGTTAGTGGTAGTTTTGATCAAAATCCAATTTTATAAAAATGCGGATTCGTTATCAAAAATATCTCTCACTCATGAATTAAGATATTTAATGTTTCTTCCTATTACATAATTCTCAAAGCGATCGGTAAAACACTTTGATACTATTTTACGAGAATACCCGACCGAAACCTCGGGAGAAAGCTAGGGATTTTATAATTATGATAGATAAAATTTGAAAAAAATAGGTTGATCATTATTAATTATCGGTGTTGCTAAATATTGTCACTAGCTACCTACTTAGATAAATTTATATTATTTATTATGATATATAACTGAATAGTAACCTTAGAAATCGTAACACTGCTATATAAGAAAAACCTAAAAGAACAGGCATAAATATGGTAAAATTAATTTACAAGAAGCTTTACAATGTAATCCATGGTATAATTACAATTTTTATATCTTGATAACTTCTGTGCATTACATACACTCTTTATGAAATGCAAATGCGTTAAAGAATATTTGGCTTATTATTTTAAATTCTACTAAATTGGCTTGGCATTGTATGTATTTTTTAGCAGTTAAATTGTGTATAAATTCGGTAACATAGGCACAGATAACAACCTGTGTTATGTTATTGATAGCGTTATGTTATGTGTAATAACCTGTGTTATGTTATGAAATGTTATTGATAGCGTGTAACTCTATCGTTATTAAAGCACAGCAACGCTGAAAAAGGTGTTGGTAAGGAGTTGTCAAGTAACGGCATCTGTAATTAAAAACCTTTATGGAACAAGTGAAATAAGTCATTTCATAAATCTGTATTTAACTTATAAAAAGTTTCTGCGATCATGCTCCAGCTCCACCTTAAGAATAGGAAGCTCAACGGCAGCGTAACATTGCATTATCATTGCATCCACGACTGAAATGCAGCTCCATCAGATAAAAGAGAGCGTTCAGCTTGTAAAAGTTCATTATTGATGAACTTACTGGTGAAGTTAGTAAGTTGTTTGAAAGTTGCTTTTAAGCTTTGCAGATATTGTTTTTGTCTAAAAAGCATATCGATTTTGTTATTTTAAATGCATTGAATTTGTGCCAACGTTTGTATTATTATAATGGTATTTTTCGATTATAGGGGAGTGGTAAGTACAAAGTCCAATGCAAGCTCTAAACTTTCCCAAATAGAAGGGGTAATTAATGCGCAAATTTACACTAATACATAGAGCTGAAGAGAGTGTTTGTTTGAACGCGCTAATCTCTTGATCTACTACTTGGATTTGAAAAATTATTTTTTAAATCTAAAATCCCAAATTCAAAATTTAAAAACAAAATTTATAGCCTACTTGTCGAGGAAGATTCAAAGTTCTTACGCTGCGATTTTTATGAGCCGAGCCATCGTGGTTTTTGTGTATGAACTTTCGCTTTAACAGACAGTCTGTTAAAAATTTCCGCTTTAAAAGACTCCATTGCGTACACTGACTAAATCGCTTCGTACATAGGTATAACAATAATGTAGAAAGAAAATAAATGTGTGTTCGAGTAAGGAACGAAATCGGAGTTTCCTTTAATATTTTAGAAAAAATTTAAAAAAGATATAAAATAGTGAATTATCAATGATATTAAAACTTTTAAATAATAAATGCCAAATAAGAGAAAACAAGAGAGAAGGGAAGAGAGAGAGGAGTTATTGAGAGTGGAGAGAGAAGGGGGGAGGGTTAGACAGGGTGGAAAAGTCCCTTGGAGGGGGCATAATGCTTTTTCATTATATTAGAATTTTATCACTCAAGTCGCGTTAAGGAACTTCTTTACAAAAATCTCAGCTGGAGTGGCAAATATTGTCTTGCAAAGGCGAGAGGAGAGGGCTCTGGAGGAATTATGATACTCACTCACTTTTTTTGCGGATATATTATTTATTTAAGTGGACTGTATTTGCGGTCGAGTACACTGATGAATTCAACACACAATTCAGATTACATATTTTGGAACAATTCTAGAGCACAATGCAAGAGATCGTCCCGAGAATAAAATTGCACGTACCTGTAGACCGCAGAATAGAGCAATGCCTCGGTTTCCTTTAGATCTTCACCAGCACCTCGGGATATTTACACCTACGCGTGTAGATTTAAATTACACGCAGCAGACGCGCGTGTGTCCGGCGCGGTTGACCGTTATCGCTCAAGTGCGGGCGGTATCAAAGATACATGCGGAGGGTAGAATGGGAAGGAATGGGCACTGGAAATCTAAACTGTATGCAAAGAAAAAAAAATACAGTGACGTGGGGCAAACATCAGCCTTATACAGTTCTACATAAAAGTCCGGTACACCATATACCTAAGTTCGTATTGTGCAGTAAAAAAAATAGTTATTTCATCGGTAATGTTTAAATCAATTGCGATGGACGTTAGACCTGATAGATGGGCGACAAAAGTCGGACGGCGCTATAGCTACAGTTTCATAAATAGCATAAAGGCCATAATTTATAAAGATACAAACTTTTACTCCCGATTTCGCTCACGTGGATAGGATATATAACTAATTCTTTTATCTTTTATATTACTCAACAACGCTATCAACCGTTCAATTTAGTTAAATAATATGTTACCTTATATGGATCAAGTTACGGCGAAAACAAGAATATAATAATATTACATGAAAATATGACTAATAAAAATTAAAAAAAACTCGCAGGTCAATCATTTTTTAATGAAAAATTTGGAAAATCCAAAAGTGCACGCCTCATAGCGGTTACTCCATTTTTACTAAAGAAAAGTGTGTATGTCAGCTCCGACGAATGACTGGAGCTCACTATTTATGAATGACTACAAATTACTTGGTATGCATTGTTCAATACTCTAAATTCTATATATTAACAAAGATTTATACCGTATTCGTCATTTTTTTTTTTAAATTGAAATAGATTTAAAAAAAAATACTTATCGTGGTGTCAAAATTTTTACGTAAACATTGAGAATAAAAAAGACAGTCACGCTTCGGGTTTATTATGTTCTCTAGATTAAGATTTAATAAAAAAAAAATTTTTACTAAAAGACTCGTCAATATTTTGTTTATTAAATATCAATTAAACTACACCGAATTAGACAGTGAAATTCAATAGGCTTCTATTCAGATGTATACTAAAGCGAATGAAAAAAAAAACACTCGATTAGTGAAGTATTTCATTCGTTATCGTGAGCACATACAGGATCCGCACATACAGACACACGAACGTCCACGAAAAAAAATTTTAAAACAGTTTTCAAAATATGTTCTATAACAAAATGTGTTTAGAAGATATTACAGATATTAAAATCCGTGATTATTCTTGCCGTTTGAGTGCATACATTATTTTACAAGTGCAACATGTAATAAATCAAAAAATCACTCGTTTTTAGTAAGGCGAGAGTAGAGCACTACCTCATGCGCTCCGCTTATGAGGCGTGCAATATAACTAATAATGAAAAAAAATAAAAATGTTGTTTATGCTAAAGTACTCTAAATTTTTGTAAATAATCTTATTTCTTTTAAGTGAACCAGCAGGTGAAGCCACGGGACACAGTTAGTATTACATATATTGCTGTGCTTTAGTGGACTTCTGAGCTGTTCCGGTTCAAAAAAAAAAATTTTCGAGTCATAAAATAATACTTAAATTCATGAAAAACAACGCAGAACAAACGGAAGGCTAATATAGAATAAAAAAAAAACCATCGACTGAGACCATTTTGATTAACTTGGGCTCGTACTAATAGACCTCACTCAAATGACGCGCCATCTCAAGAAGTAACGTGGGAGCGAGATATATATTATTTCCTATAGCGAAAATTTATAACTCTCTTGCTTTTATACTTTTAAGACGGAATGCCACACTTAAAAGTGCTTTATTAATACGACCCTAAATACATGAGTTTGAAATTTCAGTAACAAAATCCTATTAATAAAGTTTTTGTCTAGCAGTCCAGGTTATGTTTCACTAGTCCATTACTCAGGCGAATTAATACTAGGTGCGGCGATAAATTCAATATGCTATTATGTTGACCCAATCTAAGTCTGGAACTATAGTCTAGAACAGAAGTTCTAGTTTCTAGGTCGTGGGAGGATTCCAGATACGATTTGGAACAAACAACTCCCACACCGCAAGAACTTGATATCGATAACTGCGAACTAATAACTGACAAATCGTTTCCCCGAACTGAGCGAGGAGATTGTTTCTATCCCGATTTAGGGAGTAGAAGCAAAAACAAAAAAAGTCTAGTACGTAGACGTAACTGTGCTGAATTGATGTATGCACATTACTTCAAACAAAATATCCTGTCTATTGTCTATAAAGTATTGAGTAAAAATTTGCATAGTTTTTGTTGAAATTCTTTTTGGTATACTGTTACTACATATACACAGAAAGAAGCGAAACCAAAGGTACAATACATAAAATCGTAAACTAGACTTACGACTTTTTACACAGTCTTATCTGAACTATATACTTGTAGTTCGTACGGACCGGTCGATATCATCATCCTCAATATTTATTTAGTTTAATTATTCCTAATGGTTTTCGAAGTAAAACATCTTAGTAAAATCGTACCACTGTTTACAATTAACTATGAATCGTGTATTGTAAAGTTTGATCTGTGTAAAAGGCCGTACACACCACAACAACTACGTATTAAAATAAGTTATTCATTGAATACTTACAAGCGAATTAGAAATCGTTAAGATATGTTAAAAGAAAGCTCGCAATCACTAGAATGTCAAAGTAATTTAAAAATATGTAAAATTTGTATTGCACGACTCATAATGCGAAGCATTAAGAAGTGCTCTACGAACGAATAATTTTTTTTCCTCAATTTCGTAACTTTTTTCATCAATAACACGATTAATAATTCATGTAATTTTATTAACCTGTGCACTATTTGATAGATAATTTAATGAAGATTAATTCTATCACTGGTTCAAATCGATTTAACATAATACAATTAGAAAAACTATCAAAATAGTCAAAATTTCCTGTCAATCAACACTTTTTCGTTCCGGACGCGATAGCGAGCATTAATTAACTAATTTGATCCATTTTTTTAATAGCTAGAGATCCACTGTCCGGAGATTGGTATTGAAAATGGTTAACTTGATTTATGTCGTTTAATAGTTATTAACAAAAAACTAATGAACATTATGAGTCGTGCACTTTTGGATTTTCCAAATATTTTGTTATTACGAGATTCTGTTGTGTAGGTCTCCGATAGATTCCAAGGTACACAAAAAATGACACTTGACCTGTAAAGCGAAATGTACAAGGTTTGATTCCGTGATCACCTTCGCGGACCAACAATCAGATTGAAAGTCTGTGTGTACATCTTTAATGGTGAAATAATTGACTGTCCAACTCCGGGACTTCTGTGTCGAGTATGTATCCGGAGACCAGTGCGACCAGGGCGACCGTGGGGTCCAGCACGAAAACTGGCTAGATACGTGCAACATAAAGTATGGCATAATTGTAAGACGGGTTATCGTTTAGTACTACTTGTCCGTCTGGTTTTTCGTTAGACGTCGAAAACTGTGCATCATAAAAATATTAGTCTGAGTGTTATCGACAAGAATGTCCAAAGTCAAAGTAGAGTTAGCCCAGATTAAATTTGAAAATCACCCATCATGCAATCGACTGATCGTAGAATGCAGTAAAACTAGTACCCGTGCAAATCATTTGCATGGATCAGTCAACTAGTTTAAGTTCGGGAAAAATAAACAAATATGCTTTTTTGTGCTGTTTAAAAGTTGATTTTTGTCATTGGCTGTGAAGTTAATTCTTTGAATGATGTCTTAATTCGTCGACTGTAGTGGAGTATTAAAAAAGTGTAGCGTACCGACTACAAAAACGCATTTGCGAGATAATATACAAGGATTCATATATTTATTTTGTTTATATGTGTATCGGTAGTGTACACATTTTTTTCGTGGGTAATGGGGGGAGCAGACTGAAGGCCAGTCTTGACTGGCTTACTGAATCTTGGCATGTCTCATTCCCCGTAATATTAAATATTGTGCAAAAGCGCATTTGTACTGTAATGTAGTTTCTATATATATTTTATAAAATATTTCGTTAGCCGTTACAAATAATTGTCAGTTGTCGTCCAGTCCCCCCTCCACTCGGTCGCGCTCTAGCCTTCGGTAAGTGTGTAGCGGCGTTCTGTATCGGTGTTCTTAAGTGTGTGTTTTGTGTGTGAAGGTGCTGTTAGGTCGAGCCACATAGTGCGTCATCCTACGTCTTCTTTTAGCCAGGGTAACCTAACGGTGCCAACAACCGGCTCGTTTCGCTTCATCCTTTGCGTTGCGCCGCGTCCCCGACGGAGGACGCGCCGAGCGTACTGGGCATAGCGGTCGCGTAGTGCCGGTGCTCTCGTGTTTCGGTCCTACCGCCTCGCGTACCGCGTGCGCGCCCTCTCTCTTTTCCTTTTTTTTGTTTCGTTGAGTGTTGTGGTATTGTTAGCCACTAACGGCCCTGTCACGTGCCGGGATCGTTGCGTCGCATCATTCTTGACGGTGAGCGGCGGGAAAACTTAACCTATAGCTGAGATTCTCGCTGCCTCGCCATGGAAGACATTAAAGTCTTTTCTGACCGATCGATTCCAGTTTGACCTTTTGCACGAGTTCGATAACTACTGCGCATCTCCAGCCTCGCCCTTTCAATCTGAGACTTCTTTTATGGAAGTCGATCAGATAAAAAGTCCATGATACATTCAACGACAAGTCCAACAATGAGGACTTTGCTGAAATCCAAAATCGGAAGGCTCGTAAGCCGCAGCTACATGCCACTTATGGGCTAGGGTTTATCCGTCTATTGAGTAAAAAACCTAAGGCCTTATTTTTGGCCACTACTGCCTTCCCCCTCCTGATGATCGCTGCCCCCGCGACGTCCGTCGTCAGACAGTCGGTCAATGCGACTTCCTACATGACTTCCTGGCGTACCGCCGCGAAGACAAATTCCTCACGACTGGCGATGTTGACGTCACCGCCACCATCATCCATAAAAAAACTCCAACAACCGCCACTTTTATTCATCCATGATAAGGGCCGCTCGTCGGAGATTTGGAAACAATGCGAATCCAAACGCATTGTCATACTTAGTGCCCGCAATACAGCAAGGGGCTTAAAAATTCAACCGGTGGTTATTCCGGACTTCCGGAATTTATCCGTCCTTTTCGCAAAGCTTAATGTCGCCTATCATTCATACTTCTTGAAGGAAGAGCGCGAATTTTGCGTTGTCCTGCCAGGAGAATCAAAAGAACTTCCAATAGAGGAGGTCAAAGAGGACCTTCTCGTTCAAAACCTCCTAGTGCAATCGGTGCGCCGGATCACAAACCGCGCCCGAGAGTGGCTCGATTTTGTATTAGTAACAGCTAATACAAGATTTGTCGACAACGCTATTAAGCGTGCTTTATACAATACCAAATCGGTATATTCCCGTACGGGATTTAAAGTAGAGCAGTCCCACAAAAAGACCATATCATGATAATGTTTTAATTGTCAGCTCTATGGACACTAGTTCAAAAATTGTTTTCAGCGAGCACGCTATGTCAAGTGCTTGGGTGACCACGGCACTACAGCGTGTACTCGCAACAAAGACACAGACGGGCCAACCGCCTGTGTTCTCTGTAAACCATTCGGCCATACGGCCAACTATTTAGGTTGCCCGCAAGTACATAAAAGAAAAATAAATCTAAAACTTACTAACAACAATAAAGCCCCCCACCCGCTCAGGCCGCGCAGCGTCGAGCAGCCGCGCGCACGGTCGCGGCAAATTTATCATACGCGAAAGCAACGGTGGGCCCTCGTAGGGACCCGCCAAAAAATAGCGCTCCGAATGATACGTCCACCTAGAATATCAAAGTCCTGCTGAGTATGATCTCAATCATCGACATCGGTGAAATCGCGTTACTAGCGAAAAAATTCAAGGCCACTGCCAATCCCATGCAGAAAATTATTGTTTTAGCCGAACACGCCTTGCTCGTGGAGGCAATTAAAAATAATAAAATTTAATCTATTCAAATCAAATTACCTAGTTATCCCATACTGAGTCGGTAAACTCGGTCATAAATCACAATATAATTCACCCACGCAACGCGAAATCCCCAAACTTTGAACATTGCACCCGAGTGCATTGTTTGCTTAATTTCGCTTTGACGCCTGGCAAAGCTGCTATACTATGGTATCATAGGTGATAGCTTTAACGATAGAGTCACTCCAAGGGAGTGGTTTTAGTGGGTAGAAATCCCACATAACCCGGTCTATAGGTCGCGTGGACGGGTATCTTTTATCCGTAAAGATTTCCACTTCCTGAGCATCAAACTGAAAAAATATACAAAAAAAAAAAACAGGTAATGAGAAGAAATATTAACAGCGGAGTGTTTCAAAATCAGTAGAATTAAAACTATAAATTTTATCAAACATAACATAACATTAAAAATTTAGGAAAGCCGTCAAATTCTGTTGCTTCAAAAAATTATTTGTTAAAATTAAATATTAACTAACAGGTCGTTGTCATGTAAGGTAAGCGCGTAATATGAGATCCTTAATTTCGTAGATGCCACAAGTTTACAAAATAGATTGCGGAAAAAAATGCCGATTATTGCCTAGTACTATAAAATATTAAAAAAATAATCAAATTTAAACTAAAGCATTACAGACTAGGGATATCCCTAGTGACGGTATATACCGTCAATGCCACAAACACCTAAAAAGTGGATTTAAAATTAACGTCGCATTTGGAGGTGGCCCCACGCACCTCCAACATTATCTCTAAGATTACCGGTTAAGTATCATTTATCGAGTTAAAAACGTATTTTGATGTGTTTAGCTTTCAACTTTAACAATTTGCGGTTAATTATTGCAAAGCACACCGCTGTAATAATTTGATTCCTAAATAATTTTTTTGTAATTTTTTTATATAGAATCTAATTATTGTACTGGTCTCATGGCGGAACTTTTAAAAATTTTTCCACATTATGTTCCCAGTAGTAAAGCAGGTTCATAAAATACCACTTGATCAAAAGTTTATACACGTAATTACATATTTGTATAAACTTACAGTAAATACATATTAGGTCGGGGAAAAAGTTTTTCGTATTTTATATACAAATTCAAAATAATTTTTCATCATATCATATTTCAATTTAATTATAATCTATGTATGCCATTTTGTTCATCAACTTGTTGCCACTTTATAGGTAGTAGAAAAATCCCATTGCTTTAGAAATTTTGGGACGTATGATCAAAAAACTGCGACAAGTAGTTTTGACAGTCCTCTCTTGACGTTAACATAACATTATCTGAAAAATTCTGAAGAAACCGAAACAGGTGAAAATCTGAGGATGTTATATGGTGGATGTATTAACGCTTTCCGACCAAACTTCCTCAATATTTACTGAGTCGCTAAAGATGTGTGTGGTCTGGCGTTAATATGGTGAAAAACTGCACCCTTTCTGTTGATCAATTCCAGTCGCTTTTCTCTACTTCTTAATTGAGTCTCACGAGCTGTTGGCAGTAGAGATCTGAGGCTCTTCCAATCCCACTTTACACATAGTATCAATTTAGTGCGAGTTATCGGGGTTTCTCTATGGCCCGTGGAGCTTGCTTGCCTTTTAATCATCATCTTTTTCATACGTTCTTGTCGTAGGTAATCTATTTTTCATTATCAGTGGTTAATCTTTTCAAAAACGGTTCGGTTTCATTACGTTTCAATAGAGAATCACAAATGAGTACACGATTGATTGGATTTCGATACTTGATCGAGGTTTTGTATACCTAGTTTTTTCAAATGGATTAAAAATGTTTTGTGGTCAATCCCTAGTTCTTCAAAGAGGTTGTACGAACTAATATCTTGCTCTACGTTTTCTAAAACGGCATTGACTTTATCTATAACAGGTGCATCAAAGCGAGGTTCATCTTTGACATTAAAATTACCGAACTGAAAACGCTTGAACCAGTTTTATGTTACTCTTATTGACACTCCATTAGATCCATTAACGTCATAATTTTTTTTTGCAGCTTGTGTCGTATTTTCTCCCTTTTTGTAATAAAATTTGAAAATATGTCGAATTTCTACGGTAAATTCACTCATTTCAGTGGACAAAAAAATAGAAAAATGGCGAGTCACGTTTTTTATTGATTTTTATTTTTCTTTTTTTAAAATATCTTCTATTTAATGGTATACAAACAGCACAATCAAAGAGATTTTACTGCAATTTTTTACTTACAAAATACAAACAACCTTTTTTGCCTATCTAATATAGATATATATAGAACATAGGGCGTCGTCACGATAGCATCTGCTATTCTCAAGGTATCTTGATCAAACTAAACTCTATACTCTTAATCCTCGGGCGATTATATTAGATAACTTCAAAAATGAATAAAATCGGCTGGTTAGTTTAGAAATGGTGACAAAATGTTACATATATACACAAGGTCAAAATTTGGTTTATTGTTATATGACACAATTTTGGAGATTTTTAAATGTTATTTTAAATCTAATTCTTACGTCCAGAAATATTTAATTTTATTAATATAAAAACCACACATACCACTCTCAACCACATCCAAATAATCTCGACAACATTTTTGATTTACACTTAAATTTATTTTTGAGAAGACTTTTTAGCCTTTCCAATAATTTTTTCTGAGTTACTTTCTAAATGTCAATGCTTGACTTATATCTGAAGGCAAAATCATTATATGAATGCGCACAATATTTTAAGATACCCGTCAATCCTCATGGATCTCATTTTCAGAAATAGATTTTGAAAAAACGGGACACAATGAGGATGTATGTTCTTTAAAATTAAAAAAGGATATTCCACCACGGCTAATATATGACGAATTTCTGAGGTAACAAATACAGGAAAATTGCGAACGAATTGAGAACCTCTTCATTTCTTTTTGAAATCAGTTTAAAAAAGTAAAGATCATGTGCTGCGTACATACCACGTGTGTTTCATGTTTGTATCCACCCATCCCTGAGGAGTTCTTTTTCACAGTATTTTTATTTTTGATCGAGGGGCTTGGATTTTAAGGTCTCCCACGCTGGCCCCGCATGGGTTAGGGCAGCCAATAACCATATCGGCGTGAGGTGAAAATGTCCTGGACGTTTTCAATTAATTTAACTCAAGTTAAAAATTTACGTATGCATATGTCCATCATCAGGTTTCGAAACCGGTACCTTCTGGTGAGACGCCAACACTCTGAATCACTCGTTCACTAGAAGTCTAATAACTATAGTAGTTTTAATGAACTCTCATTGTTTTTTCATTTGAAAGTAACAACTAATTCACAAGCGCTTTCTAACTAATTTAGGAAATACTTAAAGAATTAACTAGTTCTCAAACAGCAAATTGCCATTCACAAAGTGTTCTTAAAGTCGATTTATTTAAATTAGGAGCATCTGAAAATTTGTTTAAGGAACTGTAAAACAAAGATTTACAAATAATTTTTAATTTTTATGAAGTATCTAAATGGGTTTAATAGTGTCATAGAATTAAAAAATCCTAAGGCTTACCTCAAGTGTTAGTACGAGTTTGGTGGCGTTTAACATCATGGTATGGTTAATAGCATGGCTTCCGTTTTTAATCGATATACAGACGGTGTTGGTTTAATTTTCTTCTGTCAAAGAAATTTTGAAAATGAGCCGATTTCGTTAAAAGGACAACTAACTTAACGATATCAAGTCACAAAGAGTTTTATGAAAGAAATTGCCGAAGTAATTGCAATCTCAACGACTTACTGATTGAATGTAATATACTAATTTGAAATTCGAATCCAGTCTCTACTAGTAAAGGCTGATCGTCTGTTTGTTTACGTCCTTGACTGCTCTCATGTTGAAAGACGCTAAAAAAAATTTTTCTGATTTTGTCCAACTATGATAATAAAAGCATTATGAATTTCTCTAGCTTTATTTTTTGTAAAATAATTTGTTACATGGAACAACCTAAACTAGTGAATTTATTGATTTCCACAAATGATCAGATGTGTGTGTGTGTGTGTGTGTGAGAGAGTTTTTATAGTTGACTTCACCATGGTTACGGTTTAGTCAAACGTCAATCTGGAATATGAGACGATGCGTTCATCTACTCTTCTTTGCAGCATCACACTGTAGCTGCCATCGGCATATACTATTCTGCCGTTCTTCCTCTTTGAGTACCTTAGCACTCAGTGTGGATGACCTCTTTCGTTGTAAAGAGTCTGTCTTTCCTCAGCTAGAACTCTAAGAGGTAGAATTCCAGAAATGACACACACTGTTTCCTCAGATATTTTGCGGAAGTCGCTGGCTAATCTCAAAGCACTCAGTCAATAGACAGGTCGAGCTTTTCTACATCGAGTTTTTTCGATAAGTAGCGCGTCTGACTAAATTGATATTTCGTATGTGAGCATTGATATGACCACTGATGACAACGGTAGTCATTTGCTTTGCTTTGATCCTCCGACGTTAGGCATCAATCGTACTCGGCTAGCTCTCTCTGCTGATGATTTGGTGCTCACGTGTTCGACTTGCTGTTTGAAGTTGAGCAGGGCGTCAATCATCACTCCCAGATATCGGATATATGGTTGTGACGTGATTTATTGCTCTCCGACTTGCAACTTAATAGTTTCTGCCTTCTTTCTACTGGTGATCAGCACTGCCTCGGTCTTATGTTTAGCTAGTTGCAAGTTCACCGTATCCATCCGCTGGTTGATTCGTTCGAACGCCTTATCGAAGGCCAAATTTATTTCGTCGAGGTGTTTCGCGACTATTACTACTGCTATATCATAAGCATATGCCACGACTTTGATTTCTGTTGGCAATGGTACTTTCAGTAGGCTATCATACATGATGTTTCATAACAAAGACCTAAGGACCGAACCTTAAGGTACCCCACCAGTTATTTTGTATTCGTTTTAGCCTTTCTCCGTGTCATACTTCAATACCCTGTTTTTAAAGTAGCTTGCCACTACCCTACACAGGTATTTCGGAATGTTTTTCTCTTCGAGAATCCATATAATGCAGTCCGAATTGGCGGAGTTGAAGGCGTTTTTGATGTCTAAAGAGACAGTATTTTTTCATTTCTCCCTTCCATCGAGTCCCGGCGATTGCATCCTTAGCTGTAAAAACGATAATGTTGATAGCGTCTAGAGTTGATCGTCCTTTCTGGAATCCATACTGGTTGTCTGCCAAAAGTAGATCGACTACTACTTTTACTCTCTGATGGATAATGCGTTTTAGTATCTTATCCGCCGTATCGAGCAAGCAAAGTGGACGGTAAGATGATGGTTCCTCTGGTGGCTTTTTTCCCTTTAAGGAGCTATATCAGTCTCTGCTGCTTCCACCTACTAGGAAAGTAGCTTTCTTTGAGACACGTATCGTAGATTTCTGTGAATAATGCCGGCGCTGCTGCTTTAATAGTTGTTTTAAGTGCAATATTTGGGATTCCATCCCATCCCGGCGATGTATTATTTCCCTACTTGGTTACAGGCATCCATCAGATCTATCTCCGTGACAGGTGAAATGTCTTCAGATTCGCCTTGAGCTGTTGGATAGTGAAATTGACGTTGCTGAGGGAACAGGGCAGTCACGATCTTCTGTAGGAATTTTGGACTCGTAGGTAACGGCATTGGTTGACCGTGACTACCATGACCACCTTATATGGCCTCCCTCATAGATCCTTCTCTAATTCCTCGACAAGTTCTTTTCAACAGCATCATTTGCTATCTTTGATGGCTTTATACAGTTCGCAATGGGCATTTTTGTATTTTGCAACCAGCTCTGCAGAGTTAGGTTGTCGGTAGCCACGCTGAGATATTCTTCTTTTTATGAAACACTCTGAACAAAGAGCGCTGATGTGATCGTTCCACCAGTGCACAAGACGTATTTGATTCATGCTCCGTTTTCAAGGCATACTAGCGTCACAAGCCTGGGTAACTCGCTTCATCAGATTCTCTTCTTCGTCGTCCGTCGTCCATCTTCTCTTTAGGATTTTTAATGATGATTACTTCACAATCCAAGGTTACCATCAATGCAACAGAATCAAAAGATTTGACTTTCTAGCCTACCGCACGAGTTCGCCTATTGACTCTTAAAGGATTCTCCCCAGTCGACACTTCCCAGCGTATTGCACTATGGTCGCTGGCAGTGTAGGTGTTCAAAACTTTCCAAGAATGACTTTTAGTTAGGCTGCTGCTGACTATTGTAAGGTCCACTATTGAACTACCCCCTTCCTTGGTATACTTTGGTGTATTACAGATGTTAAGGGAGACTTCCTCCTACGTTGCCATTGCTTCGAGTAGTACTTTTCCCCGTGTATTAGGGAACTTGCTGCCCCAGTCTACTGACCAGGAATTAAAGTCATCGGCTATTGCCAGTGGGAAGTATTGTCTAGCATCCTCGGTAAACCGATCGAGGAATTCTGAGAATTGTTCCATAAAGAGACTGGGTGGTGCGTAGCAACTGTAGAAACGAATGCCATTTACCCATGCTGCTACAAACCCATCTTCTCTATTACGTACAACAACCTGAAAAGGAAGTTTACCTCAGGACCAAATGACAACTAATTGGTGTTGTCCAATTTCTAAAATTGGGTATTTAGGTATCTGTATGGCTCTGCTATGAGCACTAGATCTAGCTCTAATTCACGCGTATTCATCATGAGCAAATCATGCGCAGCCTCATAGTGATTGAGGTTAAGCTGAATATCTTCATGTTCGTCTGTTCGTCATCTTCTGGAGTGCCTCCTTAAAAGCGGGACATCTATTTGAGTCTGCATGGTGGTCAGTATTCTCTGTGCCGTGATGTTCAGCACATAAAGCACATTGAACTGCGTTTTTACACGTAGTGACCTTATAACCTCTTTGTCCACATCTAATTCATAGTTAAGACCGGTCTACTTCGCTTTTACAGTGGCTAGACAGATAACAAAGTGCCAACATTTGTAACACTGGATTGATCGTTTTACTGCTCTTATTCGGCAGTTGATCCAGTCAATTCTGATTTCGCCGTGATCCCCGAGCATCCTCTGTGCTACTGGTTCTGTTAGTGTCATTGAAGCAGTTTGGGTACTTCTGTAGGCGCTGCGCAGTGATCTAATTGCGTCCAACGAATTCTGATAATCCTCTCCAGTCATCTTTTGCAAGGCTGCCAGGATATCTTCTTTCGTTGTAGTATTATCCAAGTCTCGTATTTCGATGTCTTCTTGGGGTCCTTTACTGATGAGTGTGGCCTCCTCCTTCAGGAGATCAGCGATAGTCGTCTGTAACCCTAGGTCATTATCTTTGTTCTGCTTAGAGAGGATGATCAGCAGATCTCTGGCGGTAATCTTGCAAACCTTATCTACCGTAGAGCGGACCTGATCATTAGGAACGTCCTTCTTGATTTGGCAGAGAATATTTGTATAGTTGTCCTTCTGGTTCGGACGAATGATCAGCGCATTTGGTCTTGGCGATGATTTTAATGGCTTCTTGCGCTTATGCTTCAACTGAGGTTGGTGAGGTTTTGACAGTGGTTGCTTCAGAGGCTGCTTTGAAAGCTGCTTTCCGTGCTGCCTTCTTTTCTCCTTCTTCGATTGGACTTCCATCCAATCTTTCGGCTTCTTGTTGCCATGGCCCTCCAACATCTCCTTATTAGAAGGGCTTGGTCCTGAGTCCTTTTTGGCCTGTTTGCCCTCTAATTGAGGAGATGTCCTCTGCTTCCGTTTACCGGACGTCTCATGTGTGTGTGTGTGTGTGTGTGTGTGTGTGTGTGTGTGTGTGTGTGTGTGTGTGTGTGTGTGTGCGCGTGTGCATGTATGTATGTAAACCTCTTATAACTTTTAAATAGCTTGACCGGTTCGAAACAAACTTTGGCATTTTAAAGAGTTATATCAAACTTAGATTTCCTGAGAATTTGAACGGATTCGGAATGGTACATTCTAAGAAATTAAAAAAAAAAACTATGATTTTTTTTTAATGTGGTTTTTATGGAATAACTTTTAAACGGCTTTACAGATCGATTTCAAAAACTAATCAGTTCTTAACATTAAAAAATCACGTCAATCGCCGCCAAGCCGGTTTAAATCTATTGATTCATTTCCGAGATATCGTGAACGAAAAAAAGAGCAAAAAGTATTTGTTTCAAAATATTCTGAAATTTTGTACCTAATTAAAAGCATATTCTTAATACTTTTGTAGAATATAAAAACTCGCGTCGATCACCACCGAGCCGGTCAAAATCGGTTGATTGTTCGAGAGATATTGCGAATGAAAAAAATTACAAATTTTGTGCTTTTTCAATTGTGAATGAAAAAAAAAGTGATTTTTCCAAAATACTCCATAATTTTGTACATAATTAAATGTATTTTATGAATTCTTTTATAAAATTTAAAAACCTGCGTTGATTGTCACTAGTTCAGTTAAAATCGATTTACTTGTTTAAAAGATGTCAAAAACAAAAAAAAAATCTTCTCTTAAAAAAATTCTAAACTTCTGTATCAAATGAAATTCGCTTTCTCAAATTTTTTAAAAGAAATAGAAATTTTTGAATTCTAAGTGCTCAGAACGTATTATAACTCAAAAGTACTATATTTACTGATCTCAATATGTTTCAACACATTGGGTTTGAAAATAGCACGAAGTTTCAGGAGAGGCCTGAATGGTCAGCCGTAGTTTGGATATTTAAGCTCGCTAAGAAAATTTCAAAAACTCATAGACAAGTATATTTTGATATTCAAGGAGCTCAAAAACAAATCGGCAAATATCACAGCGGGAAGTTTTAGGGATGGCCTTCAGGATCAACCGTTTCTCCGATTTTTTTTTACACCTATTACTTTTTATTGTAACTGCACTTTCAATCCAAGTAATACGTAGTCAGACTGTAGTTACTTTTATTTTTAACAATATACTATAAACAATTACTGAGCAACTGACATATTTTAGACTATCAATTAACGAGATTACGCTATTAATAGATAAGACTCCATTTAGCAACTAATGTTCCATTATTGTCATAAATCATAATGCATATGCGTCAAAAAATAATTGTGTTCGTATGCATACAGGTAATAATTAATTGCTGTTGTGGGGGTGGGTTGTGAACGAGGAGCGAATCCATTGAACGTGTTTCACTAAAAAAAATAAAAAATCGGGTTGGCCTACAGCAACCCTGATACTTCCCGCAATTTTCGAGTTCGAAACATTAAAATATACAGGATTTAACGCGATTTTTCGAGTAAAAAACTTCGAGAATTTGATTCGATACACACGCACGCACGCACACACAGCCATACATACATACAAATACCATTGTAAAATCGTCAGGAGGCTTCCTAGGACCTCAAAACGTCAAGATCTGATAAAAACTCGATTTTCGAAAAACGGGATAAAATCAATAACTTACCGATTTTCGAAAATTTTCAATTTCCTTGGCGGGAAGTTAAAAAAATGAATCGCCGCTCCAATAGATAATTATAAATATATTTTCTATAGATAATAGTGTTTACCGTATAGTTTACCGTAGTGACATGGTAAACGAACCTCTGTGTAAATAGAATGAATTTATTGATTGTTTGTCTGGTCCTGTTCCTAGTTACAATCGTTTTTCTGTTTGCTGTTGTTGTTTATTTCATCATCGTCCTAGCGATAGCGGGCTCAGTGGGTTATCGAGCGAGCATTGTAGTGGGATAACAGCCGTCGACCCGCATTGGGCCAGCATGGGGAGTTTTAGGTCCAAGATCCTCTGCCTGAAATAAGAACATTGTGGGTGGGGACGTTTAAGAAGTGGGGTAAATAAAAACTTGACATACGAGCGTATTGTGCGCGTGAGGTGCACTCACACTGACATGGAATAAGTGTACATATTCTTATTTGTACACTTATAAACATTTTATAAAACACGTTTATAAACGGATTCTACTGACATTTTTGTAACTTCAAAAAGTGATTGTTTTTGATATTCTGTTCAGTCAGGGTCTCTTATCTTTTTCGCTTTTAGGGTTTCTTTTTGTAATCATCGAGCGAGCACAGTATTCCGGTCGGATAGTAAACGGTGTTCTCTTTTGTAGTTTTGAAATATCTTAAGGAAACTCGTTTTGGTTAAATTAAGATATTAAAATTACAGAAGGACTAAATTTACAAACATTAGTTGGTTTACACTCATACAATAAATTATTGGTATATTTAAGCACTAAACGTTCAAAAGTTTCTTCTACATCTATTGTCAAAACTGTTGATAAGTTTCTGCCTATTTAATAAATTTCGCATATGATATCTTAATACCTGTGAGAAACTAAGCTTTGTTCGGCATTATTTAAGTTTGTCGTAGCAATATGAACTTCCTACGGGAAATGTTGCTTATGTGCATTTATAACAAATAAATATTTACATAAATAATATGATATTATTGTATATCTATTCACTTTATTTCTGTAGTGTCAAATGTACTTTATGTTACATAGTGACATTTGTTGCTGGAGACCAATAACATAGCAACAATGTATTTACCTCAAAATTACACGAAGTGACGCTATTGGAAATAATGTATTTTGGTTTTTCATTAAAGATAACTTGAAAAGCGTAATAGTATCAAGGTACAAATTTCTATTGTGTATTTATTATAACAATAAGAGTGGTTAAAATGTATCCACTATTTATGTAAACTTATTTTTATAAGCCCATAGTTTTCATTTTCTTTTTATTATTAAGAAAAGTTTTTAATCGCGTCGAGTCAGCATAGAGGGTATTAGGTTAAGTACTTCATTGTGAAATAAATAGATCTTAGGAGAGCGTACTTTAGCAGCAGGGTAATACAAATATAAGTCTACAACAACTTCTAAGCAGCTCGTATCTTACGTAGAACTATAAACAAGAACACTGTTCCTTTTTTACATTTCTAGAGAATATGAATACGGCAAGGGAACACTGATGGTGTACAATTGGATACAAAACTATAAAATATTGATCAACTCCTCGTAACTAAACCTATGTTTAATTATAAGCAAAATTTAATATTTTTGTAACACGTTTCGTAGGTGCACATAATTTGATAATTATTAATAAAGTACGAGAGTTTATCATGAATGTACGTTTAGATTACAATTCAGTATACAAAACATTACAATATACACGGTGTTCTTCAACACGTCCGACAGAAATAAATAGAAATACTAACCATGTGCACATACAGATTGACAGGTGGTTTAAATTCAAAAGGCTTTCAATGTATTCTCTATAAAAATTCAAATAAATGAATGAAAAATGCATTCATGCACGTAGCCGAAACGGATGAGGCGAGGTATATCCGATGAACTTATCGAACTCACCCTCGCCCGCGTTCGCTTTTATCAAAGCGAAATGAAAACAGATGGTAACGTGGTGATAACCTTAAGTTCGCGCACACGATATCGCAAAACGGCGCGCATCGAGTGGCAGCCACTCATCCAGTATTCATAGTGGAGTACTTAGCGCGGGCCGGGCGCGCGCGCCGCCGCTCGGCGCCTGCGGTGAGGAACGATCACCGGGGGAAATCTCTTATCGAGTTTGGCTATTATCTCACTTCAGCGGCCTTGGATCGCACTGCCGACTTCCAGACGCAATAGCTACCTGTTATCTATTGAGCGCATTTTTAAGGGTGTCTTGGATCGAGTTCGTCGGTGTTTGTACGTATGCGTGGTGTGGGCGTGAATTTTGTATTGAGGAGTACAGGTATCGAGCATTGGTTTCAAATAGTTATGAGGTAGTATGCCACGTATTCCAATATGCAGGGCTTATCGACAATAGAATAATTAAAAAAAAAACCTTATCCTTGGTTACGATAGCGTGCTTTGCAAAGCATAATAATGTTGTAAATGAATTAAATATTATTTTTTATTAATATTTATAGCTTTGTGTCTGCATTATCAATTATAGACAGAATATTTTTATTTAATTATATTATACTGAAAACAAAAACATAACAAATGTAATCACCACACCGCTCTTATTAGTTTGTTGTAAAACAGTGGTTATTTTACCTGTACAGCTTCTCTTATTGTATAGTCCATATAGATAAACTATGATAAATGAAACGAAGAAAGAAGAAAATTATATTATAGTATTTTTTTCTATGTCTTTTAACAAAATATAAATAGGTTAAGATATTCTAAAATCGTGAAATTAGTTGTTTTGTGAGGTTCTTACTGCTTCATTGCTGAGGCGTATATATTCTCCCACAATTTTTTTGTTCCAAATTAAAGAATATGAGTTTTAAGCACAAAGTAATAAGTAATACCCTACTAATTTTGGGCCTCAAACCTTCTATTGGCCATGTGCTGTGCTACTGACGCTAGTTTGAGATTTTCTTCAATGTACCTAACGGTCGTTTTTAATACATTAAGAATATCTCAAAAAAATATCTACGTAAATACAGATAAAATACTACTCATTATAAACTGAAATATACATTATCGTTAAAGATTTGTAACGGTTTTATTATATAATATTCTATTGTGTGAGATGTTAATTCACGGAAATTCATAATTAGACTTGCTTGCTTGCTTGCAACATGCGTCAACATGTAGCATGCAACTCACCGCGGACCCTCGAGTCTGTTCTTCCATTACAAACCCCTATCCAATGAATTATATATTGATTTGAGAGGATTGACAGAAATGGAACACCCAAGCAGGTGTTCATTGTTTATTTATCTTAGTCCGCTAATAGTTATATTGTTATTTCTAAGTATGTTTCGCAACAACTAAGCATATCCTCAAGAAAATACAGATAATCACATCGACCAGGGCGTAAGAAGTGTTAAGTGAGGTGATTGAGAACGCTGGCTCAGTGGGAATGAATGAAACTAAAATCCATTGTTAGCAGTGCGATCACAACGTCAGGGATTGAAGGATGAATGTGTTAGTTATTCGTGATAGAGTGAAAGGTTTAACTTAATATTATGGTTATGGTTTATCTGGTACAGAAAGTAATGCTACCGAGCAATCATCTATGACCGTTGTACTTTCCCAACAATAAAATGTATAAATACTTCTATTTTTCTAAACTACATTTTGTTCTTAGTTTATTTATCCGTTACGCCATAATCCGCAGTACGGAATAAGGCCTATGTTTTCAACCTTCTTGAGCCAAGACGGTGCGGTGATTACCTGAGGACTTTTTTTGAGTTATTCATGAGATATATTTTCACAGTGAGAACGGGAGAGTCATACCACCCCAAAGCAAACAACATCAGAGCTTATTAGATCAACGTTCTAGAGTAGAAAAGTTCGATTTTGACTAATGATGTAAACTGATATTAAAAAATGTGGCCAGCGCTTGATATTTCTGCCCAGATCCAAAACGTCTCTCGTCATTTTGAACAATAATGCTTACGAGTTTGGAGCGCATGAAAACATTTTTGCCTACATTTTGTTGCTCAAAATTATCAGTATCCCTTTCCTAAATATTATACGTATAAAATGTAAAAGTGATTTGATTGTTTATTTTCAAATATTTTGTCAAAGATATCTTTTGATGGAAGCTATCGAATCGAACGGGCTTTGCAGCATTTAATGCAATTTATTGAAATTAAAAATGGTTATAGATTAGAAAAATTGACAGGTTCAGAAATGTATAAAGTACTTATGAAAAACAATTTGAAAACTTTTGACGAATTCGACAACAGTATCTGTTGATCAATTTTATTAATAGCAACGAGACTTGTGACATAATCTTTTTAAATTAATTAAAGAATTAATTTTCAAGAAAAAAAGTAGAAATCAAAAAACACTTTTATAAACTGTTTGATCACAGCATTACTTAAAGAAAAAAAAAATCAATTTAGTTTTGAAATTCCGCAAAATTTATTTACTCGACTAATATCAAATTTTAAAACTCTATGCATCTTGGAGACAGCTGTGACGAATTAGATGGCAAGTTTTACTTTGATGAAATGTTACTTTTTTTATTATATTGCTGATCTATGTAAGTGTTTTCTCTGGAAAAACGAAATAAAAAACCTACATGCTGCTTCATTTAGTGCAATTAAAAATAAATTGAGGTTGCTATGTTATTGATATTAATAAGACATACTCATGTTATGTTAATAGTTTCTAACAACAAATGGCGTTACTTGTCAAACTGCAGATGATATTCGATGTGTCATGTATCTAAATATTTATTGCTAGAAATGAACATAAGCAACTTTCAAATGGGAAGTTGTCATTTTCTTATGGCGAATTCGAAAGATGCCGAACAAAGCTCGGTTGCTTAGGTACTTTCTCTAATTTCAGAAAAAAAAACAATTTTCTTAGTGGGAAATTGAAAACTAAGAATTTGCAAAGAAAATTATTTTAAAATTTGCATATGCAGTCCACACTGAAATTTTTCCGAATGGACGAAAACGATTGAAATTAATTTATTTTAATTTATTATTTCTTAAAATATACACTGTAAGCGTCAATAAACATTTTCATATGAATAAGTCAATGTTACGTATACTCCAGCCAGTCTAGATTTTTATCTCGAGTCTTCTAGAGGCGCACGAGAAATATCAGTTTATCGATAGCATTGTGCTGGCGATTACGGGGAGCCGATCGAAGGACGCGCGTCACAGCAGCGGGGCGGCGAGCGCATGCGCCGGATCATCCTCTCTTAACTTAAGCATATTGAATATCTCCCGCTGCTTTGATTTAGTCAACACATCGTTCAGTTGCGTCATAGATTATTTTTCAGTTGTGTAGTCGTGTGTATTCAATATTTTATTTAAATTCAGTGAGATAAATGAATTGCAAGATATTGTATGTGTAAGCACGTATTTCATTTGTATTGAGTTCCAGCTAACTTCGTCGAGTCACATACGTGCTGTTAGATATTCAACATGTGGGCACGTGCTTAGTTATTTGTGTTGAGTACCGATTTCAGCGAGTTGGGTGTTCTGTTAGATATAGTACGTAAATACGTATTTAATTTGTATTGAGTGTTACCTGAGTTAGTGTTTAAGTGAATTCGTAGTTTACAAGTTATATCAAAAATTTCTAAATTGAATTTATGGCAGTGTATAAGTGTGATATAATTGTAAGTTATAATACCTTTATACGGGCTCACAAGTTGTCTGATGGTAATTCTCGAAGAATACCAAATAGTGGATACAAATTATTTGTAAAAAATATTTTGGCAATTTCAAAATATTTAGCTAAACTTGAATAAACTTTAAAAAAAATATTTGTTTTTGTGGAATTTAATCACTTGCAAAATACATATAGTCCTTTAAGCTCAAACATTGTTATGACTGTTTAGGATACGAAAAACTAACGGACCAAAACAATATCAAGACCACGATATAAAGAAAACTTCGTTAGTTATTTTTGGATGGAAGTTTTTACGTGTGAATTTAATATATGGGATTGGAAGTTGTGGATAAATGTAGTTTGGCGTGGAATAAATTAAAAACAATATCGATAGCACGCGTATGTCGTTAGTTCGGTAATGATTCATCGCGATGCAAGTCGAGGTGCACAGTGTGGCGCTTTAATTAAACTTAACTCGGCCGCAACTTCGTCAAGACCGGAGACTGCACAACGCCGGAGGCGACCTCTCGCGGCTGCACGATGAAACAGCAGCTTATCGGAGACGGCTCCGGGCGACCCTCGAAGTGTTAGAGCGAGTGTGTTAGAGCTTTCTTTACAGTTTTCATCTGAATACAACAGTTTCTCGTAGACACACCTGTCTGCGAGAAAAGATAAATATGAGGATTAATCAGTGTTATGTGAGATGCTTCGTTTGGAGCACCTGTAAATTTATTATAATTTTAAGACTAATGTTTGATGTCTAAACTAGAGCCAAAGGGAAGTTTTGGTATATAAATAAAATATTTCACACACATATAATAACAGGTAGAGCATCTCATTAAATTATCTCTACTAACATAAAAAAGCTAAATTTAATCTTTTGTTTTCTTCTTTTTTTTGCAATTAACTATAGCATAGAAGTAAAAGGTTCCCATTTATAAACTTTAGTATTCTATAGAAAAACATTATTGTAACTCATTTTTGCAGAAATCGCAAACTATTTATTAATAGCGTATGAAAAATTTAGTGTCATCATAGTTAAGTTATAAGTGTAACGTCTAGCTCAAATCAAATTTGAGATTGGTTTTTAAACATCAAATAAGTACGTAAATTTTATTAAATTGAACTTAATTAGGTATATTTATTTTTTTTTGCAAAAATGGCTGTTTTACATTGGTTGTTTTTACCACTTACTTTTTAAATGTTTATTATAAACATTTTAAACTTTTATACTTGATATGCCATGATCAAGGAGACATTCTTCAAATAATCGGAACACATTTTCTAACAAAAGCTATAAATTATTTTCTAATTCGTACCACATTGTGAAAAAATGTAAAAAGTTTACATCTAAATTAAGAAAAATGCGTATTGTATTAACTTTAATATAAAGAATCAGATCCTTGTCAAGCAATGGATTCCAAACAATATTCATAAAGTCTGCAATGAGCGTTTGACGAAAGCTGTTAGTTATGAAAAGAAATTTATTTGATGTTTGGGGTACCCAGGGTTAAGAATTAAGGACTCGGAACACGTCACGCTGGCTCGATGCGGGCAGCAGGACCAATAGCTTAGCTTGTTTTAAGACCCGAAGCGAGTGACTTAAATTAACCAATTTAAAAACTCATTGATCAGTTTTCCTGTCGTAGTCATGATTCGAACTGTGTATCATGTGGTACTAAGTTAGTCTCGTACGTAGTCTTATTACTAACAGTTTTCATTAAATTCTTAAACTAAATTCAATTAAGAAGCTTTATTCCAAGAAAATTGCTCTTTAAGCATGTTTTTAAGAGATGTGACTATCAATGAAAAGACTTCATTAACGCTTTCTTTTAAATCTGTTCATCTAGTGATCGCTTTTCGTGTTATTTTTGTTTCATTTTCCAAAAGCCTTTTTTTAATGTTTTCAATACGGTTAGAATAAATAATGTAGATGAATTGAATTATAAATAAATGATAAAATAAATATTAATTGATTGTACGTAAAAATCTTGTAAATCATCCAAAAAGTCAGGACTGATCGTTTCCGTGAACTAATTTTAATTCTAGTCGGGTAATTCTGGTTCTGTAACAGCGATCTCGTTTTCAGCGTTCGCTAGATCGAAAAAACTATTGGAGAAGGAGAGAATAAATATAAAACCAAATCCGGGATTAATGCCTTCCTGCCGGTGTTCGAGTGGGAATGTGATCCGTACGAAGTTGGACCAAATATCTGGAAACAAACGCAAACGTTCCGGGAAAATTGAAAAAAAATTTTAAAATACGTCGTATAGGATTTTGAAGGAGTTTCACTGCTTTGGATGCTGTTTCCTAATTTTTTTTCCAAGTTGATTTAAATTTTAATCTCGTTGTGGGAATTAAACCAGTGCAATTTCTCTGGGAGAATGAAATTTATAGTTGGTTTCTGTCGAAGACAGTCGAAGAAAACGAAACGGGCGACTAATGAATAGTCTTAAGCGAGTGATATTCACAGAATATAGAGCATATTGAAAGAGCTAGACGGTAAAGAATATTGAAGCAATTAAATTGTAGACCCAAACGTAGTTGGTGAAGTCATATCTACTTCACTCCTTTGTTTTGAAATCTATTTCAATACTCTTGAAACTGAGCTAAAGTTCCATACAGTGTTTATGAATTGGTTAAAATCATTCAAGGTAAACTTGAAAAAGGGCGACGTAGTCAAATATCATTGATATTGTTTACCATTTGTTATTTTGCATAATTATAGTAAAAACACCATACCGTACTTGCCTACTTACCTAACTCAGATAAATTTTTATTTGTGCTAGAAAAAATGTTTAAGCATGACAAACGATAATTACTTGTACATAAATTGTAGTTATGTATTATATTTCTTTGGACTTTTGAGTGCAATATCGAAACGATTAGGATAATTGATGACTAGCGAAAAGACCAAACAGCCTTAGGGGTAGAAAAAAATATTTCCTTCTTACTATCGAGGCTTTTTTTTTGACGATGACGGGCCAGTTATTTTTGTTTTGAACTGAACAATATATCCTTAATCCAAACAGAAAACATAAATCGTCATAAGTAGTTAATAACCTTCTCAAGTCTTATTATAATATCTGCGAAGTTCGCGTATGTTGAACTTGGAGAGATTGGAATACTTGAAGTTACCCGGTTAGCAGGCGGTCGAGTGCCCTCGGAGTCCCGATGTAACTTGGGACTGTGTTGACATACTTTTTCAAGGTTTAAAATAATAATAAGTTTCGGGTTAAAGTAATACCTGTTGACAATGGAATAAATTAAGTACTTTGAAGTGGAATTCACGGACTTAAATCACGAGTGAGGATCCTTTTAATGTAAATTTCATTAAAATAATATTAATAGTTGTTGTATAATCCTTCGTTACATTGTTTTGCGACGAAAAATCTTATTTTAATGATGCTTCGCATTCTTTTATACTCGGTCCAATAAATGCGGAACATGGATGTGTACTTAAAATGTACCACGTCTTGCTACGCCGTACTTGGAACGATGGTGTGAGACTAAAAAAGAAAATAATAAACACTTTAATACTCAAAAGAATATTCAATTCTTTAAATGGAATAAAGTGCAAAGTATATTTTTATGTATTTGATTTGCTTTAAGAATTTAACAGAAAAAAGTTAAGACATATCTTCTGGAAAAAATAGATAGTAATATAGAATCACAGGAATTTGGTTCAGAACTGTTTAGTTTAGTTGGTACGCACCATTCGTAGAAAAAGTTAAGTTGAAATGCATCATTTTCCTGAGGTTCACTTACTGAACAGTATTCAGGAGCCGATTACGGCCAGGCTCAACATATATGCGAGTAGTGCCTACGTTCATATAAGACTACGGATAAGTCCGAGACAGAGAATGTCTTTAGAAAAACAAATTGTTGTCATTATACATGTATGGGAAATTTCGTCTAAAACTGAACATCGCTTTTGAAAAAAAACGGTAACAAAAACACGCGTGCACTCCGGCGGCACGTACACGTGTTTCGGCGCCGCCGGCTCTGCGCTATCGAATGAGCGATGCTCCGAGGTGTACTAGAGGCGTTCCAAGGAAAAAACACATATTTACTTATACACGCCGCGTCTTTCGGGAGCGGAGAACCGACGCGGCGGCACGCTTAAGTCCATCAAATATTTAGGCGCCGGCAGCGCGCCTTAAGTTGTTGCGAGTTGATGTTGTGTTGCGCGGGCCGCTAAATGGGTTCTCGTGTTTCCTCGTCCGATGCACGAGATGGTGAAATATTTAGGCGTTTCACGGTAATAAAACTTCATTTCGGTGGGAGTCCTTATCGTTCGGTGCTCTAATATTCGCCGCTGTTTTGAGGATGCCCAAAATCGGCCAGCGAGTCGTCGTGCCACATTGTCTGTGGCACTCTCGTCGATCGTCGGTTCAAGTGTCCAGCTCTCGTTAGAGTTATTCCGTCGTAGTCACCGAAATATTTACAGTAATAAAAAGTAAATAATTTAATGTGATTAAACCAACTTAACAAATCGATTTTTTTTTGTATTTGCACACAATATTTTTAAAGCTATGAATTATTTATATAAATTTGAATTGATAGTAATATGTGTAATTACAGGGCATCAAAATATATTCTTTATAAGTAGTTAGAACTTCCTGAGTGTTAACAACAGGTATTCGTTTGAAGAAGTACTCCACCTAAACATGATGTTTAACAGACTTAAAAATAAAGGAGGAAGTACCCAATTCGGTTATATGTTTTTTATAATTGTTAACTCAGAACTCCGTCATTTATTAACCGATTTGGTAAATTCTTTTTTTATTGGAAAGTATATCCTATCAAACAACAAAAAAAATTACCAAATAGGATTGAAAATTGAAAAGATATACTTTGTAATAGGTATCTTTTTGAACGTTCTTTTCTGATGACGAAATCCATGAAGAATTGAAGAGCATCCTCAAATATTATAGACATATAAATAGCAATTTATTTTTCATTTATAAGTCTAGGATTTAAGTTTGGTAAGTTTCATTTAGTGATGTTGTACTGACGAAGAAGACCACAGACGGCCACTGGAATCCGCAATGATAAATATTTGACGGATGTCAGCCAAAGAAACACTACAATATATCCAGCAACAGACACCGACTCCAAAAATAACAATCATTGTAACTACATTATATTATCGTGATAATTTAATTGACTTTTAAGTAGTCTAATATTTTTCATTTTATTTTACTTAGGAGAACTCTAAAAAATATTTTGATCATTGTTTGTTATTCCCAGGCATGTGTTGAGTTAAATTTGAAGTGCATGGGTACCTACCTACCTTCTTGCGTGGTAAATACATAGATCGTACCTACATATTGATGAGTAGAAAAAGTAAGTTGATTATTAAGTTGTAGAAGAATACGCAATTATTTTTTTACTTTTTATCGCATATTAGTTTGTTTTGAAATAAGTTTTGTTTTGTAGTCAGTTTTTTTTGTTAAATTCTTGTTTTATTTTTGATTTTTTGAATCTGAAGTGCACTAACTATTTTTTCTGAATATGGGTAGACCTACTAAACGCGCTGCTCATAGATCGCACCCTTAATGTAAGCCGTTAAGAAGTTCCATTGATTATTATATTCGACTACGACAATTATTTGACCATAACGACGTTACGTTAGGTGACTCAAATATCCGGATAATATATGAAAGATTCGACTGAGTATCGTTAATTTGTACCTAAGAATTGAAGAGTTCCGTCATTTTGTCATGGATCCCATAATCAGAACCTAATCGAACTTTTATCAAAGTACCCTTGAAGTACATACTTTCCAATAAAGAAAGAATAATCGAAATCGGTTGGCGTGATATTGAGTTATTCGTCCACTTGTCGCGTACATACTTAATGCAAATTTAAGATGTATATGATTTTCTCATTGACGATATTGTCAGAACTAAACTAAAGTGAAATGAGACCACACAGGAAGCACTCGCTTTCAAATACAAAAAAAAAAATCATCAAAATCGGTTCATCCAGTCAAAAGTTCTGAGGTAACTAAAATTAAAAAAAAATACAGTCGAATTGAGAACCTTCTCCTTTTTAATTTTGAAGTCGGTTAAAACACAATGCTATTTTGGATCGCAAAAGCCTAAATCATATTTGATATATCATTGATACGTGTATTGCGCTGTGTTTCGGTGCGATGGTGTTTCGTTGTAAGTGCCACAAAGGCCCCCTGCGGTGCTGTCGGGTGAGTGCACGTGATAATATTCGCTTCGCCGTATCAAACGAGCTGCATCATATCCCAGTCCGGCCGCAACCATGCGAGATAACATAACGACCCCTAATATTATATAATGCTAATATTAAACGTGTTTATTATCTCGATAATAAACTTTAAAATTATTGTACGATTTCGGTTGTAGGCTTAAGACTGCATTCTGTGCTAAGTCGCACCCATATTACGGGTCCCTAGGACTCGTTGATTTGACTTTTGACTTTAAGTCATATATAGTAGTTGAAACAGACATTGGAGACAAATTACAATTGATACGCATTTTGTGTGTGTGACTGTGTGTGCGTGTGTGCGTGCGTGTGTGCATGCGCGCGCGCGTGTATGATGTCGGGAAGCGTATGGTGTGAAGTTTTCAGTGTCATCGTACTCTGTGTTTCGTTAGAAATATGTGACTTCCTTTTTGCGTTTAAACTTTGCGATTGAGTGGATGTGTGCATTTTTTCAATATTATTATACAAGAGGAAAAACAATAATTCACAAAACCTTTGTTTATCCTTTTGGGGCAAGTTGTGATGTTGGAAATACCTCAATAACTTGCTAACATAGTGGAAGCTTTTTAAATACTTTTGTGAGATTAATAAAAATGCCTTTAGTTTGTGTTTTTATTAAAATTTTGAACAAAAAATTAGTAAGTTCTAAACAGTATCAGAAATAGATTTAACGGACATATTCATGTGGCACAAATAATCTAAGAGTGCAAAAATTATCACAGAAAAAAATTTATGCCTTTCAATGCTTTTGATAAATTTGACGCATGTTTCATAGCAGAGTACTTTTTAAATTAAAACTAAAATCAATTAAAATTTGTTTTATGTGTTTTAAAACTTTATCTATTCATTCTTAACTTTCTAGAGTAAATCAATAACCTAACATTAAGTGGTAGGGCGCCGGGTGTCAGCTTTAAGTACAAAGCGTTTGAGAGTTACTCGTGGCGCCGTCTAGCGGCCAGAGGAGGCGAACACAACTCGGACGAACAACTGGCTCAAAGTCGCAACTGTATAAACTGTTTGCGCCGTTGTTATTTGTTAGTACTCAAAAATGTTACCTTGAATCAGATCCGGATAGATTTGTTACGTGAATTATCGCATCGCAAGTACTGAAACAAATTTATTTAGATTTTAGTAAAAATACGCCATAGCGTGCACAGCCTGTTTGTGAAGTCGTGGCTTTCGCCTTCCGGCGTGTATTCGATTTTCGAGACAGACAGTACCAACTCCTGTGAGATTATGAGTATGTCACTTAAATTTTATCTAAGTGAAACTTACTCAGTTCGATAGCGCAACAGCTTGTCGGTATCACCCGAGGGACAAAATTTTTGTGGCGTCTTCGAGTTTTTACTGTAATCAACAGGCCAGCAATATATTACTGAAATCTATAGTGAATCTTTCTGTGTATTTTAATTTAGAGAAAATATTGAATAATTATGATAAAATATTTATTCACGAATTTGGATTACCTTTCATATTGATGAATATAGAAATAAAAATATGTTTTTAACTGTATATGGACCTAATTTGTGAATCGCAAGTAAGCAAAGCTTTCAGTTTGTAGTAGACATCGAAGCGAATTTTTGATACATGTGATTTATTTTTACACCTAATATTTATTAATGGTTATTTTTATTTTATTATTATTAAAAAAAAAACTACAGCGTGTAGTTTTTTTAGTTTTTGTAATTTCAAGTCTCATAATAGATTGTATGACCGCCTGTAGACTATAGATGGTCATACAATCTATTATGAGATTTATGAATGTCAAATTTCAACTGCAGATTGTGGAGGAAAATTTGGCTATTTTCAGATGGTTAGTTGGAGCAAGTCGACCTATCTCCTTTGGGAAGGTTGACGGCCGTTTAGGGATGTCTACGAGGCAAATAAAAAAAAACGCAATTCACAATTAAATACAAGTAAATAAATATCATTGCGAATGTTCACTCACCTCAGAACAGACTTAGGATATATAGGGAAGAATGGTCTAAAAAATTTAATGACTTCAAACAGCTATACTATGCTCGTGATTATCGATAAAGCCAGTAGTTTTGACCTAAAAGTCCACTAAGGGTCTTAGTAAAAGGGCATTTTTGACCTTTTAGATCCGAACTCTGAAAACAACGTCCCGTATAATGTCAGTAGATTGAATTCCCGTTGTCCCACATTCGTTACTTCGGCACTCCGCCGCGGAAGGTAATAAATTAGGCCTTTAAACAATTTGAAAAGGGTGTTGAAACACATATTTCACCGACTCCGCCGCCGCCGGCTGAAACTTTAAAAATATTTCATCAGCGAACATAATTCAAGCTTCCGGCGAAAGCTCGGCTTACCGAGTTCACGTTGTATCTATTGTCCTTTTACGAAAAAAAAAATCTTGGAAGTGATTTTACAAAGATTCAGAAAATAGCGTAACACGATTTTCATCATAATCTTCGTTTTTGTGTTTCAGAAGAAGTTTCCATAGAAAATAACATTTGGTACTAAATTCTCGTTAATTCTGCGTATAACATTTAAAACTCTTGAATCAGAACTGTGTTCATTAGCGTTGAAATTATTCCATTATATTACTATTTATGACGGCTACTAATTTCACTGGGAACAAAAGTTTACTAAAAGTAAGTCACACGCACCAATGAAACACCTGTATTCTCATTTAAATAATCTAAATACGGTTTGACGGCTTATATCAGAGTTTCAATAACAAGTTATTCATAACAAATTGTTGTTATATTTTATATGGACTTATTATACTTGAAGGATAATAAGAAAAAATGAATTTATCGCCTCAGTTGTTTTCAATCAGTAGGGCCATACGTATTAATAAAGCACACTTACGTGCGCGTTCCATCTTGAGATTGGAAAGAGCAAGACAGTTATAATGATTTGCTGTAGAAAATAACATGTTTCGCTCCCACATTACTCCTTGAGATGGCGCACGATTTGAGTGAGGTTTATTAAAATGGGCCTAAGATATTGAATTCCTCGCAGATTTTGTAAAATATATGCAAATTAGTAGTACCGATTAATTCATCAGGGGCTGTGAAAAAGCTACTTATTTTATAGATGAATATCGCCAAATAAGCTGTAGTCGTACGATACGCATCAAAAAAATTTTTTTTGAAAGAATCTAGTCGACGCGTGTTTAGCAGCCCGTATTACACGTGCGCGCGTGGTTGTCGCTTGTACACTTCATTTTATAATTATTGCTTTGGGGCTTCATGTACCGTCTCCTTTTAAACTGACTTTTAGCAAGAAGTCACTTGAAATTAAATTAACGTTCCACGTCCTCCTTTTAACTGTTGTTAAGCTTAGAGTCCGTTAAAAGGCATATGGCATCTTCTCAAGGCACGCAAAATTTTAAAAGTACAATTTTACATTTTTTTTTGAAGTCAATAAATAGAAAATGGTGGATGACGCTGTTTGAATTGGGCTAAACATACGAACTGCAATTCGTCATTTTATACAAGTTAGCTTTAAGGTTAACGCTGAATACAAATATCTGATATTTGCTGGTTAAGAATTGGACCACTGTACATGTATCAGTTGTGATTTTACACATTTGCCTCCAGCGACCCTACAATCCGAAGCCCTAGTTGAGAATCATATTAATTATATTTTTTTATGAACGAAATCATGACTATGATTTGTGCATTATCTTTTTAATTACACAATCTTTTGTGTAATCAATATGATTGTGAACTAAAGGATCGATGTGTCAGTTCCTAGATTATCTTAGCGACTAAGTAAATATTAACAAAGGTTCTAATCGCTAGTCGATGTCACATAACTACCATATCATATACTCGTGTTCGGCCAAAAATAATTACTCAACCCATAGACGAAAACTTAAATTTTTCCTAATTTCAAGTAGGTATTTTATTACGTGTTAATTTGATTTCTACGGCATTATCACATCTTCGCAAAGCTTTCAAAATAATACAGTTACAAGTGATTCCAAAAGATGTTACATTTAATTTAAGTTAATAAATAAAACAATTTTTACACGAAAGACGACCATGTAGGTTCAAACAACAATTTTTACACGTGTAAACATTCAGATAGAAAGTTGCTATTTGATCACGAAACGCTAAAAAGGTCACATCTCATAAATTCGGGTCGTCATGTAATATGAAAATTTCTTTTTCATGTCGGTATCACCATTTTATTGACCCCTGGCAATAAAAATCGTAATGCGGCGACGACGCCCGCCCGAATGAAACGCCTAAGAGACGTTTTAGGATAACGATGAAAGTTTCGCGACACCTGCATGCTCGACCCCGACCAGATGGTCGGTGAGCTCTGACGGGACCGACTTTATGATGACGAAATTTTATGATGAAACTTACCTCATCAATGTCTCTGGGAGTAATGTATTCATGCAGCTTCCGGAGTACAATTTCTTTATTTTTTTGTTCCTATTCGCTGTTTCTCTTCGAAAGAGAAACTTAGAACGGTTATTCGAAATGGGCCGTGTCCGAGCAGTTTGCTTTGTTAAACAAACTGAATACAATTTTTTTGTTTTTCCTCCTCTAGAAGGGAATAAAATAAATCCGTGTTCAAAACAAAAAATAATATGTTTGCAGTATTAAAAAATATATGTAAAACCTTTGACCCTCCAGGTCATCCCTAAAACTTTTCGCTATGATATTTATCGATGTATTTTTGAGCTTTAAGTTATAAATATTGTCTAAGGCCATCCCTGAAACTTCTTATTGCTTTCGAGTTCAGTGTTAAAAATAAAGGAGTAATACATTATTGAGCTCATCATGCTCCAATGGTCGATTTCATTGCTTCTCCAAGCTCTCCGAGCTCAGAAATACAGGTCTAAGACATTTTGAGTTTTACAATAAAAAACAGATTTTTTTTAATTCTTCAGCCACAATATCTTCGGAACACGTTTGATTTTGATCAGCTTTATGGCACCAAACATCATTCCATCAAGAATTTATATGTTATTTTGAAAAATCATTTTTTTCCGAATATTCCGTTCACGATATCTCTCATACGAATCCATCGATTTTGATTCATTTTGAAACAATCGATGTTACTTTTTAACAGAAGAGCGTAAAATTTTGGTTTTTATAATAATACTTAAAAAAATATTCAAAAAAATACTTTTGAACATTTTTTTTAACATATACACTCACGTACAAAGACACAGACATCGTTCGGAAAATGGTTCAAATAGATTCTTACGACCCTAAAATGTTAAGATCTGTTGAAAACTCCTTTTCTGAAGATCGGAATAAAAACAGCATTTTATAACGAAAGTTTGAAAGTGTTATAACAATAACTTATAACAATTTTAAATTTGCATAGCGGAACGTTAAAAAATTATTTCAACTAAGATGTTTTCAAAAACGCAATTCGATTTTTATAAATTTTACGGCATTTGACGTAGTTTTCTAAATAGAAAAAGATAACGGAGTACCAAATACCAAACCATAAAGAACTTCATATGCTATTTTGAAAAAACCGTTTTATTCAAATATTAGTTAACGATATCTCTTGAATTAATCAAACCATTTTAACGCAATTTACGACGGTCATTGTTGCTTTTTGAGGAGAGTTAGATCAATTTTGAAATTTATCGGTAGAGTAATTTAATAAATATTCCAAAAACACACTTTTTAAGAAAAAATTCTCCGACAATATCTTTTGAGCAAATCACCTGATTTCAATGAATTTATCAACAATCAACGTTGTTTTCTAAGCAAAACATCCGGATAACTCTTGGAATTTATCTATGGGGCAGTTTACTAAATATTAAGAATAACAACTCTTGAAAAAATTTTTAACAATACTTTTTGATGAAATTAAGCGATTTTTATGCAATTTGTAGCAGTTGATGTCGTTTGGGAAAAAGAACTAATTAGATTTCGGTATTGATGGGTTGAGTAGTCTCAAAGTTGTTACCAAAAAACATTTATCTAAGTATTTTAAATATGTGATGCCTAAAAATCTCCAGAGCGAATTTAGTTTAACCTTTTAGGAAGTCTAAGTTGAGTGGATTACTTTCAAATGTCATAAACTATATTTTAATCGGTTAATCCGTTCAAAACTTATGAGAGATTTACATACACAAAAACACAAGCGAGCGCGCGCGCACACGCATTCGCAAATACGCACACGCATTTACGCATGCACGTATTCGCGCATACGCACACACGCACATAAGTACACACTCACGCAATACAGACAATTCTTCGGAAAATGTTTTAATTAAGTTTCTAATTTTTAGAAAATTTTTCAATTTTCACAGAGGAAAGTTGAAAAACTGTAGTTATTCAATACACTGCGATGTTTAATAATGAACATAACGAATCACTTCATCGTTAAGTACGAGTATATACAGCTGTATGCGTGACATCACAAGGACGTGTAAAGTGGCTTGGACCATGGAACAAATGTGAGAGATGTATCGAATGAGGTGTGCAGTGTTTGCAATCTTCGGTTTTTAACGGAAATTGTACTGTACTAACCTCAAACACAAAAATAACTTCTTAATAAAATCCATTAGATGTATTTGGTAAGGAAAAATTAGTTTATGAATCGACGTGTTTGGAGTTGGAGTTCTGTGTTTACTATTTCTTACAAGAGAATGAAGAAAAAAACAAAGGGAAATTCATAACTTCTTTAAATTTTAATGAACCGTGTATCACATAAATCTTTGTAAATTGAAAAAAAACGTACAACTATATCGGCACAAATGTTTGATGCGGGGTGCAGCCGTTGTACAAAAAAGCAAAATATGATCCGATTGTTTGTCTTTAAAATGTGATCTGTTTGTTCTTTATCTTCACAAATCGTGTAAATATAAAAAATTAAAACTTAAAATTTGCAATTTAACATTGTTGGAAATGAACATATGTAATTCTTTCTAAGCACAATTATTTATTACATATTCCCACGGCAACAAATTCGAATCACGCCGAGTAACTTCGGTGGCTTAGGTACTTTAAGTAAAATACCAATAGGTCATAGGTAACGTATTAAAATGATATCTGGGCCAGGAGCGTGATCACAGTCGGTTCCATGATCTAGATCAGATGTGATAGCCCGGAAACAAAATTAGGGTGGATCCATGAGTAGAACTGAGATCGATCTTAGAGCGAGAGTGGGATGGAAATTCGGATTGAAAACGAGTTCAGGAAAAAAATTAAGACACTCGTTATAAAAGATGAAGGAAATTATTCAATGTCAAGTGAGAAAAGTCTCGAGCGGAGATTTAGTTCTGTTGTTAAAACAATTTCAATCGCTAATAAATGATATATTGACATTTGCTCTTGTATCGATATTTTAGTAGTCGTTCTCTTTAAAAAATATAAGGTAACATTATTTTTTACACATTATAAATTTTTTATAAACAGAAAATAAGAATTTATGTTTTTCATAAAGTAAGCCATTTAATAGATTTTAATTTAGAAAATACCACAATCTGCTCCCTTTATAGTACAAATATTGTTTAAATGTCAATATTTTGCTCCGAAGTAAAAAAAAACGACAACATTTATGAAAGTAATTAACGTTAACCATCTCGTTCATGCCACATCGGTTATTTTTTTTACGTACCACTTTGCAAAAAGTACAGAACTCATGCAGTTTTTGCCCGGCAAGAGGTAGAGATCAAATGATAAATGGTAATCTTACCTTTTTAAGTTTTGTACATACTTCTCTTTAAAATGAATTATAATTCTTATTGAAAACATGTGAACGAAATCGTTTAAAAAAATATAGATTAAATTTTAATCAAAAATTTTTGCGACCTTATTATCATTGTCACCGTAGGAATGTATTCGTCTATTAATGACTATCTATAAAAATTGTTTTTTAATTAAAAAAACAGATAGACATAGAAATCGCGTAGTCTCATTTTAGATGACAATATGTGGACAACGATATTAAGAAGAATGCTGAATTAGAATAAAGAATGTAGAATAATGCTACGGCATTAATTTCACATCATAAAGTGTTTCGAACATCAATGAAGACCTCATTGATACTTTCCTTTTAAACTATCCATCCAGTCATATGATTTTTGTGTTACTGCAGTCTACAATAGTCTGTTGTATGATATTTTTAATATGAATGTAATAACATAATATGACTGAAAAGATTTCTGACTTAAACGAACCTCAACATGTTGGAAATTTGCACAAATATTCAGCACTGACTACTGCCGTAAATTAACTTTAGTTCATATCGAATATTAACGCCTTTATCTTGAACAATTTCCTCTTAATGATTGGTGATGCCTAAAAGCGATTTAAATTTTATATAATATATTATATATGTAGAACAGGCACATATACATGTGCTTCTAAAAACCTTTTTGTGTTTCTAAAAACACAAAGGTGTTTTTAGAACGAGATAGGTTTTCAAATTACTTTTTTGATTAAATGTATGATGGAAAGTAGAAACAGAACAGAATGGTAAAACTGTGTAATCAAATATAAATACAGCGTATAGAGAAAGAAAAAAATAATTTTCATATAATGTAAGGTACACACTTCATTGACGATCATAACAAGTTTGTATATTTACTATCGACTCGAAAATACATATATTGTACTGTTAAAACATGTATTATGCCGCTATTGGACTTAAAACCTTTACAGTTCAATACAATAATGTAAAATACCAAAAAATTAAAAAAAATAAGTCTTACCACGCCCAAGGTGTAGTCTTGTTAGTACTGCGACTAATTATAATAATTCATAAACGGTATAATGTGAACGCCCTTCGTGATAAGCCGCGCATGCAAAAGAATATTGACGAGGCATAAGCTGTAGAATTATAAAAAATAGTGTCGTTACTAAGTTCATCATTTCTCTGCTAAGACGTGCAAAGACCGTGGAAATAGGCGGAACGTACACAGATCAATATATTTGCTGTTTTTTTTAATTGATTTTGATAAGTTTATGTTAGTAGAAACTTTTCTTCAGCCAGACAAATTAGAATCTTAGTAATATTGAAAAGTGATGTTTAGTAACTCCTCCACTTTTACGTCAGGTTTTTAATATTTTGAAACGTTTATAAACTCACGAGTAAATGCATTTCAAAAAACGAACTCTAAAATAAATAATACAGCATTCTCTTTAGTATTTCCAAAATATTCTACTATTGTATTTTCAGTCGTGCGAGAAAAAAAAACAATAAATAGACGCTGTCCACGAGAAAAATAAAAAAAAGGAAATTCAATTTAGCAGATGTCGAAGTATCAAGCCTTACGAGTACATTATTTCCTTTTTAACTCGAGGAAACGAAGGTCTCTCCGCCTTAGAGTCGCTTGTCAAGGTTTTTTTGACTAACGCTGGACCAAATTGAATAAGGGTCCCAAAATCAGGGTCGAAATCAAATCGTGCACAATGATAGATGGTCTCGCATTCCTTTATGTTTCTGACATTTACTACGGAGCCTTCCTGTAGCTTTGATGGTTCTCAACGGAAATAATTTATTAAAATGGATGTCTCACCGCCCATGTGATTAAGTACAAGGTCAGAGACGGCAAAGTTAAATTTAGGGTTCCTCGTTTGACATAAAACTTTTCATATTTCATTTAATATTGTTTGTGGGTATGTGACGATGTTTCTCTTCGAAACAATTTCTGCTAAATATCTGAATTGTAGAAATTTGGACATTTTCTGAATGCTTAAATTTACTGATATTTGAATGGCTGAACCAGCTCTAGATATTATACATTTAAAAATATTTTTCCTAACAAAATTCGTTTAATTATACTTACAAAGCAAAAAAAATCGATTGGTAAGATGTATTTCACAACTTCTGTTGTTATTTTTTTTTTAACTTCCAGCTACGAAAATTGAAAAAATTACATAAAATTGAGAAGTTAATGTTTTTACTCCGATTTTTCAAAATAGAGGTTTTACCAGATCTTGACGTATGAATCTAGTTCGATCGTTTCCGGGTGATGTCTGTGTGTCTCTATGCATGTGCATGTGCACTTTAGAACGGATTAATCGATTAAAACGAAGTTCGCGACATTCGGAAGTGGTTCACTCAATTTAGACTTCCTGAAATTTCGAATTAATTTCGCCAGACAGATTTTGGAGAATCTCAAAAATAAAGTGTTCAGAAAAATATTTTGTGTTGTGTTGAATTAAAATGTTGGCTTTTTTAAAGTATTTTTTTACAATAAATTGTGGAACTGCTCTAACGATCAATTCCAAATTCCTATGTTGTTATTTTCCTTAAAAACAACGTTGATCATTGCTAAACGCATGAGAATTGGTTGATTTGTACAAGAATTATTGCTGGAGGATAATTTTTCAAAGTGTTTTTTTTTAGAATTCTTTTTTAAACTGGTTTTCCTATAAATTCTAAAATCTAATCAGATCTCCTTGAAAAACAGCGTCGATTGTCATAGATTTTATCAAAAATGATAGGTTCGTTCGATAAACATTGTTAACGAAAAATTCGGAAAAAAAGGGTTTTTTTCAAAATAATGTGTGAAATTCTTGATGGATTGAAATTTGATAATACGTCAACTTTTTTTTGCGTTGAATGCCATAAAACAGATGAAAATAGAATTATCTGTTCGAAAGATATCGTAGTTGAAATTTAAAGGAATAGCGTTTTGTAACTTACCGATATGAACACTGAAATACTGCATAAATTAGGAAGATACTGTTTTCAGTCCAATTCAAAAATAGGGTTTTTAGACCTTTGCACGCACGCGCGCGTGTGTGAGCGCATATGTGTACGTGTCGGAAAAATTATCAAAAAGTGTTTTTTTTTTTTTAATATTTTTAAACTACTTACCGATAAGTTCCAAAACTAACTTAAACAAAGGTGTTACCTTTGCTTAGAAAGCAACATAGATCATTGAAAAGTGCATCGAACTCGGTTGGTTTATTCGAGAGCCATCGTTAACAAAAAACTCGTAGAAAGAATATTTATTTCAAAATAACTTTTAAGGTTCTTGGTGGATTGATATTTGGTATCCATCAATTTTCTTTGCTTAAAAACTGCGTTGAGGTTCGTTAAGTAGACCAAGATCGAAAAACGCATATAATAAATATCTTATTTCCGTAATAAAAAAAAAAATATAGTTTTTTGAACTCGAAGAGCTAAAAGCGTTTTAAGATAACATTTTTGAGTTTGGAGAGATCGAACAAGTTTTTAATTCTCTTTCGGATAAACTTTTAAGATGAAACTCAATAATTTAGTGCTAGGTGTATTTTTGAAAACTTTGAGCTTTAAAGTAGCAAAAATTTCCAAGAGTGGTTTATAGGCTTATAGCTCGCATTTTCGAGGTCAAAAAGCTTAAAGATAAGTCTTCAACATTCTGGAGACAACTATATTTTTGAACTCGAGGATCTTAAATACATATCGAGAATTATCATAGCGGAAAGTTTTAGAGACGGCCTGTAGGGCCAAAGGTTATACAGATGTTTCAATACGGATGTGACCGAGAATTGATTCTTATCTAAAATATACCTATTAAAGTATCTACAGCGTAAATGTGAAACTTTCTCAATGTTTGGTTAGGAGTTGGTTAATGTTTCTTATTTTCTTTTCATCTAGAAAGTGGTCATTAAAGTAATAATTTAAAGTAAGTTACGGCCAAAAAGGTGACGTTTAAAAAGCTACTTTAAAAGTACTTTTACACCTATACTAAATTTTGTTAAAGTGCTTGTGCTCTAATAGGATTAAAAGGGACATGAATTCTTTTTATAAGCTCTGAAGACGCTTATTTTTGGGAATAATTTTAGGAATAATTATATTAACTTATTTATTTAAATTGTAAAATACGGGACACGGTTGTACTGCAGGCCAACTCTAAAGCTTTTTGCTATTTTGAAGCTTACGAGCTCGAAAATGTTTAATTCAGATCTCAATTACTTTTAACTCATTTCAAAGCCTATGCATAAAGAGATGACTAGAGTTTAAAGAATTCAGCTCTTGGTCGACGTTTATTCAATGGACCAGCCGACTAAGACAATTATCGCGACATTCAATGCGATTTCTTAATTAAATTCAGATTTAAAAGTTGACCAACTATAGAGATTAGCCGCATTTAAAACCAACGTGCCAAGTAATTTAAGAAGCTTATGACCAGGCTTTGGGGGCTTATTGCATGCATTTTTGATTAATGAACCTTCCGATCGTCGGTTCAATGAACATAAAAGATCTACGTCGGCACGATGTAATCTGTCTCCATCCATTCCTATTTCTTAGAAACCCGAGATATCTATAAGACACAAAAAAACAATAATGATTACCTGTTTATTAGACTCCGTTCCAATGCTATTTGTTTATGATGTGCCGTCAAATTCTTACTGCTGGAAAGACAAGTTCACTTACAACCTTTCCATTTTAAGTCGAGAGTCGCAGGCCCGTCCTCGCACCGACCCAGCGCGGGTTTTGGGCTGTTAACGGTCGTAGTTGTTAATGCTGGAACGGCGGCCAGGACCGGTAGCTTAGCGTGCCCCTAGAGACGCTTGGTACATGCTATGTGTAAAGCTTAATGTTTAATTCGTTCGTGGTCAGGACTCCAACCTGGTACCTTTCGACACGCGCTGGCGTAGGGAGCGCACTGTGCGAACAGGACATATTCAGAAAATACAATTTAGGCTATTTTTTATTCTATCGGTTGTAGATTCCTCGTGGACTATGAAAATGAATTCATGATATGTATAATACATTAATGTCTATTATATGCGAGTAATACTGATAATTTCTGGATGCTCGTTAACAAAAACATATATTACATTTATGTTTATTTATATTTACCACACACACACACACACACAAACACACATACACACACACACACACACACATACACCCCACACATACATTCACACGTATATAAATATATATATATTTCTTTTCAAAGTTGAATTTTTTGGAACCACTGTAAGAAGCAGTGAAAAAATGATGAGAGTGAAATTCGAATTTTTATTGGAGTGACATGAAAATTACAATATGAAGGTCCCGCAAGCAGTTTAGCTAGCAACTTCAGATCACTAACGACTGATGCGTCAAACTTTCGAGCTGGAGGAGTTGCCATTTATCTAAATATGGGCGGTATTACCAATAGCATTACTCCGACTATTGATATGACTTACACAGACGGAATTAGCAAGTTCAACAGTGACGTCAGTCGGCGAGTTTTATATAGCTGAATGATGGCGAGATGGCAACCAAACAACGTTTTCAATCCAATTTTTCCATTAATGATTCATATAATATCAAAGAAGATAAAATTAATATTAACTTCTTAATAATGTAAGAAAATAAGTACATATTAATTTATTAAATAAATAATAAAATAAATATTAATTTATTCAAAATCTCAAATTTAAATTAAACTTTATCAACCGTTTTAACTATCCCACTCCAGTCCTTTTATTGTATTATTGTAATTAATTATTTGTATGCAATTAAAAACGATTTTTTAATTAGGTCAATGGATGTATAAATTTTTAAGCGTGTAAATTAATACACACACTATAGTTTATTTTAGTAACCTTATTACAAATGTTCAAGTAAATTTTTTTCTACGACCTACGTCCCTTTTTTGTAGCATTTTCGAGGAATAAATGGGTGTGACAGCCACCAGAGAGTAGGTGGTTACTGTCGCCCATGGCTACTCATCAATCAATCTTAGAGGAGTTACTAGTGTGCTGCGAGTCTCTTGAATAGGAATAAAATATTTGATGGAGAAGGGAGTGGGCTGATGAAGGAGCATGTGGAGTAATGGAGTAGAGCATCGGAAGTTTTACTCAGTAGACATAGCAGAACAGCGGAAACTGTTACTTACGCCTGCATTCAGTGAGAGTGTAGTACCCTATCGGTAGAGCAGAACCATTATTGTGCTACAGCCAAATTGACGAGATGGCTCATCCATATAAGGTTCCAGCTGAAATTCAAAATTTGCCATTTTAAGAATTTAAAATGTTCATTTATAGTAAGTTGTATAATAGTATGTAATATATCAGTATGATTTATTAATATAATGAAAATAAAAATGGGAATGAACTGCTCGGCTATTAGGTTATTTCATGAAAAATCTGAGTGTTGTTCTAGTTTCATAAAACTATTCAATATTTGTGTATCTTTGAGGAAAAAGAGCAAACCATGAGTTTCATGAGCATTCTTCTAAGGGCGATCTGAATTTGAAATGATTGGTAATGTTGATGTCAAAAAATATAATATTTATGTGTTTCGAGTGTAACTATATTACATAAGAAATTAAAATATTTTTGATTTGATTTGACTACCTATACTTGCTAATCAAAGAAAAGCTTTTCTTTGTAGAGCAAATATAGATTACTGTTAGTATTCATTAATAGTCCTTCACATTTAACATTGTAATTTGACCACCATTAAACCAGTCGCTACACACGTATCAAGTCGTAGACCCGCAAAAATCAGCATGCGTAAAGAGATGTTTCACCCGGGGCCACCGACGTCGCGGGGTCGTATATATCATAAAGTGTGCATAATTTGCGGTACAAAGGGAATAAATTTCCGCCGACAGGCGGCCGGGACTCCGGGCATTTCCAGTTCATTTTCCAAAATAAAGTTGGGGAAGTGATAACAAAGTTGGGCGTCGCCACGCAACGGATGTGCTAAGCTTTGCGTGCGAGCTTTTGACTTGGATGCGCTTTCTGCGATTATCTATTGATATCCTTACGTGCCAGTAGTACCCTATTACAGGTAATATTAGACGATAAGGGTTGCATGCCCTTTGACCCGAAACAAAGAGATCGTGAGCGGGTGTATTTCTTTGCAGTGGATGACGTAAATCTGACGCAACAAGACGACTCAAAAAGGAGATTACGTTTTCGTCCAACGCTAATGGACGGAACGCACTTCCTGCTCGATTTTCCTCGTTTATGCTTTCCACAAGATAAAATATTGGCATGTGTAGGCAACAAATTAGTAAAAACTAAACAGTTTAAGTGTTGATTTCAAAATTGATAAGGTGCTGTAATTTGATAGCTCTAAAAATACTCTCAAACAATCATCTACCAATAATGAATCTGAATGCCTATAATGAATGTTCTGTAATGACCTAACATGTCGATGTGCCTGGTGATAGCGCACTCTTGATTAATACAAATTACTTAAATATCAATTCCGCCATTAAGGGTAGTCTTTCCCAAACATTGCGACTGCTTCTAGTTAATAATATACAAGATATTGTTAAACGTACGTAACTCATCTTGTTATTCTATTTTCTAGATTTTTTGTTATGTACTTAAACTTTCTAGCTGTAACTAATGTGATACCGACATTCATAACGTGTCTTCACGGGGTCGAAGGTTGAAAGGCTTCAAAGCACACCTCAGGGCGTTAGCTTTTAATGAGTTAAGTGAGCTCGTTATCTGCTTTTTATTACATTCGTTAAAATGTTTGTAGTATTTTGTTTTGTTTTGATAAATAACGACAGAAATATTTATATTTAAATCATAAAATTGTGCTAGAACCGTACTTCCAAGTTTTATATTTTGATTCTATTTTCACAAAACGTTGAAAGTGAAATGTTGAAGAACCTCGTGTGGTAGAGCTAAAGTTTATTATAATATTCTTTAAAAATAAAAATATTTTGCGTTTTCACCGGATATTCCCTATCTAATATCGTAAGGTGCTCGAAATGTGGTTTTTCAGTATTGGAATTTCGAGCACAGCGTGTTATTTGCGGACAAACAGGTCCCGCGCTCGCGGGCGCCTTCGTAGTTCGCCGGCCGCGCTCGCGCCGGCTCCGGGTCGCGTACAAACCACAAATTTCCCCGATTCCGTGCCCACATGTTTTACGGCCTTACTTGTTTGTCTTTCTGTCCTTATTGGGTTAAAATCGTTCCTCGGACGCCGCTCGATAAACGTTCCCACTAAAGCTTTTACGAGCGAAAATATTGTGGGTGGGGGGAAATAATGCCTTCCGCCGAGGAAATATGTTCTTTTTTTGTAATAGAAAGTTCCTTTAAGTATTTTTGTTGGAGACGGCCAACTTGATTTGTAGATTCGGGCTGATTATATATATTCTTTCAAGCGGAGGACGAATGGTAACATAAAAAATAATACGATATTTGTTATTAATTGTACTAAAGTATACTTATTAAATTAAGTAAGTTGAAATTTAATAATGATTTCATTGAATTTGCTTTAAGAACTTCATGGTCTAGTTACGTTGTTGCTAATTGAATTATGACAGCAATACATTGATTAAAAAATATACATGTTTTATTCGACTCGATTATTTGTTAGATCTGGTTATTTAAAGATAATCAGGTTAAAGCAGCGAATGAAATGATTGGTTTTTATTGACGAAAATCTTAAAGCTCAGCGTGGTCTGTGGGCATGACAAGCTCGTAAAGTTCACGATTATGAAGCTCTATTAATAGGCCCAAAATTTCTTTAGGTCTCAAATAAAATCTAAAACAAAGAAATCTGCAGAAAAACGCAACTAACCGAAATACCTCATAGAATAAGTAAGATTAAGTGGTAAGGAGCAAACCGCATCGCTCGTAGAACTGATAGTCGCTGAGGAAGAAAAGTGCTACAATGGCGTCTATAAGCCAAAAGTCGCAGCTCGGGACTGACGATCTGGCAAAGGTCGAAGAAAAATAGTTGGCTGCAGGTGACCAAGAATGCTAGAGGGAGAAGGGATATCTTTAAAAGCGGATGTTTAGTGGCTGAAACAAACAAATTGACGAAAGAACTGTAGAGCATGGGTTTATTCTAAGAATAGGCCAGTGGGGCATAGTTTATAATATTGACGCAACGGGTGTTAGAAATTTCATGTGTTTTTCGACATTGCGGTGAAATTTCTTGACATTCAGGTCGTAGGTTGATTTTTCCTTTGACGTTAATGCGAGTAATTATTGATACCTTCAGTATATTATAAGTAAACAATTTATACTATCAAGACTCGAACTCGCATTCCCCGTAGGGCAAGCAGACGTTCTATCTATTAGGCTATCGATGTTTCTTTGAGTATTTATTTGTTAAAATTAGAAATACATTACTCTGTTTTGGGGTCTAGCTCCTATTTATATACTATAGGTACACTAAACGTATGTAGGAAATGATAAATCGCGTATGGACTGTAAATTTAATGTACTTCTTTCAACGAGTTACATAAATTAAAAGTGGGCACACGTGAAGAGGGTTGTGTCGAAGTGATAAGATGATAGTGCTGCCTCGCCCCCTCCGTCGCACGTCACGGGCCTACCGCCGTTGTATCGTTAACACTATGTTTAAAGCTAAATGTATATCTTTGCTTATGACAGTCACTTTTACCGTGGATTCTGTCAAGATTTGCATGAAAGTTGATATAAGATATTGCAAAGTTCGTGTTCGTGCAGAATTTCAAGAAAACATCTTGAATGTTAATCACATGACGCACTGAACATGTTCGACTATACGAAATTCTAAAATTGATCATTGAAATTCAGACCCGCACCTTAATGTACTTCAGTAATCTTACCATTTTAATTTCGCCCTCAAGGACGTGAAGATCGTGCACGCTGTATATGTAGCTCGTGTATTACCTGCTACGCAGACTCCCTGATCTGTGTGACTCTTACCTTCTCTCGTCGTGAACGTGTTCCACGCATAAACGGGTACTTCCGGGTAACCCTCCTCCTGTATTATTGTTTGTGGACGTGCAAGACCTATTTACCACCTCGCCCTCACGAACGACACTCTGCGATATGAAGCGAGAATAGAGTTATTATACAAGTATTCCTAAAAAACTGAATATGCCCTTTGATACTTTTAATATTATTTTCGATAAAATCATTTTTCGCTCGTCGATAGCGATGCACGTGAACGAAACGCTCCGGTCTAGAACTAGACATAATTTAAAATGCATGGAGGAACTTTCGCAGAATGTCCGGACAGCGCTTTAAGGGGGAGATACACGAAAGATTGAAAAGGAAATATTCAGGAGTTGGGCCGGGGCGCCCTCGCTGAATCTTTAAATTTCCACGTCGCGCGGTCCCGAATCAACCCGCCGCAGTAAATACGACTTGACGGCGCGTCTCTTTTTTCCCAAAGTCGCAATAAACGTTCATCGTCCTCCGAATAAGAAGTTTATTGTGTGTAAGTATAATAATATATTAATATTACGAATATCGGATTATGTCTGTTTTGGGGGCTCCGAGGGTCCGAATTTAAAAAACAATGGAACCCTTATAGGATTACTCGTGTGTTCGTCTGTCGCAGCCATTTATCTTCCACACAACTAAAATTTTGAAAAAAAAGATGGATTTTTTTACAATTGGTTTCACTGGAAATTCATCAAAAGTTTATGGTCTTAAAATAATATAGTAAATCTTCCGATATGGTACGTTAAAACTTGTAATTGCAATTAGAATATATGGTAGACCACAAACAATATTGGGTCCGATTTGAAAAAAAATATGATATGTAACATATATATCATACGGAACTTTCTCTACGAGTTCAACTCGCACCTGTTTGGTTTTTTTATTGATGACTAAAAAGATGGAATATAAATTTGTTTTAATGACTTAAATATTTCATGCGGAGAAATATTAACTAAAGAGAGAATTTCAATATAAATTACAGAATGAAATAAACTAAAAAATAATAAAACATTTTATGATACAAATCTAGTTTCGTAATTTTCATCGAATTCGGATGCGGTAATTCATGATAGTGTTGTATGCAGCTCCATTCATGTGCTCTTTCTTACAATGATTCTCATCTGCACAAAATTCCATACTTTTGTGTAATCCAGGAATGAGTTATACTTGAAAATACGTAAATGGCGAAACCAAGTTTTTTGTGTGTTCTTTAAAGTTTGTGCATATACACTACGTAAAATTTTCATAAAATGTTTTTTTTAATTTCCATTTTCATCTACATCAAAAAAATTATCGAATTCTTTCATTAATGCAAAAATAAATGACTTTCATCATTATTCACTTTTCTCGTTTTACGATTCTCAACTTGACTGGGTTTAGTCATCGATATCGAGATCCGCATTGGGATCGCGAGTAGAATGGGAAGCAGAATCGGAGGTAGGACTGAAATTAATTACAGGCCGATTAAATACATAGCATTATGACAATTTACACGAACGAAGCGCGAAAACAGAATCTGTTAATAAAATTACATATTTGTGAAAATTGCACATCATATATATTTTATTTGAAAAAGTCGGCTGTATTGTTGCATTCTCCCTTATTCTTCTGAGTTTTACTTTGAATTTACGTATTTCTTGTTTTTGTATTACTTTTTTAGTTTCAAAAATTAACTATGCGAACAGAATTTACTAGATACATCGACAGAAGTGGCTGTGAGAGGCACTGTACATATGTCGTAGGTTTACTAGCCAAATGTTGGATTTCGAGCAATGTGTCCACGTTCAACTTTTGTAAACTAGTAAAATAAACTACAGTGACCATACTTGGTGATGGATCTTGTAGAAGAACTTTTAGCCATACTGAAGTCAAATGATGATTGATATGTGGCTAGGATCGCCAACCGTTCTTTAAAATAGAGTATTGTACTCTATTTTATGTATCTATTTTAGGCTTATTTTATAAGACATAATACAAGCCGAGTAAGCTAAAATAAGAGAAACTCTAATTCTTTTGCCCTAAAATTCACTAGCACATTAGGTCCTTAGAAGTGTACCTAATGTTTTAAAAGGTAAAAATTTGTTTTTCTGTCTACAAAAAACAAAAGAAAAAAATATATCAAACCGTTCTCTTTAGTGATCTTTCAAGTATTGGATATTACGTTACCTAATAGGATATAGTATAACAAACTTATGTTATAATAATAATTAAATTAAATAATTCATTTTTTTAATCTGGTATTTTATTTATCCCTTTTGATATCAAATATGCTTTATTATTTCTAAATAATATTAACAACGAGACATGCTTTTCTTCCACCTTTCCGTTGCCAGTAAACCGAAAAGGTCCAGTGGTTCAGAACGTTGCCTATATGTATCAGAAGGCGTCGCGTATGATTCCCGATTACAAGGCGAACTGATCAATGATTTTTTAATAAAATTAACAAAAATTCAGTCTATCCCTCAAAGGACGCGTCCTGTTATTGATTTTTGATGTTGTCAACTTGTCGGTGACAACAGCCATTAATGCTTCCTAAGATCATACACATGAATGTTGATCTGTGACGATGAAATAAAATTTTTAAAGTCATTTTCGAGCAAATTATTGTTCGCCAGAGTTGTTAAGGGCACAGCTCAATTAAGAATGAGGACAGATCTCAATCTAGTTTATACAAAAATATTTAAACAAAAGTTATGTCCTAGTTTTTACCAGGTCGCTTTCGCCACAAGGACATAGGTTCGAATCTCAGGCCTGCATCTCGTGAATGGAAGATAATTATCGGTTAATGTACAACGACATAGGACTTATATTGGTAGCTCTGTACTAGATATATTGTGTTGGTATTGTCATAACAATGTGGGTGTCAAATGGGTGTATGAATTTATTTTGGTGCCGCGCCGTTATCAAGCAGTAAAACGCATGTGTTTGCTCGCGTTATGGGCTGACGGCCGATATTTATGTCATACTTAACGAGACATTACGGCGGTGGCCGCCAATTTACACGCTGCCTTTTATCGACTACACTGTAGTTACACATAAGGGTTTTTACCTCAAACAGAAGTATTTAGTGAATAAAATTTCCTGATCCTAGCGCAAAAGGTACAACACGACTCACTGAATTGAAACATTTTTGGGAACTTTGTTTATCTGTGGAGATTCTGGTCGGTCTTCGTCAATCTGCAGATTCGGTTGGTCTATGATGTTTTCGTCAGCGTTTAAGAAAAAATATAATTGCAATATTTGACCGCAGCACACTAGCGTCCTCTTAGAGCGTTTATGATCTCAGAAAATGTCAATAAGTAGCCGTGCAGCAGGTGGGCTATGGCTTTGCTTCGCAATGGTGGGCGGCCATCGGCAGTACACGAGCGGCGTCAACGGCGGAGAGCCGCTATCTCTACTGCTTCTAGAGTCGAGAGTTGTCGCGCTTAGACGTGGCTGATAATGGGACAGCGAAATTATAGGATTAGTCGTCCACTTAAAAGTTCAAGATAATTATATGTTTCGTAGGCGTTAGGGCAATCCCTGATCTTCTTGATCGATCGAATCGTTATGGCTTTAGTGCAAGTCAGACGTAACCCCATCTATTGCCCACAGGCATCCCGTAAACATGAGGGCTCTTAACGTATACAGAAAGCTTCTAGAATGTAATGAATATAAATAGATGAATATAAAAATCTAATGTAATTATTTTTGTCACTTATACATTCTATACTACTAAATCCATTGCGTTTAAGTTTCTGGGTTATATTCAACGCATTCCTAGAAAGGTTTTGAAAGTAGTTTTAGCAACATTAAGTAGGTAGAGTTGTACAATATTACTATAAAAATAGTGATTTATTGAAACTGTTGCACAGTTGGTGTACAAAATAATTTAGTTAAGTAATTATTAATGGGTGCAATTCACGTATTTTCTGTTCATTGCAGTCGCTGAAAATGTTTGAAAAGTAGTTGGAGCAATCACGTATATTTATTATTTGAGAAACTAGATATTGAAAAGCGTGGCAGGGTTTAGCTTCTTGTGTACAAAATTCTTGTCAAACAAGATAGGAGATGCGAATTTTAGATTATGCAGGGTGATCATTGAAAATTATTGTACAGAGATGTATTACTTTTCTTAACTAGCTTCGTGTGTATAAACTTTTAAGATACTGAGTCCAGGGATCGGACACGCATATAAAAATGATATATCCCACCCCACACTTCACCCATCATGAGATACGGCGTGATGAAGAAGGCGCATAAAAACATTTCCGATGTCCTCACGGTTATAAAATATTTTATTTTCATATTTTACGTCAGGTAGCCATCTGGGGGAGGAGTTACGCGTCCGGTACATATTTTTATGTGAGTTTATGTAGCGATATCTTTATTTCAATTACTTCTCGGGTATATTTTTACGTGCAATACGTTCGTTTATATTTTTATCGGTCACGGATGTCGTGTCTCTTATTTAATTTTACGTAGTCAAATGAATATTCGGAAGGATGTTTATTGATTTTGAATAAAAAGTTACATTGTTGTACCATGTGTTTCAATAAAAATTCGCGAAATAAGAGTTGATTTATTTTTTAATACATATAAAAGGAACAAATGTTTTGTAAAAGTCATTAATTTACTTAAACATTCTTTGTTAAAATGCAAACCATTTTAACAAATAATGTATGAATGTATGTATTTAATTATATCATATATACATATGACATTTACGGGTAAACTGGGCATATCTGTCTGTCTGATCAGCATATTATTTTCTTTACAGATCGTTTCTAAGGGTTGTCTCAAAACCACGTGCGCCACTGAGGGGTAGGAGATGCGACGGCTGTTGTCTGCAAGGCCGTTACAAGGATGAGGGTGGATTTCTTTTTTCATCCTCTCCTGTCACACAGTACGTGATAGCCTTTGGATTGTTTTTGTGAGATTAATTCATCTCCTAGTATGCAGCCTTTCATTGGGATCTTGGCAGGTTGTTTAAAATCAATGTTACTTAGTTCTTTTATTTTTTCTTTATTTTTTTTCTTTATTTACTTACTTAGTCTTTTATGTATTTTCGTTCCTTTTTTATTAATTTATTTTTGCTTTTATTTTTTAATTCTCTTTTTTTTCTATTGTAATTTTACGTACTAATTTTAATTAATTTTAACTATTTACATGTTTTCTTATTTCTGTTTCATTTGGCTTAATACAATATATTTACAATTTTAAATTTATAATTATATAAACATATTTTTCTTCTGATATATTTAACATATTAAAGAATATTTGTCTGTTTTCTAAGTACAATTTATTCGCGACGAAAACGTTCCTGTGCACCCCGACGTACACACGGCGTGAATATATTCACTATCTTATTTTAGTCCATATAGTGCATATAGACGAGTTTCGAACTCGTAATGTGTATATAAGAAACATCGCTTCTTACGCTAAAACAAAATGTATATAATACATTTTGTTTTAAAAGATTTTGTACATACAGATTTATTTTATAATAAAGATATGAGAGCATCGTATAGGATAAGACGAACACCTGCCAAAAAAATTAGTAGTCTCATGGGAGACATGGATCTCCGATCTGAACAAACTCACAGAAATAAAAATACCTCTGTGTCACTCACATCTAAGCCACCCCGTACACCAATTCGGCACACGTCTACCAATTACTTGAGTATGACCATTGGAAGCGGAACAATGGAAGAAAGCGGAAGAGTTGTGGATTCGAGCCTCGCAGCAAGAGACAGTCGACTTCGACACCTCGACGTATATCTCAATGAGCGCTCTGTACTCAGAGTGAAATCGAGAATATCTTCAGCCGAGAACATAACGGCCGATCAACGCGCGCCCGCTGTGTTAGACGGGGATCACCTTACTTACACAAAATTGTACACAGCGTGGCTGCATCGACTACTGCTGCATGTTGGAACAGAAACGGTCGTAAACGAAATAGGACAATATTTCTGGGTTTTGAAATTGCGATCCACCACGAGATCCATAGTCAAGAGCTGTTTAGAATGCCGAATTAGGAAAACACGCCCACCCGAGCCGCCTACGGGAGACCATCCTAGATGTTGACTCGCACATCATTATCGCCTCTTCGCTTTTGTCGGATTATATTATTTCGGCCATCCTCCGTAACCGTCGGTCGACAACATCAAAAGAGATACTTAGCTCTTTTCACGTGTCTCACTACTAGAGCGGTACCCCAAGAAATTGCAGCTAACTTAACAGTAGATTCAGTTGTTCTGGCCTTGAGAAGAATTATAGCACGCCGGGGTACCTCATCGAAATATATTCCGATAACGGAACAAACTTACAAGGCGCCGATAGAGAACTGAAAGAAGCGATGAGAGAAAAATCATCGATGCGATCTATAGTGTGGAAGTCTATACCACTTGGCACACCGTTCATGGGTGGCGCATGGGAGTAGTTAGCGAGGTCCGTAAACACGGCCCTATACAACGTGCTACACGAACAACATCCGCAGGAAGAAACGCTGCATACGTTACTGTGCGAAGCCGAATACACAGTACTTGCAGACCTCTAACTCGTGTCCGCTTAGGCCTAATCATTTTTGTTGGGAGGATCCGGGTGAGTAAAGATAAGCGGAAATTTAACCGACTCCAACTTAGATAGAAGACAACACTGGCGGTGCACTTAAAGACTCGCCGATAGATTCTGGGAGAGATGATTGAAAGAGAATCTTCTCTACCTGTAGCACCAGTGGGAGTCACAAGGACGCGGGTCACCACCGAGAGTAGGCGATCTCGTCCTCATAACTGATTCCTTGCTGCTACGAAACGCTTGACCGTGAGGGACCATCGCAACTTTCTACCCAGGACCCGACAAGACAGTACGTGCAGTAGATGTACCAACAAGCTGCGGCAAATTTCTTGGGCTGAAGAAGAAACTCATCATCTTGCCTACACATTTCACAGATAAGAACGTCGATTCACCAGAATAGGGATGCAGCGCCGAAAGAAACGCTGCAAGACGGGAGTATATTCGCGACAAAAACGTTCCTGCGTACTCTGACGCACACACGGCGTGAACAAATTCACTATCTTATTTCAGTCCATATAGTGTATATAGACAAGTTTCGAACTCATAATGTGTACATAGGAAACATCGCTTTATCGATCGCTTTATCGGTGCAATTTCATAAAATTACACCGTTAAAGCTATAGCAATATGTACATAATAGCAACATTTTGTACATAAAGACTTGTTTTGTAAATAAAGATATGAGTTCGCATGAGTTTTACTTCCTAAATGAATCATGTACGTATGCAGTATAGTCTCGGCAATCCTTTAAAGAGCTGACCATCTGACACAGAAATCGGCGGTCCACAGGATGGTGGGACCGCCGACCGCCGACGGTAATTGTTCAGGGTCATCAGATAGCGGCGCCCGTTACGGCCCGGCCCGGAGTTGATGTCGAAACACAGCACGTCTGTCCCGACGGTATGACTTTCGATCGAGGATAGTTTTTGAGATCCGGGCCGTCACAATTCGATTAGTCTAAAATCGACCCGTTTAATTGGTCACACTTTGAAGGATGAATCGGGAAAGTGCAGAAATGTGCAGTGTAAAGATGCAGCTGCATGCTGCATTAAACCTGCAGTCCACTGCACTACTACAGTATTGCATTTGGTTTACTCTACTTCGTACATCGTCTACTATGGTACATTGCATACGTGTATGTATATCGGAGGTGAGATTCTGCGCTTCTATAGACACATAGTGTTCAGAGATATTATTTCGCCGACTTACGTTGGCGTGGCGTCGCTCCTGCAAATAGTCAGCCAATATCAGCAAACAGCAGAAACAGGCCATTAAATGTTCCATTCGCGTGCGCCCGGTCCGTCACACAATCGCTGCCTCTTTATGTATTTATTGAGTTAACGTGCCAAATTTTTTATTGCTGCACTTTTTAGTTAAGGCACCGAAGTATACGGCTGTCATTTGTTCCGTCATTATTATTGCTATCACTATCCTTTAAACCTTTAATACAATATCGAACCGTTCATGGTAAAACTCTTTCTTACTACCCTTTCGCAGAATGTGAGAAATATTTTTCTATATTGTTCTTCCCTTAAAAGCTCAGGGAAGCTTTCCGTCGAGATTTTGACGCCAGTCTCGCTTCGGTTTCCGCACGCCTTTTTAAAAAGATCGGACATTCTTCGAGTACATGCGGTAGATCACAGGGAACTGGTAGTCATAGAGAACTGGTTAGACCATCGTCGTCTATCCCTACTGTATATGTAAATTATGATCCAAATATGAACCTGCGGACAATCTACTGACGAGGTATGGGTTAAATGTTATTGTTCCGTAACACTTTTGTGCCTTTTTCTTTAAGCTTTTATAAAAATTACTTATTAAAGAAATATTTTGGAAGTTTTGTTCATATTTAATGTAAAAAGTAACGGCCTGGAGAAAGGGCATACGATGAGAATCTACACGGTTATAAATATACAGGGTGGGGGAAAAAAACAAATATACAGGATGGGGGAAAAAACAATACGAAAATGGACGTTATGTGATTTAAAAGAGATCTTTGGTATAAGAATTAGAATGAAAATGATTGTAGCTAAAATGAAAACCAATTTTAAAAACCTATCAAAATAATAAGTTATTTTGGGATTCGACACCAGCTAGAGTTATGACAGACACGAAAGTATCTTGGTGCTCATAATTTGATATCTGGAGGTACGGAAGTGCTCCGTTAAATCGAGCAAAAGCATGTGGTACCATACTTTTCTCGAAACCACTCAGGGCGTTTTCGACCCCTCTGTAATTTCGTTGTGAAAAAGATAGAAGCGTAAATTTTCAATATCTAAGAGGATCTATTTTAACTAGTGATATTCCCAAATAACCTACTATTATTATCTATAGTTTACGACTTATTGTAAGTCAAATTTCTTTAATTTTGTCATTGTCTTACTCAATCATTCACCCATCATTAAAATTCTAAAACTCTATTAGCAAACATACAATTTCAAATCTTGAATTCAGTAAATCTTTAAAGGAAGAAAATGCTGAAATGCCCTGAATTTTCACTCCTATTTTTTAACTTTCAGTCCATTTTTCTTTGACGTTGGTAAATTCACGTCGCTATATTGACTTGACGGTACGTACGTAATTAATTTTGAGAATTCATCTAATTTTTACTGATGCTTAATAGTAAATATGCTTGTATAATAATTAGACACTTTTAGTTTTATATGGAGAAAGTAATACTAAGGCCAGTTCTGATCACGAATTTTCCGGTGATGCTGATAATCATTTCAAGTTTCTACATTTTTAATTGAAGTGCAAACACCTTCAAACTCAATTTCGCCAGGTCATAGATTAAATCGGTTATTATCCAAGTTCTTTACAATTTTCAATTTTTCCTATCTCATTATGAATTGGGATAACATAGAAATCAAATCAAAAATATCTTTACTTTGTAAGTAATGGAATTATACTTGAAATACTTCATTACGTAAGCTAAATTACTACACAACTAAAAAGTATTAAATCGATTTCTATGCTACGTTGGGTTCTTTCAGTTCTTGATCATCTCACATGAACATAAGTTGCATAGATGTAATGCCGCTTTCTGAGAACAAATACATAATTTATAATACAAAATAAGAAAAATATCGTACGTTCCTTATTATATATGAGGAGTTCTGTTAATTTTTCATGGATCTCATCATCACAGCTTAACTAGTGTTACCTCATCAGTTCCTCTACATAACGTGTATTTTGATGAATATAAGTTAATTAACATCATCAAATGGTGCTTTCTGAAACCAAATGCATAAGTTACTATAGAAAATAAAGAAATTGCTGTACGTATTCTTACAATATGTAAGGAGGTCCGTATATTTTTCATGAACACCGTCATTATAGCTTAGTTAGTATTAACTAATCAGTTCGAACAATAACGAGCATTTTGATGAACACAAGTTGCTTAAAATTTTAACGAAAGTTTATCATAATCAACGAAATACTTATTATTTAGGAGATCCGGTGGTTCTATTTAAACAAATGATACTTTCCGAGAACGAATGAATGAGTTACCATAGTTCTCAAATTGTTACATGTGTATTAATAACATTTGAGGAGATCTGTCCTTGACAAAAAGGGATTAATCTGGAAGTACATAAAAAATACAATTGTCTATTAATAAATGACAGTTTTTTGAGATACTAATATTCAAAAAGAAATGCATTTTCATTGGAATCCAATTATTTTCTTCAAGGCGGCTAAAAATTGTAATGAATACTTCATTACACATCGTTATATACTTACTGTCATGCTGATACACACGAGTCGGTAAAGTCAATCTTCTGAAAGTATCGGTTATGTAGGTTTTTTGCACCGGATTTAAAATGAGATACGGATGTTATGGTTGCGTTTAAAAACTGTTTTTAAGTCACAAAATGGATATTAGACAAAACTGAACAAACGATAATGAAAAAAAAATCACATGTGAACATAATGAGGTTTTTTAATTATCATGGAAAATAACAAGCAATCATGAATTTTTTCTATAATGACTATTATTCGCATAAATGCTACCATCACTTACAATTCCACTAAAAAAATCTCTGAATATAACAAATATTCTAATAAAAAAGCAGAAAAAAAAACAAAAGAAAAACGACGGGACATATTCTTAACAACACAGGAATTTAATAACACTAGCATAGTGCAAAACGCTTCCACAGATTGTGACATGATCTCTTTCATCTTTTACCCGAAGGCGCCGTCATTTCCTTCCCGCGTTTAAATACTTAATTCAAGTTATCAATTTGCCGGAAGACGATCGTGAAATACGTCGTAAACAACGAACAAAACTAATTAGTAGTCCTTTCTTGTCGTACGGTCTCACACGACGACCCGACAATAGGTCTACTTAATATATAGGTTAAAAGGGGGTGCCTCATACCCCTCGCCCCGGCCCGGAGCAAAGACAAAGGCTTTACGCAACAAAATTCCCTCTGGACACGCGATGCTGTGCTCGCCGTCTTAATAAGAACGAAACTCCGTTATCAGATGTAGCATCGCTCTCGGACGAGTGCTGGTATTTTTCGGCGACATGAATGGAAGCAATAAAGAAAAATAATGAAGGCCCTAAACTGTGACTACCCGCAGTAAACTCCGATAGAACTGCGATTAATACGTCTCGGACGTAGACCGGAAATAGGACAGATGCGACATCGGGACGACATATGAATATTGTTACGGGCGGCTGTTAGTTACGTGTCAACTAAATACTTAATACATTTCGCAAAAGTAGCTGCCGAGATTGAGAGGTTCCAAATAAGTTTTTTTTTATGACTAAGCTGTGAGCGGTTCTTGTTTAATAAAGTCAGTGGCGAAAAAGATACGTACAAATCTTATTACCCAAAAATACTCTTTGATTTAGTATCCTCAGTCCATTCAATGGATCAAAGACCACTTTCTATATTTGTTCTTTAAATTTATTGATTAAATTAACTGTACAATACGGGGTTACAAAGGAAATGAGACGTGATCGCCTCTGTTGAAATGCTACTCTGTGGCGGCCGTTAAGCATTCGCGATACTGTCGCGTCGTCTCATATTTCGGATTGTTTTGCCGGGCGCGGCGCGGGCGCGGGGCGGGCGCGGGGCCGGCGCAGTATTTACTCTGGTCACGAGCTTTACTGCGTCAGTAAAAATAAAATCAAGGCAAACAGTTTTGAGGAAACACACCTAATGGCCGCTTGTTAATGTAATGCGCGTGGTCATAGATAGGAGCAGTAGATTGCTGACCCGATATGAAGGGTTTTCATAGTCACTTTTCAAGTCAGACAGATTTCTTAGAGTCTATGTCATAAATATAGTGATTTATATTTGTCGGTGTTTTATTTTATTATGTATTCGCAATTTGCAATGGGACAAATTATTTATAATAGGCATGAGGGATAATCTGAAATAGAAGTGAAACATTTTATGAAAACTTAATTGTGAAACATCAATTGATAGATATGATTATATTAATTGATTGCATGAACGTAACTTTGGAATGAAAATTAAATTTTAAATATTTTTTTACATTTCATGAGTAAATATAATTTATTTTTGATGTTCATTCCAAATATTACAACCTGACCTATTGTAATAATATTGAGATATATTACATATCTTTTTTCTTTTTTGCGACGAGGAGGACGTAAGATTGCATAACGTACACGCGTATACTTCTGTGCGCACTGTGGGGCTGAAACCCACTAAAACATCCTTCTGAAGAAAAAACTGTATCGGCTACGCTTTTAGTCCGAGAGCTGTGACAGCTTCATCGAAGGCGACTCACAAACACACGGAGCACTGGCGGCGCGTGACTTGTCCTATAGGCGATTCCATAAGAGAATCTATTGAGCATAAAAAGTCACTGAAACACCAACGCGGGTTGGACCTATTTGTATATTCAGGCGTGAGAGGGTCGTGGTAGATGGTGATAAGGGATGAACTGTTTAGGCCTTAATGACAATGGGAGCTCTATTCCTACCGTTTAGGCATTAGGTTTGTTACTTTAATAATCTCGGCTACCCTACGGATGGAATGACAAGGGGACGGCGCCTCGGAAGAAACTGCTGAAGATAGAAATGCGTTAGAGTAGGATTTCGCGTCAGTGCAGAAGCTCTCAGATAAGTCCTTCATATATTTTGATATCGTAGAGAGTTCTAAATCTCTGTGAAAAACTGGATTTTTAACGCACCACAGGGCATCCGTGGCTGTTCAACATAATTTATTTTGGAGTTCTTGAAGCTAGTATAATGTGGTAAGGACGGTGTGAACAAAGACAGGAAACGCATATGTCATTGCCGAACTTCGTACATTTATGTTAGATTATTATTGCGCATTGAAAGTTTACTTTTCCTATCCAACATACCGTTGAAGCGTACCAACAAAAAATTGTTGTTTTCAATTGTGCTGAATTTGGTCCCGGAAATGAAGATTTTATCAAGCGTGATACCCTAGTAGAATTGCCATAGAATGGGCCCATTCGACACGTGGACAGTGGGAGTGTTCTGCGCGACTATGAATCGAATTTTATTCTGGCTGTGCATGAAATGAATGACTGGCTGCCTTGAAGTGAATTTCAGAAGAGCTGATCGTTCAACTAAGTTTTGAGGACTTTTTCATAAAGTTTATCCAGATCATTCAGAATGCTAGTTTTTAGGTATTTAGCTGATGGGAAAGCATGAAGTTTTACTGGTATCAAAATGTTAATTTCCTCCGCTTTTTTCCAGACAAGAGAAAGTAATCCTTTTTAAGGAATGCATGAGATAAAAAAAATCCTTAAAGTGGCAGGACGAGCCATTTGACAGATTTATTGCTGACATCATCTAGGCTCGGGCTTTTTTGGTTTTTAGATTCTTAAACAGGGTTTGGATCTTGTTAAGAGAAACGGGGGACAGATCGACTTTGGATTTGTGGGTGGCTTTGTGACAAACTTCCTCCTAAATTTTATTACGTGTTTTATGTTTTATGTTGTATATTAGAGAAGTGTCTGAAAATGAAGTTCTATGTTGTTTGCTATGCACTCTGCTTTCTTTGAGTCGTCGAATATGAGAAAATTACTCGAAAAAATTACTTTAAATCGAGTAACTACTCGATTTAAATGCTTTAGTCTTCTTCTGATAGGTCTTGTGAGTAGGTGTAATTTCCTTCATGTAGTTGCTCCAGCCATCCTTTCACATTTAGATGCCGTCCCTTATTTGGTCAATATCGACTTACTTTGTATGATTCAGTTATCTTTGTGTTGATTGTCTCTGCTTTTTTCTTAGATTGTAACTGCAATTATTAAAATTCACGAGTAATTTGTTCAAAATTTTGTACATAACAGTGCCAGATGTAAAAAATATAACGTTTCAATTTCTCAGACCTCTAATAAAATACTGAAGTTTCAAACAAGACATATACATGTTTCTCCTGAAGGTTCACCGTACAATGAATCCACCTCGACGAGATCTAAAAACGTACTGCGCGTTTTGAAAGAATATAGAGATTTTAATATATATTGTAAAGAATATACAGAGTCCGACGTAAATACCGATTTCAAAATTATAACACACTCAGTTGGAGATAAAAAAGAGCAAGATATATTGATTTTATTCCGCGAGATGTTAAAACTATGACGCACTAAATAAATAAGATTTAAGTAGGCAGGAACGCAGATCAAATGAAAGTTTTTGCTTTATAGACAAAACAGGATACTACAAATAAAAAAATGCGAGTGGGCAAAATGAATATGTTCATTACATATGTCGGCTCTACCAAACTAAATTGCCGAAAAAGTATATAAGAATCTTGTGTAAGTTTCCGCATATTTATAGTTATAGATAGTAAAAGTTTAGGGAAAAGTGACGATACAACGCGCACAATAAATATGTTTTCCATACCTACTTTCTTATTACAATGTAAACATAATTAGTATACGCATTATTTTATTTTATTTAATATGATCAAAACTAAAAATTATTGATTTTGGCTTATTGAGAATGATCAACAGTAAGGCTAAAATAAATTGGAAGGCCAAAAGTCCTTCGAATCAATGCGCGTTTTGGATGTAACAGATAAAGTTGCCCAAAAAGAAGAAGTACTTACAACTGGCAGGATTAAACTCAAAAAAACATAAATGCATATAATATCAGTAAGTAATTTTCTAAATCAATTGTGATAACAATACACATGTTTAGATATGATGTTCTTTCTTCGTTAGATTCAGATAATTAGATTTTATCTTTTTTTTTCAGCTTAACTGTAATACAAATAATAAAAATACAATTCGTAAACGTGACTCAGGTGTGTGCTAAGGCACAAATTCAAGATGAATTCAAGTAATAAACTAAGGTTTATTACTTAATTTTGTGTCCAAATTAGTATGAATATATTAGAATTTTATACCATCGGATTTACATTTATTTTTCTTGGTTGTATTGGAGCATCCTGAAATACAAAATACTTTTTAATAAAATATTTTCAACCTTTTCCGCAGTTTAGTCTTTGACAAGATAAAGTAATTGTTGAAAAATAGAGCATAAAACATGTGTGTATGTAAAACATGAAAGTAAAAGTTCAAATTAGTGCCGCTAGCTGCGGTCTTTGCAGACGCACGTTCCTTGTTAGAGGATTTTCATCGGTGTATATAAATACACCCCATCATAAAAGACGAGAAAAAAACGGCTCGAAATTTATAACGTGAGATTGGAGATGCGCATTGTGGTTTTTAATTTTTCAGACTTGCTGATTGTTCGGTGTTGAAACCGCAGTGTCTCCTCATTAACACGTGAGACCGTGGTCGGCCTGCTTTGTTAATGCCGGAGAACGCATCAAATATTGACTGAATACAAAAGCAATCTAATTTTGGGGAGCAGATTGTTTTTATGATACCGGTTTTATTTGTTGCTATAGGTCTATCTGTACAAACCAACGGATGTTTATATCTGAAGCTGTCGTTTGTGTGTTGATCAAATGAATTTGAATATTTTTGGTTTTGCGACCAGTACAAAATTCAAATTTTAAATGCGAAAACTCCGTACATGGATTATAAATTCTATTCAACGTTATTTCCGTCCGAAAAAGTTTTCACTCCCGAGCCTCAATTGCAGAAGTTTTATGTATTTCAAACATATTAATTAGTTACGTGGTCACCACATAAAATGTTTTTATAAATATAATGTAACATTTTTAGTATTTTGTTATGAAGATCCTTATATGTTAGACAGGTTTATGCATAATTTTGATACTGAAAGGTGCCAAATATGATGATGAAAGTGCAATGTAAATAATCCAAATGTAAAAGACACGACGATCGGTTCAGATTAATTACGGCAGTCTCTAAATATTGTAACTAAAGAAACATATACTTATTAGTAAAATATGTAGAATCGATAGAAATCTATATCTGGAGCCTTCAGACTGAAAGTGTTAAAAAAAAAGGTACAAACAATGCGCCGTCCCATACGTCCCTCACGTCCCTGCACCGTAAGTCTGTCAGGTCCGGGAAGAATTTCGTCGAGCCGCAGGACCTTCTGCGCTTAATGCCGCGGAAGGAATAACACCGGGGAAACCTATTGTCGCCATTTCGTTCGGATAAGATTTTATCGGGGCGCAGCACGCGCCGCGACCGCGGCCGCCCGGCGCCCCGGCCGTTTGTTCGGTGTCGATGGCCCGCGGAGGGACCGATTGCGAGTCTGGTTTCTATAAAACGTCGAAATCTATATAATCGGAGACGCGAATTCCGTTTTTAGTGTGAGCGTCGCTACGAGTACCGCGAGGAAAAGGAAGGCACGCATACGGTGAGTTATGACGCCGTCTTGGGGCTAAGAATAAGTTAGAGAGACGACAGAGTGCTCTGGTGGTCGTCACAGTCAAATTGTATCAAACGCTAAACGGACGTGTGTTGTTTTGCTCACATTTACGTTTTAAGTGTGAGGTGCTTTTCCCGTAGCATTAGCAGGACATTAATTACTTGATAGAAAATAAGTGCCCATGTTTATATTTTTTTTAATTCCACTAGAAATATTGTAATACTTTGCACGCGTCGATGATATTACATCATTTTAAAATATTTTGTGTAGCATGTTTGTGCAATTCGACATTATATATTAACAAGCAATTAATATCTATAAATAAACGGAAATCTATGTGTTCATATGGCATATTTGTAAACTAACCAGTAAATATTTAAGATCTAAATGAAATTAAGTAGTGACCTCAGTGAATAAAAGCCTCGCCTTCCAATAAAAAGATATCGGATTCGTTCCTGAGCACATGAAAATTGATCAATGAATATTTAACTCGGGTTAAATTATGCCAATCGCTTCTTCTCTCAGAGATTACGGTAAGCCGTTGGTTGTAGTTGTCACCACATCGACGGTAACGGGCGCTAGCAGCCCCCACAGCACTGAACCGACGTGAAAAGCTAAACCAAAAACAATAAATATTTAAAGTTCATTCAGTTTAAACAATGATACATGTCGTATGATATAAAGAGAGTTAGGAATGTTACACATTGTTTCAGCCATTATGACATAAATGAACGTGTAACTTTGGTACACCCAGGTCGCCCACTGAATTACGCTTTGTGAACAAGTACTAAAATATAGATTAACGCAACGTCAGGGACGTTGTGCGATAGAATTCATAATAAAAGTTAATCATCTATAAGTTAATATACTTCTTTCATCATTATTACGCATTATATTTTTCGATAAACGTAAGTGGTAATAAGAAGCTAGTTCATAACTTAAAACATAAAAATGGCAAGCTGTTTTCATTCATCGAGCGCCATATAAATTCATTTACAAATAAAGTACGGCAGGTTATTGATTATAAGAAAAAACTTATTAAAAATTGCAGTTTCTATGATTTATACAGAATAAACAATACATTATAAAGCGTATGAGAACGTTTCATATACGAATGTGGAAATAGGCCAGGAGGTTACACGAGAAGTACTAGGAATGTGTTAGTACATTCCTAGCGAGTTCACGGTCCAAAGGTTCTATTCGTATTCCACAAGTAGTTAATAAAAAAATACACCACATTATGTTGTAATGCCATTAATATAATGTATACAAATCATATGGAAGTAACGGTTTGAAATTTCAATCACATGTAATTTTTGCCATTGTTCCAAGAAAAATTATAAATATATCCTTAAGATCGATAAGAGCTTAATAGTTAACAGGTACGTAGTGGACTCGACTCGAGTGACCACAAGCGAGTTGACCGATGAGCTTTTTTGAAATCGAGTCAAAGTCAATTCGCTGTTTGCCTCGGAATAGCTACATGTCGAGTCACCCATTCCGAACGACGTCCTCACGTGGGTGGATATGGTCGTCAGCGGTTATAACGAGAAGGGGACGACCAGGAAAGCTTAAGAACTTTTGAACTAAACCATTGTGCGAAGACATGGCTCAAAAGTGGAGTGATCGAAATCCGCCGAAACGACGACTCATAGAAAGGCTCCACCTAAGCCATAGACTTAGGAACGTTTAAGACGCGCTCCGAAGTCGCAGAAATGCTCCTGGATTACTCTATGTCGACTGCGATAGTTCGTCTTTTTCCAAGTTACCTTTTCGTTGAATAGGATTTTGCCAAAGAAAAAAAATGTGTTTTTGCATAAACGACATGACGTGTCTGCAAGCTATTGTTTTGAATAAACTGTGCAAATTGTAGCCGTGTATATAACCGTAGCTCAGCGCGTCCCAAACAAATGAATTATTTAGTATTTAAGCGTTCACCGATAAAAGTCACGGCAAAAAACCAACAATACCATATAAATATTTCCCTTGTATTTTTTATATGATTTGTGTATAGCTTTTTATTGCCCTCGTAGAAGATTTATCAGTTCCCGACCGAATATAACTCACAAATTAACACATAAAATGGTTCCCTCTTACATTCGCCACGCAATACACTGCGGCCATTTGACTGGTATATTTCGGCGGGGTTTATCTTGCGTAAAATTGGAGAGAGGTCCTTGTAAATAAACAGCGAGAGGGGGCGCTCGTGCTCGCTTATTGATTCGATTTGCACCGAGGGCGGTTATGGCGCATTGTTAGGGCCGGTGTTGACTCCTTCGGCCTGTGCGCTCGCGCGGCGAGAAGCCGAACGACCGCCGGGGCTGATTATGGAAGAGGCGTCGCAGGGGTCTGCTCATGATTTGTCAGCTTTGGTCGTATTTCCCTGTCGCGTGAGATCGAATAAAAATTATAAATCTATCATTCGCTGGTCTAATGGGAAACGAAATTTCATCTATTGTTAAGAGAATTTAAGAAATAGTATTTGCACGTATCAAATAATTATTATTTAATAGCTGTAATTATTTTCTTCAAATACTCTCAACATTAACAAATAATGTAATTAAAAATATTTATTTAGCATACACATATAGCGACACCTCCCAATTTTTTTTAATGATCAATCATGCGTCGATCAATCATTAATCTATATTTGTGTAATATTTAAACAGCCTCCGGCGAGTCCGCCTAATGGCTGCATGAACGATAGTCAAAAATCAAAAATATATAAATCAATATTAATATTGTATTTTTGCACCATTCCGAAATCGTTCTCGCAATGTAATCTAGTAAACGGCTGCTGTTTCGAAGTACACGTCAAGTGACCGCTCGTCACCACGTTGGTGATGAGAATAGTTAACGGCCCCTAACTCGTACCGAATCAGCGTGGAACAGTTATATATTCTGCGGGGTTGCGACGAAACAACGTTATTTCTATTGTTTCAAAATTAGTTAGTTATGAAATAGAGGCCCGTCATAGATGGACAGACGGTACAATAATGGGGTCCCATTTTGATATCCGTTACGCGGGAACCACCAAACGGATGGAGAATTCATGTGGTAGTTGTACTCGTAGTGCAGTCGGCGTGTGCCGCCCGTCTACGTCCGCGCCGCGCCGCAACACGCATCGAGTATTCCTTTAGCCCCTTCAGCCGAGGCGGGCTGCATCAATTTTTAATGTGTCCCGTTTGAGATGCAGAGCCCGACGAGCGTCTGGATGCAGTTGGCAGTTCAATTTCACGCTTGCATTGAAAGCACGTTGATAATAATGATAGGTTTTACATCTTTTATCTAATCAAAACATTTCTTGCTTTATTGCCGGACAAAATAATAGTTTAAAGTATGTAGTTGATGTATTGAAGGTGTCGATAAGGCTTGTAAACAAAGGTAGGAGACTTCAGCCACGAATTACTGGAAAGAAATAATTAATAAGGTATAAATCTTTAATTTATAATACTCGAGGGTTAATATTTAGTTATATATATTATATAACCTGATATATATAATATAACCGAAATATAATCTGATATATCTTTAAATAGAGAATTTTAAATATGTTTGTCGTTATTAAAATTAATTTTGTAACTGTTTCACTCGTATCAGCTGTTCGTTATTACGAAGAGCATGACTGTTCAGTTTCTTAAAACCGCGGCGTGACGAACGCAACGTTTTTACCTGAACGATATAAGTTTATGTAGTACAAATTCTAGAAATATATTAAAATTCAGACAAACTTATAGAAAGTGCGTTGGTTCAGTCCACTGTATATTCTAATTGCACATACCAACAACAAAAAGAAATTAAGTTGTAGTTAAAAATTTTCAAAGTCAATGATTTCTAATATCCTAAATTAATGAAAATATTCTAACATAAAATATAATTACATTGACGTTTTGTTTCAAAAATTCAAAAGCTTATTTTTAACTTGATGACCAGACATTTATACTATACTTATATTTATGTCTGTCTCTGTCAGGAGACCATTTTGTCCGTGTGTATCACGTTAAAATAATAAAATTATTGCAATTATACATATTCGTCAAATATGTATAAAACATTATAGTTCTATTGAATACCGAGAAGTTGGTGAAATCACCCGGTAGATTTAATAACGGACAGTATAAGGTTTAAGCGGAGAAACGGAGAAATAAACATATTCACAAATGGTCATTGATTGTGATTTATATATGAACAGATACATCACGTCGGTTTTGATAATATCGAAAACCACACATATTTTAAACGTTCTATTGACTATCGAGCTGTGCCATATTAATCTTGCGACACTTTAAATGCTAGTCACCGCTACAAAACAAACATCCGCCGCGCGCCGCCCGCCCAAATAGAGCAGGCTGCTAGTTTGTCATGTAAATACGGACAAATTGGATATATTACCGGGGGCGCTCCCCGTTACCGAGTAAACAATGAATAAAATTAATTAACAACAATACGTCATTGGAATCCCACGTTACTCTGCGTAAACGGGGGGTTTCTCCTTGTTTTTAATTACTCCAAGCATATTACGGCAATTCAGAAATTATCCCCCGGGGGCGCGCCGCCCTCTTGAAAGATTGCCGCGGCCATTTGTCACCGCGCAGACGGGGAAAAGAAGCCTCGGCCGACTCGCGCGCCCCCTCTGATTGCTCCGCGATTGTTCTTTCGGGGTGGTTTAATCCCCGTCCGGGGTTGTCTTCGGCCGAGCTCCGTACCGCGTGCTGCGGAGTGATCTTAGACACGCGATTACATTGTAAGTATATTGCTTTTCCTATAGTTGGTATCCATATAATGTTGGCACTTACTCAGTTTCCGAAGTTTGTTTCCAAAGTTAAATTGAAAACTTCGATAATTGCTAGTGACACTCGCCTGATTGACGATATTGGTTTGACTTTAGTACTAAATGCGATTTGTTTATAAAAGTAATCGATACAGCAATATAAGCGGGTGAATTAGAAAATTACATTCATCTAACACTTACTTGTGGCTCGATAAACTGAATATCGGCATTACAACGAATTTAATGCAAGAAATATTCGTGCTGACATATTTTACGATTTTCCCAGTGGCTTAAGTCAACAAGAAAGTTACCAAAAATGTCGATTATTAGAATTTGGTGATGAAGCTCTATATCATAACTCTGTAATTTCTGGCTTAGAGAATTTAGGTGTGGACGTGATCACCTTTGTGACAATTTACGTGAAGATCAGCAGCTGACTGTACACAACAACAACAACAACAACAGCTGGTTGACACTTCTATCACAATTAATTGAAACTATGACCAGTTTCAATTAATTGTGATAGAAGTGTCAATATTGGTTTTGGTAATTACAGTCAGCTGCTGATCTTCACGTAAATTGTCACAAAGGTGATCACGTCCACACCTGAATTCTCTGATACAAAGAATCACGTGAATACCACGTGATTCCAAGAGACTATTGACGATATCCTTAAGGAAAACTGGTCCAACTGCTTTTTACCGTGAATCCAAAAAATGCAACTTCGAAAAACAATATATACACACACTCTCTCTCACTCACACACACGCACACACACACACATACACACACACACACACACACACAGATGCACGCACGCACACAAACACATATATATATATATATATATATATGGAACGCTTAAAGGCCCGTTTTTGTTTTTGCTGATCGGTTGACTATTCGCGGGCGCAGGAGCGCGCCTCGCCAATTTAGGTTGTTGAAATCATATCTCCGAACACTAGGTGTCTATAGAGGTGCAGAGCTTCACTTACGATATGTCGACATGTATGTTATATACTATAGTAGACTGTACACTGAGTGCAGTACAATTAAATCGAAGCAGCCCGGATCACAAAATCTGTCCTCAATCGGAAGCTGTACCGTTAAGACAGTTCGTTCGCGAATCTTCTACATCCCTTTTCTTGCGGGTGCAGGTGCGGGACAGAGGACTTATGTTGCCTCATGCCCGGGCGTCTTCTCGTCGGGGATACGACCCCGACGGTCCAATGGTGATAGCCCCATTTTGGGGGTCCAAATTTGAAGAATTCTCGAGCCAGTCGGAGATTAAGAGGAGTTGTCAGTGGGTACACCGACATCGTCCTCGACCGTCACGCCGTCTCTGGAAGTGGTGGTGAAGTGATGGGTCGCCGCTCCGTCCGGACCGGAAAAACTCGACGATGGAGAACCTCGACAGTCCGGAAAAACTACGACGATCACTCACTTCCCACGTTAAGACAGCTATGCTGTTTTTTGACATCGATTCCAGGCCGTGCCGTGATGGGCGCTGCTATCTGGCGTCCGTGAACGATTCCGTCAGCGGTCGGCGGCCCTATCGTCATGAGGACCGCCGATATCTATGTCGCGTGATCGGCCCTCTGAAGGATTGTCGTGGTACTAATGTACATATATGTTCTATGCATTTCGAAAGTAAAATTCATACAAACTCATATCTTTATTTGCAAATAAATCTATGTGTACAAAAACTATTCTGTTATGTACATTTATCTATAAATCGCTCCGAAAAAGCGATGTTTTCTATATATGACTTACGAGTTCAAAACTCGTCTATACAATTTATATAACGCAAAATAAAATAATGAATATGTTCACGTTGTGTGTGTGTACGTCGCGGTGTGCAGGAACGTTTTCGTCGTGAACATAGTCTCGCCATGCAGCATCGCTTTCGGCATTGTTTTACTATTGTGGTGAAGCGACGTTTTTGTCTGTGAGCTATGTAGGCAGGATGATGAGTTTCTTCGTCGGCTTCCAAAGTATCCCGCCTCTCGTTCGTATATCAATTACACGTACTATCTTATCGGACCCTTAGTAGACGATTGCAATGATCTCTTGCGGGCAAGCGTTTCGAGGCAGCGTGGAATTAGCTATGAGAACGAGATTACCTACTCTCGGCGGTGGCCTACGTCCTTCTAGCTCCCGCCAGTGTTGCAGGTCGGGAAGATACTCTTTCACTCATTTCTCCCAGAATTGATTGGCGTGTCTTTGAGCGCACTGCCACTGTCATCTGCTATCTAAGTCGGCGTCCGTGGAACTCCTGGTATCTGCATTCGCCCAGATCCTCTCAACAAAAAATAATTAGGCATGAGCGTCTCGTCGTCTTCTATTTGTACAGACACGTGACTTAGAGGTCTGCTATTCACTATCTATTTGGCTTCACACAGTAACGTATGCAGTTTCTTGCTGCGGATGTTGTTCGTGTGCCACGTTGTATAGGGTCGTGTTTACGGACCTAACTAGCTGCTCCTTTGTACCACCCATGAACGGTGCGCCGAGCGGTATATACTTCCATACGATGGAGTGCTTCGATGCTTCTTCTCGATGCTTCCTCTCTCGTCGCTTCTTTCAATTCTCTATCGGCGTCTTGTAAATTTGTTCCGTTATCGGAGTATATCTCGGTGATATTCTCGGCGTGCTATCATTCTTCTTAATGGCAGAACAGCCAAATCTACTGTTAAGTTAACTGCGATTTATAGATGTGCAGCTGTACTAGTGAGATACGTAAAGAGAACTACGTATCTCTTTTGACGTTGTCGACCAACGGTCACGGAAAATGGTCGAAATAATCTAATCCGAAGAATGTGAACAGGCGATTGTAATAAGCGAGTCTCCCGTAGGCGGCTCGGGGGGTATAGGACGCGGGCGGTGGTTCGGATTACTCGCATCCACGAAGAAAATCTATCTATTTTCAGTAGTGTGTCGGTTGCGATTGCGGTCTTCGTTGCGTTTTCAATTGTAGTGTACATACGTTTTTCACCCGCGTACTCGATTTTTTCTATAATTTCCGTCGGCCACCACTACTGTTCTTCTTATAGGAAGGTGGGCCCATGAACCACCTATGATGTCGGTTGAAGTCTCACGGGACGTCGCGGGTCGTGTTATTGGCGACGTTGTGGCTGCTCGGTGTCCATACATTTACTCACGGCCGTTTCTTCTTCGATTTCGGCTACCCTATGTGTGACAAACTGTTTGAAAGAGCACGGGCCGGATCGCAGCCATGCCAGCACCGTCTTCGAATTTGTTCAAAAAAACTTCCTGTCTGCTTTAATCTCGTACTTTTCCGACACAATTTTCGCCAATCTGCAGACAAATACAGCTGCTTGCAGTTCTAACGCGGGATCGAAACTAATTTCAAAGGCACGACGCGCTTTGGCGGCCGCCAGCGTTATGTGTGCGCGTCCCTCGCCGTCGATGACTCATCAGTAACCGGCGGCGGTGTAGGTTCGCTCCCTGGCGTCTACGAAAGTGTGTAGCTCTCTGTCTACAGCGTGGCTTAGATGTGAGTGACACCGAGGTATTTTTATTTCTTAGAGCTTGTTTAGATTGGGGATTTATGTTTTCCATGAGATTTGCTAATTTTTCTGAGATTCGTTCGTCCCATCCTGTACGATGTGCCAGGTTTCTTGAAGTAGATGCTAATCATCTACTTCAAGAAACCTGAATGGTGATGAGCGAGGCTAGTTCTAATGGATCGAATGAGGACATCACAGCTATGACCGCTTCCCTGTTCGTTGTTGTACGATGTCCGTTTATTATTACTTCAGTTACTCTGGAGAAATTCAAGTTGAAACTCAGTGCCTTGTCGCTGGGCTACTAGGTGATACTCAGCACATTATCTCTGTGATTGCCGTCGTCTATTTTGACCTCTTGAGTATACTCGGTCAATGGATCGAAGGCCGCGATGACTTCCTTACTAGTCCATTTCTTGAGATGAAAATTCGCTTTTCTATGTATATTCTGGACATCATTGGCTATTCTAGTTGCTTTTTCTACATTTTTGAAGCTTTATAGGAATTCATACATGTGGCAGTGAGCGATGATCGATTCTACGACTTCTGGAAATTTGGCCCGGTGCATCTCGGCGTTGAAATTTTTGACGTATTATGCAATACATGGTGAGCACATTGTGCCAAAAATTACAAATTTCATTCTATATTCTTAAGCCAGCCTCTCCTGCCGGTCTCAACGCCAAAGAAAGCTTAACATGCGGGGTCGTCGCTCTTTATTCTTATTTGTTTATTTAAGAAATCGATCAGTTGTTACCGGATTGAATGATATGACTCCATATGAAGTTTGGACAGGGAACAAGCCTAACTTAAGTCATGTTCGTATTTTCGGAAGTAAAGTTATGATGCACATCCCCAAAGAGAAGAGGTTGAAATGGGATGAGAAGGCCAGGGAACTCATTTTGGTTGGTTATGCAGAGAATGTGAAGGGCTATAGGGTTTATGACCCAGAAAATAACTCGGTCACAACAAGCAGAGATATCATAATTATGGAGAAAGCTGAGAATACAGTGGACATCCCCATTGAATGCAAAGATTCAGCGGAGGATCAGGAACATGAGGAAAAAAGAGGAAAGTAGTTTCAATGACACAGATATTGATGATGAGAAGGATATCACATATGTACCAGATGCTTCTTCGGTAAGTGACACATATGATAGCAGTGATACTCATAGTACAGCATCAGAATCAGATGAGTCAATCATAAATGCGAATCAAGAAGTTACAGACAAACGAGTGAGAAAAATACCCGGTAGATTTGGCTATAACCATTTATGTATTACAGAGCCAGAAAATCACAATGTAACGGATATTACACTCGAGGAAGCCTTAAATGGACCTGAAAGCAAACATTGGAGAGAGAGCATGGAGGAGGAGTTGGAATCATTCAGGAAGAATGATGCGTGGGAACTCGTTGACAAACCTCATGACTCTACAGTAGTGCAGTGCAAGTGGGTATTTAAAAAAAGAAATATGACAGTGTTGGTGAAGTGCGTTACCGTGCGAGACTTGTGGCAAAAGGTTTTGCACAAAAGGCGGGCAAAGACTACCATGAGACTTTTTCCCCAGTGCTACGTTATACTACTTTAAGATTGTTGTTTTCATTGTCAGTAAAATTAAATTTAGATATACGTCATCTCGATGTAACTACAGCTTTTCTCAATGGTTACTTGAATGAATGTGTGTATATGGAAAAACCTATAAATTATAGAGATAGTAACTATATGAATAAAGTGTTAAAGCTTAAACGTGCCATTTATGGACTCAAACAATCATCGAGAGCTTGGTATCAAAGAGTAAATGATTATTTGATGACTTTAGGGTATTCAAAGTCTAAATATGAGCCTTGTTTATTTACAAAATTTGATGGAAATGTTAAAGTAATAATTGCTCTATTTGTTGATGATTTTTTTGTTTTTTCAAACTGTAATATTGCAACTAACCTATTAGTTCAGGATTTGAGTTGTAAATTTAAAATAAAAGATTTGGGTCAGATAAAGCAATGCTTAGGTTTAAGAGTAAACTTGTATAAAGGTTTAATAACTAGAAACTTTGTTAAAAAAATACAATATGTCACATTGTAAGACTGCTGATACTCCTATGGAGATTAATTTAAGTTTAGAGAAAACTCAGAACAAAAGTTGTAATAAAAATATTCCATATAGGCAACTGATAGGCAATTTAATGTACTTAGCTGTGCTAACCAGGCCAGATATTACTTATAGCGTTTGTTATCTTAGCCAGTTTAACAATTCATATGATGAAACCCATTGGAAACACTTAAAAAGAATTTTAAGATATTTAAAAGGAACTAAAAATCATGGTCTTGTATTTTCTAAAGATGAATCTTGTATTGAAGGGTTTGTTGATGCAGATTGGGGTTCAGATGTAAATGATAGAAAATCTTTTTCAGGATTTTGTTTTAAATTATCGGGTTCTGTTATATCTTTTGAATATCGGAAGCAAAGAAATGTTGCATTGTTCTCAACAGAGGCAGAATACATTGCCATGTCAGAAGCTAGTAAAGAAGCTATTTATTTGAATCATTTTTTTGTTTGAAATTTTAGGCGACTCAGAAATTATTACTTTGTATAATGATAGCCAAAGTGCACAAAAGTTAATTTTGAATCCAGTGTACCATAGAAGGTCTAAACACATAGATATAAGATATCATTTTGTTAGGGAGGCAGTGGCAAACATGTTTATAAAAGTAGATTATTTGGAAACAAACAATATGCCAGCTGATATTTTTACAAAGAGCTTGGGTTCTGTAAAGCATAAATATTTCACTAAAATGCTTGGTGTATTGCCTGTTAATAATATGCAATTATGTATACATGATTTTGTTAAGCGGAAGTGTTAATATTGTAACAAAATATTAACATAATGATTGTATTTGCTTGCTACTACTAGCGCCATCTGTTACTTACGTTGTGTTAATAAATCAGTCTATTGAACGAGCCACTGTGTTTTACTTACAAAAACACTTTCACATCGGCGGCCACGGCTACCTCGTGTTGATGAAATCTCAATACCACTCCTGGTAGCGATTGTAGGAGGTCTGGACCCGGCAGCAGGTGGTTGTTGAGTGACTTCCCTCCGCTGTGGGCCGATGCGTCAAATACGTCTCAGAATTTCTCCGGTTTCGTTGGATGTGTAACAGGAAAGTGGGGCAAGTACCACGTTCTCCTCATCGTAGGCGGAGTCGCAGTGATCTCAGCGTAGCCCTTATGTATGAGTTCTTCTACTTGTTTTTCGTGTCTATTTTTTAACGTAGGTTGTCTATCTATTTTCCTTTCTATACTATGAAATCTCTTGAGTGAGCTGTTTTAATTATTCAGCAATTCAATGTAGTCCGATTTCTACAGTAATCTCGTATCGTAGCCACCGAACGTGGTGGTTATGTGGTATTTTCTTCTAATATTTTCAGCGCTCTTTTTTAGGATTGGAGCGCAGCTGCCTCGGCTGAAAATCGAGTGAATTTATGTGAAAATATTTTCCATCTATTTCTTCTATGTTATTTTCGGCAACGTGATGTACATAATGCACACGTTGCCCGAGACTTCTTGTGTGAGTACTGTGTAGAACCCATCCTATCGGTGTACGGGAGGCCGCTAGTTGCGTTCTAGACCCTCTTCTCATTCTATCGGCGACGAGCAGGTGCCACTTATCTTGTCCAATACTGGGTTGCGCGTTTCCATATTTCAAAAATTCTTCTTTATTTCGTAAGTGTCGACAGCGCTCTAAATCTCGTTTTTCTATAATCTGTTGAGGGAGCCTTAGATTATTGATTGTTCTCGCTGTTAATTTGTAGCCCCTGTTGCTGCCTTTTGATGTGCAGATTTACTCGGCGCGATGCGACGGCATCATCCATGGGCCCCTCGACCCCTATTCTCGTAGCTAGGGCGGCGTCGAACAACATCACGGTGAACCCGTCATCAAGTAATGCATGCGTACCAACGTGTCCTCTCGGCCCGGTCACTCGTACGGGCACTATCTTTAAGAATGCACACGATGCGGACGGTTTCTGTCTGTGAGTGGAGGCGATCATCTCCATCTCTTTTTTACCCTCTGTAGTGGGGCGTGCGCTATATAGCAACGAATGGTAAGTTTCCGCGCTGCCTTCTATACTGCATTTTCTCGCTTTGCATATATGCTATGATAATTTATAATACAGACATCGAAAACAAAGCTGTAATCGCTTCGCTAGGTTCCACCGAGCTTCGCAGTTTGCGTTCTTCACAGTGTTGAATGTAAATGTACATGGGCTTAAGTGGCTGGACTTCTTACCGAGCTGTTTCGTTCAGTAATGGTTTTGGCTATTCATGATGAAATTAGAAAAAAAGTTAGCTTTAAATTCCTTATTTGTTCTTGAGGGAAAACTGCCTTCCGAATGAGCGGTAAAGTATAAATACGTAAAAATTATGTTGTATTTCAAATATTATTTTGTAACCTATGAAATAAAGATATTTTGAATTTCGAAAAAAAATTAAATATTCGCTCAATTGCGAATTCTCAAACATGAAAGGATTAAAATATTAGAGTAAAATCTCTTGTACTTTCTCTTGGTGACAGACGGACATATCTTTATTTATATTCAAATTACCTCCTTCATAATGTTTCTCTGGTACAGAAATTAGGGCTAGGTTGCATACCGACAGGTACTCTTTATTTTTATCGATCCACTCTTTAATGTAAGCTAACTTATGCTCTGTGCGCACTGCGTGTAAGGTTAAAACGATGCAGACAATCCTTTCTTACTGAAGATACGTTTATTCTCCTAATAATCTAATATAACTGCATTTTCCCCCTTAAAACCCGTCTCCGAAAATTCGATATAAATGCAAATCTATTACAATATAAAACGTGTGCTAAAACTTACGTTCATATACATTAATCTATTGATGTAAGCTCGTTAAATTTCAGAATTGCAATGTTCGAACACCATGCGGAAGTTTGCAAAAAGTTTGCAAATCTTATTAATGTCTATAATTTTCGCGTTAATACAGCTCATATTAGCCTTATAATCTAATAAACCGTGTATATTAGCTGTATTTATCCGTAACCTTTATGTAAGTGCTACTTCTGTTTGATTGGCGAGTAGGTTCATTGGACAGCGATTCCCGCCTTGAAGTGGGGTTCCTGCCGCTGCCCTCTCGTATTTCGCTGCTAGTTCGCCGGAGGTCGCGCTGCATACCTTCGGACTTGTCTGTGCGAATCTTGAGTCGGTGATGCCGCGTTCACCTTGTTCGTGTCGTTGCTCGTCCGTCGTTTTCCGGAAGCTTCCTTTCCTCCACATTCCATTGAAAACTCGTAATTAGCCTACCGGTTTTCCGAGTAGACTTGTTTATAATTCATGATTAGCTGTTTCAAGCCCACGAGCGAAAGGTTTGATGGCTGCATTTGATCGCCGTAGAAATGTCACGATGATCGTATTTTTCTCTGCAATTTTGGTCTTTGCATCCAACATCTTCAGGCTATAAAAATATTTTAGCAGGTCAGCCTCTTTTTGTCTGTTGTTCTAAAAAAGCCGTGCATAATTTATTTCGCATTTATACTTTTTGCAGAACTCCTTTATAATAATTTCATACGTTACTTCAGCGCTGGCAATGGTTTTTAAGAAAGAAATTGTTGGGCCGGCATATACAGATTTAAGCCCGCTTTTTTTTGTCGGTCGCTTTAATTTTTCAACGAGGCCAGCGTCTCTAGTTGTTATGAAATTCTTCAAAATTATTGGACATATTCTTATTGGGCAGACCTTGTAAAATAATGCAATTTTATATCATCATTTGTTCTGTAACCTCACTTGCGTGCATGTCCATGCGTCCGCCAATGTAAGGGAGTTGTCGTGTCTACAACTCCCTTATACTCCCGAGTACTTTTGTTTCGCGAATCGAATACCATTTTACTATTTGAAATTCACAAATTAAATTCAAGTTCGCGCAACCCAGTATGGAGGCTGGACGGCTCGCGAGAAAACTATTACATTATACTAGGATTAGTTTCTCGTCATAACCGGTGTCAATGGCTTGTATGATTGTAATAGTCGTAATAATTTTTTTACCAATTTATTGTTATTAAATGATTTATTAATTAATGTATATATAAATAACAAAAGTATCATAAAAAATAGTAAAATCAAATGTGCATGCCTTAAGGGCTTATGCCATACGTATGTTATTTAAATTAGAGGTTTATGATAACATATAAGCTTTTCACCGAAAATACTCTTTTTTAATTTTAATTTTCAAATGGTTATATAGTAAACTTGAGTCGAAAAAAGGATAGGTATATTATTCATATTTATTAGACATCACAATGCAAAAAATAAAAACTGCTTCAAGAAAAAACGATTATTACCTATAAAAATTTCGTAATTTCAGTCGAGGAACGTTGGTAAACATAAAAAAATTCATTAAATTTCTGTCAATAAGTCATCGGACTCATCAGTAAAGCATTTTGAAATAATTAGTAACAGACTGTCTCTAAGTCAGCAAAGATCTAATTAGAAAAGAGAGAAAAAGAACTCACCATGTATTCGGAAAAATCATGGTGTAGTATGCTACAGTTTCGTCCTAAGCACGTTATTCATAACGTACTTTGCTTTAGACTGTATTAACTCGTGCTGAAAAAATAAATTATACACATACGCAAAATTCCTACTAATATAGTAATATAAACGCGAAAGTTTGTAAGAATGTATGGATGTATGTTTGTTACTCTTTCACGCAAAAGCTACTGTATGGATTTTGATGAAACTGTACAATAATATAGTTTACACATCAAAATAACACATAGGCTATAACTTATAAAAATATAGCCTATAAAGATATAGTGTGAATTATCTAAAACATAACGATAAGTGTCAAGTAAGTAAGAAAAAAATCTGTCATCTGCGAGCTATTCTGGCGTGCGCCGCAAAAACCGTTAGAATTACGATATGGGATAGATATATATCTATCTTTTGTGTGTAAGCCATTATCGCCAAAATAGTGAACCATAAATGAAATGAAAATTGATAATTTATTTCTAACGCACTTTTGGCAGTAAAAAATTGATCCTCATACCAAAATAATACTTTTATCGCATCTAGTGTGTAAAGTACTTAAACTTTGTCTTTCATACTAGATCATTTGGACAAATATTTGAATAATTATGACGATAAACAAGCTATTGCGCGATATTATGGTGCTGTCCGGCGGCAGGGTCAAATCTTACCTAGCAGGCATACATTTGAATACACCATGTTTTTCCCACGGCCAGCTCTACGTGGCTTGCTCACGTGTTTCTAAATCGCAAAGTCTGCATGCTTACACAGACCGAAATAAATCGTTTAAAATAGTTTATAGGAGTATGTTGCAGTAGCTATCGATAAATTTTGCATTACCATCAATCATCATATACATCCTTACCTATCTATCCTTATAAATTATAGCGTTTATAATACCTATAATACCTATTAGTGAGATCATCATAAAAATACTTAGTTCCATACACTACACAATATAATTGTTCGAACACTTTTAATTGGAGAACAGCTGGATCGATTTTCAAGATTTTTAATTTGTTGACTTTGTCTCCGTCCCGAATAGCAGAATAATATAAAAACATTAAAAATTTGATAAAAAAATTAAATACTTTCTATCATCATTGCTATCACATTTTTCCATCACCACGCGGGCAAAACCGCAGGGTGCAGCTAGTATACTATATACACAACAATATTACTAAGTAATTTTGTTTAATTATTTACTCTCAAGTAATAGACATGAATTTACATAATATCTTGTTTCATTACATTTTAATTATAAATTTTTTTTCTTGAAGTGCACGTTTTATATCATCACGTACTTCCGTATATATTCATTAATAAATTATATGTAAAAAATATTTCAGTTTTTAATGTCTTGCGGCTTTTTTTAATCAGCTCGCATATACTTATTAACTTTTCATTATCATTATATTATACTTAGAATTCACTCGATTAATTAAAATGTATGATAATAATTAGGACGTGAAAAAAAATCGATGATAAATCTGTCATCGGGAGAAATGCAGTAGCTAAATTTGATATAATTTACAATAATTTGGCGGACAAAATATGGAAAAATTTTCAATACTTAACGACTTCACGCTCAATCTTAACGTCTATTTTAGATATTTAAGCGAAACAGCGGATCAAAACATGAATAACTGCCAATTAAAAAATTCAATTACAATTTCAATTAATCGGTACTATATCAAGCTGTGATTTCCAATACAGTTATTCTCAATCGATTAGTGATGAGATTGAAAAATAAATTAAGTTTAGAAGTTAAATAGTTTTTTGGTTATCGTGGTCACACTCCGTGTAGACGGAATTTTCAGGCGATAGTAGAAGCACTACGCTCGCGCTTAAGGCATGCAAAAGACGACTAATATGTTCCCTAAACGGACTCTAAAATGGCTGAATAGATTTAAAAAAAATTCAAATTAGTTCAGCTGGTGACTTGTGAAGTTTGCTAGCGATTAGATCAATAGATTTTTTTTACTGTATTGTCGATAGCTAAACGAGCACGGGAGCCACTGGAGTATTATAGGTCGTCACTGCTGCTCATGGACAGTTTCGATTTCGAAGGAGTCACCAATGCGTTGCCTACGTCTTGAATAGGAACATAGATTCGCAATAAAATATCTAATGGAGGAAGGAGTGGGTTGATAGAGAGGGAAAGGGCTCACGAAGAGAGGTGGGGTAATGGTTAGGAGTGGGCCACCTGGACTCTCACTCATTTAATGAAATACAACAACGGAAATTGTTATTTTATACTTATATTATGTGAGTATGTGGTTTTGGGACTGGTCAAGCTGACCCATTTAGGTGCTGCAGCCAAGTCGACCACAACAAATGGCAATTGTGTGGCATATTTCTTCTAAAAATTAGTAAGTTTCTTTTTTGCGTAGCAAGATAAGTGTGTCTTTAAACATCTGTTAAAATTTCGTTACAACACCGCTCTTATTTATCCACCAGAAGTCATCTAGTTATAAATAATTACCGCTACCCGTGCGGTGCCGGAGCGGGTACCTAGTTATTAATCAATTATAAATTATAGTTCTAAAATGGCCTAGAAAACGTTATTTGGAGTTTAAAAGTATAGATTTAATATGACACGCATTTGTTTTTGCCTCTGTAATGCCTTTGCATATGTTTTTTATTTTACGATCGCCATTTTGGTCTTACAGAAACAAAACACAACTTTTAACCATTGTGTGGTTTAGACGAATTGATAGATACTTCAATGATCAAAATGTATCCAGTCATTAAGATGTTTTAAGGGCATAAATTTCCTACATATGTACATACCCAGATACGCGTGAAAAACACAACCTTGTCTTTGTGGTCCCGCAGTCAGGTAGAACGACAGGCAATCGAAGAAGACATTAATCGAAATTAATCGGTAGTCGTCAAACATCCCCAATTTCCATTTTTTATAAATTCAATGTACCCAGTGATACTTACGTCATCAAGATAAACCTAACAACATATAATTTACTTAAAAAGGCTTATAAATTTACTACCTACGATCTGGTCTTATGTTCTCCATAGGGATAGATATATTACTCGTGTACACACACTTCGGCATTCGGTGAGATTCGGCACAGTCGAAAAAGAATAAGAAATAAAAAAAGCAAAAATATATCATTCCTATAAGTGGTCAATATAACGCAAAGACAATTTTCAAACTAGATAGACAGTTTCTTAGATTAGAGCATTTAAACTTACAAACTGTTCACATCTTTATAGGTCAGCGTAGATATAAGGTGATGCTATATGATGTAGTTCCGAGTAATGTTTTGAGTCTTTCCTGAATGCCCTTAAGAAATTTATTTTTTATACTTTACGAAGGCGAGCGGTCGTCCCGTTAACCGCCTGGGACGATAAATAAGTACACCGATTTTTAAGATTGTGGTTTTGCGGTTTGTTGGCAGATCGACCGCTTAGATCTACAACGAAATGTGTTTGACGAAATATATGTGAGTTGTGTCAAATTCTATGTTTTGTTGCTGAATTAATTTATAACTTAACTATTCGAAATCCAATAAATTTTTTGTTCAAGTTTCCTATTAATAAAATAAGTTTTTACGACAATACAAGCCGTTAATTCTAGGAAGTTCCCAAAGACAACGTCACTTGAGCGTCGCCCGGAAGCCGGCCTAATGCATGTCGGGAGCGTCAGTATATTATTACTTTGAAGTTTCTGTTTAACAACACACAAGTTTTCAAGCGATATTTTTCTTCATCGTTAAGGAAAATGTCAATAAATACTTCATTATAAGGAAAAGTTAAGATTAAAAGGAAAAATCCTTATTGCAGGCCGGGGTGGAATTCAGGTCTACGGTTTTTCAGAAAAGAATAGACAGTTAAATGCATTTTATATTTATTCAGTGCACGATATACGTTTTTAAATTACAATTCATTGTCACTTTAACGTGCACAAAGACCACGGGCAATTTTACCTAATGTCAAAATTCGTGTTTCTGAAAATTCACTTAGATAAGTGTAAGTACAACAAATAATAAAGATTTTTCACTCACTTTTCAAAGGATTTTCACCGTTAGTTTTTTATCACTGTCATCCATGCATCACACTGCATCTTTAATGAGTACATAATCTAGAAAAGAAAAAACTAGCAAATAGGAATATTTTTCCTATTTATTAAGAGACCTCGTAGATAGTATAAAATTTTCCACTCAAGAAACAAACGCTACGAACGGAATTCGGCTACGTAACTTTACATTAATACAAAGGATCGGTAAAGCAATTCATCCGCCCACCGAACGAAAGTCACCGCCACCGAAATAATAGACAAACTAATTTAATTTTCAGGTAAAAGCTATTTACATATAAACGGCCGAGGCGGGCGCGCGCCGCGAAACGAATAAATGCCTCCGTACGAAATGTAAAGGCTCCCTTAGACGCTCGACGGCAGCAGAACGTTCTCTCCTCGCCTCGTCGTCGTTATTAACAATTGACGCAGCTATCGCGATTATTGTCGATTAATAGAATGTTGACATACGTTGTTGTTGTGAGTTGCTGTCCAGGCAATCCTGATGAGGAGAGGAAGTTTTTTCCGGTTCTTCTTAACCTTGTATTCCTTGAACCGGTGGAATAACATTGGAATGATATACGATAATTTTAATATTCAAAAAACGTGTTTTACCACACCTTGCATTAAACAAAAAGATTAGTTTACTTCATTTTGTCATGTCTGCAGTTTTACTTAATTTCTATTTGCAAATTCATGTGCCGTTGTTTCAATTTCTTAATATTTACCTTATAATTTATATCAGTCTGGTTCACATAGGTTTATTTCCTAAAGCATCTTAAAAATCATTATACAGCTTTTGGTCTTACTGTTTTTTGCTGATCATCGATATTCTTATGGTTTTATTATTAAAAAGTCTTTGCAAGTCTAACAGATTTAAACTGTTTGATATTCTATTCGATGCAGCAGTCAGACATAATCTCCCTATTAAATAGTGGTGTATCTTAACAAAAGTATATTATAGCTCACAAATAAAGGAGTAGCGTAGATTACTTACGTCCCACCTGATCTCGTGACCCATGTCACTGCTGATTCATATCCTAGTAATAATTTTTTATATTGAGAGCTTGCGCTTGTCGTTGCAGTGTCGGTAGGTCGGTTGGGGGACTTTTAACGATTATTGTTACCAACATGATAGAGTAATAATAATAATTGACATTTATTTCTCACCGCAATCAGGCACAATATATATATACGTATTGCTGGCTTAACATGCTCTGTAACGCAAAAAACGGCTTGTTTAATCTGACTTAAATTAAAAACTAACTGATCAAATTGTCTGTGGTCAGGATCTATCGCAAAACCGTCTGATTTGAAGGTGATGATTCCAACTACTGAGATAAAATCATACCGTGTGACGGTCAGCGGCGGCCTGCGAGTCGCCATCGTGTGGCAAAGCCTTAATCTTTCATTCGCACTGCTCGTCCGGTGAGACGGTCATTATTTACACTGAAATTTAAATCTCAACTCAATAGAGCCTTAATGTAATTCCGCCGGCTGAAAAGCCGTTTTCGGCGTCGCGGTCCGCCCCCGCCTATTTCATTAATAAACATCCAATCGCAGCAAACAAATTAAGCGGCCTTGATCAGATTCGTTTAAGATTAATCTTTTTCATCGGCCAGTATTATCTCGAAAAGTGAAAATGAATTTCTGTCTAATATTTGTAATTTCATGTCGTTGCTACACTACTGTTTTTTTGAGCACAGAATTTTCTATTTCTAGTTATTACATATTTATTTTGGATTGAGCGTCAAGTTTTTTGACGTTTGGTTGTTTGATTATTTTTATTAATAAGCCATGCGATAAATTAAGAATAAGCCTATAATGATCAGTTCAAAGGATCGTTTGTCAAACGAACCTTCAAAACTAAAGTTACTTTTATTTTTTATTTGATGAATGTAATATAAAAACGTTACACTATACAAAAATATAGAAGTATTATATAAAATATAGAAATAATTTGTGTATCTTCATTACTTGTAAGTACAAACGCCACGGTAAAGCTTAATAAAGCTTGTCGAGTAAATTACGCTTTTTTATTGACAAAATTTAATTTTTTTTTATTAATAAATGCTTTGTAGGTTTTTTAGGAAGTACGTTATGTTGTTCTGTGATAACATGAGATTAAAACTTATTTAATTTATTTAACAACTGGAAAAACAATGTTTTATGTGGTTTTATATAGTGACACGTGGTTTATAATGAAACCTCATCAGACATAAAAAGACACAAAGTCGCCCGATTTTCAAATATTTTAATTTAGTTAATATTTTCAGTTTTAGTGCTACTTCTGATTTAATTTAATCTATCGTGAGCAATAATTTTACTGTCGAAAAAAATGTATGTTGTTTGTTAAGCTGTTATCTAGTCACGGGGGTATGTTCATTAAAATGGTTTAAACTATTTGATTGAAAACTATCGCTTTCAGAGAGACATTTTCGCAAACTTTAAACAGTGTCTAGCAAACCACTATTATAGTTAAATAATTCTTGGATTGTTTATTTTACTTTCATTAAATCTATTATAGTTTTCCTGGTAGATTGTCCTGATAGAATAATAATTCTGCTTTATTAAATATTGAAAAAATTAACATTTTTCTTAATTTTAACTAGTACTTTTTGAGTCGGTTCAATGAAAGTCAGTCTGCATCCAGCACTTGTACTATTCGGACGTAGGACCTGCGCCATTTTGCTTTACAAATAAAAAAAATGTCGAAAGTTAACATTTTTGTGGCTTATATTTTTTTAGTACTCATTTAAATACAAAATAGCATTTATCTACGGTCAAAAATTGCATACGTACTTGAATATTTTTTGTTTAACTAGGGTCTCATAGTCTTAAATAAGATATGGCATCTTTAGTTTTTCGCATACTTATTGCTTACTTAACTAAGATAATATTTTTTTTTTAATTATTTTGTTAATACTGTATATTTATGTAACGTGTTAATTCGCTACAATCGAAGCCTTACATTACGTACGTAGTTACGGAGTAATTTGTAATGAATGTATTATATATTAATATTATTATTGCAAAGCGGAAGAGTAAGTATGTTTGTTTGTACATACTAATCTTAAAAACAACCAGTCCAATTTTAAAAATTCTTGTAGTATTAGACAGCTCATTCAACTTTATTGATAAAATAAAAATATTTATTTCATTTCAGCCAGTTAGGTACAAGAGCAATTGCAAATTTTATATCTTAAAATAAATAATTTCAAAATACTGTACTAAAACACTATAGAGTCATGGTATGTAGGGTTGTATTTATTTTCATCGGGTGTTGTAGAATTAGATCAATAATAAAGGTGGCAACAAACAAGGGCGATCGAAAAATCCAAATACAAGGTATGCATCATCTCATGATTTTGGTAACGGTAATTTTATTTTATAAAGAAATAACAATGCTTTGGTACACATAAACTACAGGGTTCTTTATTTAATGTATTAAAACGTATCAGATTTTATTAGCGACTTAGTATAAGCTTTTAATGGAATTTTTTGAAATATTATATATAATCTACATTAGATTATAATAGTTTTTTGCAGAAGTACGTCTTAGAGGTAAAATTTGTCAAACCGTAATAATTGTTAAGATTTTAAATCCAAGTCAATGTTTTAATTTCATGTAGTTAATTATATTGTTCAATTATCACATACAGCTGTATCATGTACAGCTTACATGATACAGCTGTATGTGATAATTGTACCGTTATGCCTTAAGCCCCAAAAATCAAACAAAATAAAATGAAATTTTACATAATTTAAAAGTTCAATTTAATCATTTATTTAAAATAACAATTTATACTCGTGAACTAAAAATTTTGAATTAATTTTTAGACATGGTAAAATCATAATAATTAATTAATGATCATTTAAAAAAGTTAGTTAATTTTATTTGTCAAAATAATAACAAAATATTTTTCCTCATTATCTTTCATAATCCCTCACTAAACCATTCGTAAACAAGTAGCGACGCCCTAAACTGGTTTTTTTTTCGTATCTTGTGCCATTTATACATACATTAATATATACCAGCTTTTGTGCAACATTTCATCGCATTGAAAATACTTACTTAGTGCTCGCCTACAATACAACAGAAACCTCTGTAGAAAATTACAAGTTTCTTGACCAGTAGCTCGGGCTGTGCGTTGATACATCAGTCCGTTTACTCTTTCCATGACACTAAATTTAGTGAATGACTTAGTAATAACCAAAATGAGTGTGTCGCCAAACAATGAGTGTAATTAGATTCTTTTTTCGCTGACATTGTTTAGGGATAACTTTATTTTTTTTTTTATTATTCATCTCTGGCAACATGAAATAGATTATACACCTAAATTGAGAGAATCGTTTTATAAGACGATTTTGAAGCTTGAACACTGTCAGCTCTTTAAATATTTATTAAGTTTTAAGGTAGTGCTTGGATAGAAAAGTTGGTTGAAATGTCTTTGTAGTATAAATAACTTTTACGATGGAGTGACTAAGTAATAAGTGTTTCTTGTTTGGAAATGAGCACATCACTTTTATGATTACCAAAACATGTTAATACTTGGCACATTTGTCATTTTATAGAATACCTTCAGAGTGCATTCGTTCTAGGTTGAAGCCTATAACTTCAAAAAAAGATATAAAAAAGAAACCGAATTATGAACTACATATATGAAAAATATCATCCAAAAGTAAAAAATGGACTACGATATTCAGGGTTCCGTACCAGTGCATGACACGAAGTGATTTTTGAAGTCGTCTTAGGCTGAAAATCAAAACGGATAATTATTTCACTACTCATAAATTTGGGAGTCAAATTGGAATCAAAAATAATGTGGCCATGAATATTTGATTAAATGTTGGGTATCAGTTACACTATAATTCAAATGCGCACCCATATGGCCAATCGATGAAGGTTTTACTATTGACAATTGAAGATTTTAGACGTCTAATAAACTTGAAAATACATTTAGATCAAAACAATTTTCATCGAATATATTTAATGTATTTCACTTTTTAAAAGCTGGCCAAGTGCGATTAGGACTCGTGCACCGAGGGTTCCGTACAAACTTGTAGGTATATGAGAAAAGTGCACCCATTACGACAATCGAGTTATAGTTATGGTATTTTTATTGCAAAATAAAATCCATTACATTACAATGTGGAAAGCTGTAGGAGTGTAAATTTAAGACAAAAATCTCTTTATCGTTTCAGTAATGCTTTGCCTTATATTAAAACATATCATTTATATTATAATATAACTGAATAATATAATATAATATAACACTAGCCTTTCAGCAGTCTTGCAAAAGTTCTTTTATCAAAGTTAATTATTTTCAAAGTTTTTTAGTCTCTATTTAGAAATCTGGTTCAAAAATACTAATTAAGTATTAAATTTGAACCAGATCTGTAAATGGTGACTGAAAAAGGTATGAATAGTACCACATTGAACATTGAAGTTCGAAAAAACGTTAATTATAGTTGTACTATTTCTCTAACGGGAACATATTTATGGATGAAAAATATGTGGAAATTCCGTTTTGGGGATTTATTCTAAAATAGATGTTGAAGTCACTCACAACAATCAAAGGAGAGCATGAAGTATACCTATAGTTGTATTTATGCATTCTACTGCAACATTAATTTGACATTGTGGTGACCTTTATACAGTTATCACTCTGATAATAAACATCTCAAAATGCAAGCATTTACAATGACCGTTTGCAGCGCCCGGGTTAAATAAGGAAATGTGTAGTAAATTTAAAATTTAAGAAAATATTTTTATTAAATAATGTATCTGAAAATTTATTATTTTCGCAATTCTTTCTTTATCTGTGTTATAAGACGTTGCTTCGCACTAAATTTCAAAATTCTAGGTCGACTGGAAGTACCCTTTAGGTATTGATTCCCTTGCGAGTAGTTGCGAGTTTCAAAATATGCTTAAATTGCTTTTCTTTTGATTGTGTTGACATAGAAGTTTGATATTGTTACAGCTTAAAGATATTATAGACCTGAGTATTTAATATGAATTTCAATTTAATATGTCTACGTGTTCATGAGGAAAGGGTAGTAAGTTTAAAATAAAAAAATATTTTTATTAAATGATGTAACTAAAAATTTATTATTTTCGCAATTCTTTCTTTATCTGTGTTATAAGACGTTGCTTCGCACTAAATTTCAAATTCTAGGTCGACTGGATTACCTTTAGGTATTGATTCCTTGCGAGTAGTTGCGAGTTTCAAAATATGCCCTTAAATTGCTTTTCTTTGATTGTGTTGACATAGAAGTTTGATATTGTTACAGCTTAAAGATATATATAGACCTGAGTATTTATATGAATTTCAATTTAATATGTCTACGTGTTCATGAGGAAAGGGTAGTAAGTTTAAAATAAAAAAAATATTTTATTAAATGATGTAACTAAAATTTATTATTTTCGCAATTCTTTCTTTATCTGTGTTATAAGACGTTGCTTCGCACTAAATTTCAAAATTCTAGGTCGACTGGAAGTACCCTTTAGGTATTGATTCCCTTGCGAGTAGTTGCGAGTTTCAAAATATGCCGCTTAAATTGCTTTTTCTTTTGATTGTGTTGACATAGAAGTTTGATATTGTTACAGCTTAAAGATATTATAGACCTGAGTATTTAATATGAATTTCAATTTAATATGTCTACGTGTTCATGAGGAAAGGAGTAAGTTTAAATAAAAAAAATATTTTTATTAAATGATGTAACTAAAATTTATTATTTTCATAATTCTTTCTTTATCTGTGTTATAAGACGTTGCTTCACTAAATTTCAAATTCTAGGTCGACTACCCTTTAGGTATTGATTCCCTTGAGTAGTTACGAGTTTCAAAATATGCCCTTAAATTGCTTTTTCTTTTGATTGTGTTGACATAGAAGTTTGATATTGTTACAGCTTAAAGATATTATAGACCTGAGTATTTAATATGAATTTCAATTTAATATGTCACGTGTTCATGAGGAAAGGAGTAGTAAGTTTAAAATTAAAAAAAATATTTTATTAAATGATGTAACTAAAATTTATTATTTTCGCAATTCTTTCTTTATCTGTGTTATAAGACGTTGCTTCGCACTAAATTTCAAAATTCTAGGTCGACTGGAAGTACCCTTTAGGTATTGATTCCCTTGCGAGTAGTTGCGAGTTTCAAAATATGCCGCTTAAATTGCTTTTTCTTTTGATTGTGTTGACATAGAAGTTTGATATTGTTACAGCTTAAAGATATTATAGACCTGAGTATTTAATATGAATTTCAATTTAATATGTCTACGTGTTCATGAGGAAAGGAGTAGTAAGTTTAAAATAAAAAAAAATATTTTTATTAAATGATGTAACTAAAAATTTATTATTTTCGCAATTTTTTCTTTATCTGTGCTATAAGACATTGTTTTGTACTAAATTTCAAGATTCTGAGTTTACGGGAATTACCACGTAGGTTTTGATTCCCTTGCGAGTGTCGAAAATCAGCCGTATAAACGGCTGTATCTTTTGATTGCGTTGGCTTAGAAGTTTGATATTTTCACAGCTCTAAGGGATAGTAGACTTGAGTATTTGATATAAATTTCAACTTGATACACCTCCACGAGTTCCTGAGACAAAGGGTTTTGACAGACAGACGGACGTCTGGACAACAAAGTGATCCTATAAGGGTTCCTTTTCTCCTTGTGAGGTACGGAACTCTAAAAACAGATGGTTAGTAAATGTTAGAGGAATGGGGACACAAAGTTAGCTACTTTGGAAGCAAATAAACAACAAAATACGCACCCGATAGGAAAAATCAAATTAGAAACTTTAATATATTTTTAATATTTATTCAACGATGTCTCACACAGAAGAGTACGGACTGATGGAAATCGTAACATAATGAAGAAGCTCTCTCTTGAATTTTATTATATAATTTATAACTCACTGTTTTATAATTTTTATTATTCCTAAAATATCAAATGAAACTCATTGATTTTATTCCTTACTTTGAATTATCTATATTGAAAAAAGTCATTGTTGACGGGGATCCCCCGACGGTACATTTAGGTTCTTTTAATTCAATTCTCAATTTCAAGCTTAGCAGACTATTTCTAATTTATTTTCCATTTCAATATATTACTCTATTTATAAATATATGGCGATTTACGTAAAACACCTATCACTACAATTTAATTGGAATTTATGAAAAAATGGCTGAATTATTAAGCTATAACATACAAACGATATACAGAGGGACAAACACATAGGACGAAGCTATAAGGAATTCATAAAATGAATTATAAAAATATTTTACAGTACCTTTAATGTTTGAACGTAAAAATAAACCGGTGTCAATCTGGTCAAAAGGCTTAATTGTTTTAGACAACTATCAACTATTTATTTTATTATTTTAGACATGGAAATGACACAAAATAAACATATTCATTAAAATAAACGATCTAATCGAATTTACTGTCTGACTGACGCAGTCGTTAGAGCCCTAGAGCGGGAGGATTCCTACAAAAAACAAAAATATATTTGATTAAAAGTTGATGTTTGTCTCGAGTGTGGGTGTTTCTATATGTTATATGTATGTATTTATAAAAAGAATTATATACTCATTTTGTCAACTATTTGATATTCATAGTCCAAGGTTCGTTGATTTGTTTGAGATAGGTTGGTGGTGCTGCGTAACTGCATCAGAGATTTCTGACAAGGTACCATCACCATGAATAAAATCATTAAAAAAAAGTATAATGACCTTAAAAAACCTATTTAAATAATTTTTGAAACAGACTTCAAAAACAACTATTCATTTGATTTTGGAGTCGCTTCCAGCTAAAGTAAGGTATAATATATAAACATGAAAATAAAACGTTAATATTGAGTGAAAAAGAGATTTTTACTTCTTAGTAATGCCACAACTGTGTCTGATTTATCTTTAGCCTTTAATTTAACTGCTCTTGAAAAGTAGTTTCTGGCGACAAATCGCAATATTATTGCTTAACTTCTAACCGTTAAGGAGTGCTGTGACTTCCATCATTAGCTTAGTTCCACGATATAATAACTACCGTATGCAAAAACGTGAACAACTAAAAAAAAACAGCTCAAATACACTATACATGCCTATAATATTTGAGAGATTCCCTCTCTTTTCATGGAATCCCATAATCAGATTTTGACTTGGTGACTATGGGACCCCCACTTTTTTTTAAACAAAAAAAATAGAAAATTGTCGGAATCGGTACATCATTAACGAAATTATCGCTAAACATACATGAAAAAAAAACTGGCCAAGAGCGCAGCGGACTATGCTCTTTATAAGGTCCCGATGTCATTATTACAAAGAATTGCACTATGAATGAAAAAAGTACCTTACTACATTTTTTTCATATTTCTCGCACAGAAAAGTTATAAGCACTGTAGTCGCCAATAACTAGAAAAACAAGTAGGTATGTCGATTATTACTATTAAACTAGTGTAAACTAAAGTGAATCAGCAAAAGAACGTTTCTTCATGGCACATACGTCCTTTTGTTGAGAAGCGTAGTTTTTTGGCAATAAGTCAAAAAGGGAATATCGGATCGGGTTCAAAATGATTTTTGTTGAAAGTATTTATTAAGCGTTACTTTTGTTATTATTTTCATATATTTTAGACGTGCAGCTTATGAAATAGAGGGGAGGGGCATAATTTCTGCAAAATTTAAGAGCAATTATTTCCGAAATTATTCACATGATGAGAAAAACTGCTTAGAAACCTGAAAATGTTTTTAAAAGAAGTGACGAAGTATGTGCCACTCGTTGATATTTGCTGAAAACAATTTTTTTCAACTTCTATTACATATATGGAGTGCCCCCCCTAGAAATATTTGCTTTTGTTATTTAATCACTAAATTAAATAGCAGCTCACACAAGACACACTATGAGTTTCATCAATATAGGTCTAGTAGTTTTTGAATAAAATGTCTGTGACTTACGGACGGATGGACGGACGGACATGACGAAACTATAAGGGTTCCGTTTTTGTCATTTGGGCTCGGAATCCTAAAACTACATACAGATGAACATAGAACCTCCTCCTTTTTTGAAATCGGTTAAAAATTATTCAATTAAAAACCATTCAAATTCAAAAATTTGAATATTTGAAGCTAAATTCTATTTCCATTACTATACATATGCAAGAAATTCAAATTTTCCGATTATATATAAAACACTATCGATTGTTTTGTTTAAAAATATCATCTATAAATGAATCTAAACAAGTACAATTTCGAATATACATTGGTGTTGTTCTGGTACAGCTATGTCTGCTGAGCTTCGACGGAAGTGTCGATTATTCGAGATTGCATTTGTGTTTTAGCCATGAAATCCATTTCGCTATCAATTTCCGTCCGGTGACGTCACCGGCGGTATGACGTAACAATCGGGTCGACGTCATCGCGCTGAAGGGCGCCGAGCGTTTAATCGGTCCGCGATT